>CM072513.1:46367447-46575738 GCA_036898135.1 Oncomelania hupensis
CATATCTGTGTCCATGTACACCCCGCCGTTCACTGTCATAACAAAAGGACAGAAAATATAGCAAACCTTTTCGAATTCAACATCTCTAGGAAAATGCAAAGTCTACACATTACTTCATGAATTCTTTTAGCCGTGATGTCTTTACAGTATAATACTTTTATATCTCTGCTAAACTGAATAATAAAACAGGCCTTTATAATGCACTCTGTTATCCAGATATAAAAGTATGTTTATCCTCTCTCTACGGCTATGACATCGATGCGTGGGCAGGATGCTTATTGAACTCAAATAAATAGGAAAAAAAACCTTTGAGTTTGCAGGACAGTAATAACAGACTATCGTGTGTGTACTAGAATGCCTACAGCTATAATTAATTATTGGCCTGCGTCTGGACAAGCGTTCAGTAACATCTATAAAGAATACTCAAGTTTACCTAAAAGCACTTGCAGCCGAATGATGTCAGCAAGATGCGAGATCCAATGAACAGCACCGTCTTTCGTCAGGCGAGGTCGCGGTCTAAAAATAAACCTCACAGCCTTGAAGTCACTGACGACACGTGACCACCAGTAGCCAGTAGGTACGCAGTTCCCAAGCACGTAGATCGCAATTGGCCTTAGGTATCGCTGCACACTGAGCATGCTGAGGTAATGCATGAAGAGGAAGAGAAATGGTTCCTCACAAGACTCTGAGACAAGAACGTAGTACGCCACACGTGGAACCACCTCTTGATCCAGGGGACCACCGTCGAATAGAACATTGGTGTCGTGGTTGTGGTCATCTTTAGTATCATTCCTGTAATAAATTGCGCTGTTAGTGATTTTGAAAGATGTCGATTTCGTCGTCTTCATCATCACAATGTTCAACAACAACGTCTTTTTCACCATCATCATCATGATCATCATCATCATCGTCGTCTTTGTCCTCATCATTATCGTCGCCTTCGCCTTCGCCGCCGTCGTCGTCGTCGTCGTCGTCGTAGTAGTAGTAGTACAGTAGTAGGCTAGTAGTCCTACTCCTCCTCCTGATCATCATCATGAGAGATGCCTCTATCTTTTTAATTAACCCATTTTGGTCCATTCTCTAGTTTTTTGGAATTATTGGGATAAGTTATGCTTTGTGCACCAAAAGAACACAGAATATATTTTTTTTTAATGAAAAACGTGTATTTTGAAAATTATAGCAATTTTTCTTTGCGTTCCATATGTGGAACGCTAGCACTGAAAGGGTACATTCAGTTATTTAATACACATTAAGAAAAATAAAGACCACTGCAGTTATTATTCATCATGAGGTTTAGAAAATAGCCAAATTAGCTTTTTGAAGCAGCCAAAGTTAGTCTTCTGGAAGTTATTTCATGTGAAAGTCTGCAGAGCACTCAATATGGCAGGGAACCTGGCACTTGAGGCACAGCAGCTTGGTCTTCCTGTCACAATGTGCGCAACGACGTCCTGTGGGCCCACTGGGCAGGTGGTGATCGCGCCCATCAGTTCCAATGTCTACTGGAACCCTTGTCGAGTGAAGCAGGGCGTCCAGACAAGGGTCTTGCAATCTGTTTGGAGGACACCATCATTTTGATGTACACACTGACGATCTGCAGTTTGAAGGCAAGTAGATCCATGGGTCGTTGCTGCTGGGTTGGTGACATTCTATACAAAAACCATCCATTCTGCACAGAGACATCCACGGCAAAGGCAAAGAAGGGTCACCACCATTTCTTAATGCGCATGGAGATCCTGTAGGCGCCCACGTTTTAATCCATGCGGTCAATACCTCCCATGCCACTGCTGTAGGCGGCGATCATCGCTGGCTGCTCTAGCTGGATCTTCTTTTTTTCCTAGGCCGACCACCTGCACACACCGTCCTTGTTTGATGCCATGCTGACAACAGAGTTGTCACTCCAGGAGCAAATGCATATATTATTGGAATTTATGTCTGTCCGAAAGTGCAAAGCGCCTCTTTTCTCCTTGGAAAGTTCTTGAATTTTCACTGGACACTTTTCCACATTGTTGCTCCGGATTGTACCTGTTGCCCTCAGTTTCCCGCGGATGCTCTGCTTCATTGAATGTTTGCCGAAGTAAGGGATCATGGACTCATCGATGGAAACTTCACGAGTCATGGGAAAATACTTCAGAAAACGCTGGTTGAGATGATCTTAAAGCGGTCTAACTTTGGCGATTTTGTCGTTCACATGAATGTTGATGTTGTCAGCCAGGTGAAGAAACTTCATCATCTGATCGAACCTGTTTCTGGGCATGCAATTGCAATGGCAGAATTGTATACGTCATCTTGTTGATCCAAATACAGGGAACGTCGTGGCAAAGGCGCATACCTAGACACCAGGAAGATGTCAAGGAAGGCTCTGTTCTCTTCTGCGTAAGTGTTGAGGTCATGTTGGCCTTGGCTGAGAGCATACTTCTTTGTTTCTGACACGATGTGCTCGATCACTTCGTTGTCCAAAACACGCTCAAACTGCAGAGTGGGGGTCAAGTCGTTATTCAGAAAGTCTGGTTTGGGGGTCTGCCAACCTGCTTCATCTTTCTTGAGGTCAACCTTCTTCCACTGTCTGTCTTCTAGTCTGCGCCGTTTTGCCGTCCTCATTGAAGTTATTGGGCCATGATCTCCAGATGATTGTTCAGCCGTAGTTTCAGGTTCAGCTTCTGGCAACGATCCAATATGCCGAATGATTCCATCAAAACCCTGCAATTCAGCTTCAACCTTACTCCTGAGCTGGTGAGGGGTGGGGGGTGGGGAGGCTGTTTACTGACACATCCCCTGTGTCCTCGTCATCACTGTCCTCATCTGAGTTTATTCCATCACCCGGTGGGCTGATGTAGACATTTGCTTTGGCAACAGTGTCCAAGTAATTCTCAATGATTGACAGCGCTTCATTCAATGAAAAATGCCTACAAAACAAACAGAAAAAAATTCTATATATATTTATTTTAAAAAATGAACAGTATAATAATCTCAAAAACTCTAAATTTGATCACTAAGTATGATATAATAAAATATTTTATGAAGAAAGTCAAATGAAGTAACGTAAAACTGCATGGTGGCTTTCTCTGCTAGCGTTCCACATGTAGAACGCTGACACGTCACTTTAGCGCCAGCACTACAGCGCCATACCTTTCAGCGCCACCATTTCTGCGCGGCGTCTTTTCAGCACCGTACTTTTTAGCGCCGTACATTTCAGCACGGGGGATGTCAGCGCCGTACACTTTAGCGCCGGGAGACTTCAGCACCGTACATCTCAGCGTCATGATATGGGGAAAAGGAGGGAATGTCGGGGGAGGGGGTAAAACTATTGGCGTCAGAGAGAGAGAGAGAGAGAGAGAGAGAGAGAGAGAGAGAGAGAGAGAGAGAGAGAGAGAGAGAGAGAGAGAGAGAGAGAGAAGAGAGAGAGAGAGAGAGAGAGAGAGAGAGAGAGAGAGAGAGAGAGATCACTTCGTGGGTTACAGATCAGGTCTGAATGAGTGGTTTGAGTTATATTCAGAGAGAGAGAGAGAGGTGTTGTGAGTGGTGTGATTGATATTCAGACGGAGTTGAGTTGAAATCGGGTTATTTTTCTGTTCAATATTCCTGACGTTCTTTGCCGTGGAAACATGGCAGAGATTGCAGAGTCCTACCTAAGCATACGGAAAAAAGAAAAGTTTAGCTACAATGGCTACTCCTTCCGCTTCGATAAGAACAGTACAAAAGATCCAGAATTGTCTTTTTGGCGATGTGACAATGGTACATGTAAGGCCAGACTGCACCTGAGAGATGGGGCAGTGGTGCAGGAGGTGGGGAAGCACCTGTCCCACGCCCCAAACCAGCCCAAAATCGCACACACACAAACACGAACACACACACACATACAATCTCTCTCTAGCTCTCTCTCTCTCTCTCTCTCTCTCTCTCTCTCTCTCTCTCTCTCTCTCTCTCTCTCTCTCTCTCTCTCTCTCTCCCCCTCTGTCTTCCTCTAGCGCTATAATGTACGGCGCTACAATGTGCGGCGCTAAAATTTCCCCACGCTGAAATGTACGGTGCTGAAAAGTCCCAGCGCTGAAGTGTACGGCGCTGAAGTATCCTCGCGCTGAAGTGTATGGCGCTGAAGTTCTGGTGCTGAAATGCTGGCGCTGAAGTGACATGGAACCATGTGGAACACTCCATTTCAGACTTCTTACTTCATATCAAACTCAATTATGACACCTTCTTGTCAACAAATAATTGTTCAGGGTCTTATTCAAAAGAATATAATACTTTTTAGCCTTCTAAACATAATTAATATGTACTTGCAAACTTACCTGGAAGCCGCCATTTTGGACAAGATGTTCGAAAAATGCGAATTGCTGGTTAAATAAAATTCAAAACTGTACTGAAACAATTCAAAAATATAAAACAATGCTCGGTAAAGTATATTATGCACAAAATAATATTAAATCAGTGTTTAGGAAATTATTGTGGTTAAATAATAAAACGTTCCATATGTGGAACGCAAGCAGAAAATGGGTTTTAATGCTGTGCACATAAGGCTTACATTCTTTGACGGGCTATGACGTTTGTCTACGGGTACAATACTTAAGCATCCCCTTGGGTAGAGTGTGGTTCCACTTCGCGATCTCGACCACATCATTATTTTGACCCTACCTGGCTTTCGGAATCTTATCTTCAGTAGCCATTCCTATCTCATCTTCTTTTTCTTCCTCAAGAAGCGGAAGTTGACATTGCGCATGCTCAGGCTTCAACCCCACTTGGTGGAAGAAAATGTGACACAAGATGTCCTCCTGGTACCAGCTGTCCGTACAGAACTTCCCAAGGTCACAAGTTGGGTCGACCAACGTGAGAATCGAATGAAAACAGTCTTCGGGCAAAATAGTTCTGTTGGCAAGAATCTGACGTATTGGTGTTAGTCTTGAACTGTTGTGCTTCATGGAAGTAGTGGAAGTTTTAAATAGCGACTGTGATGGGTTGTTTATATGCTGGAGCTCTGGTTTTGATGCTATCCATCTGAAACGTACAATACAATATAATACAAAACAGATACGATACGATACGATACAATACCCTACGCTACAATTATACAATACATTATTATACAGCACAACACAATACAATGTAGATGAGTGGTAGAAACAACGGCTTTACTTCTTGTCAGTGAACTCTGTTAGTAGGGGGATGGATTTGCGCATTACAGCTGCTGCTGTACCAGTTACTTGAGCCTGATTGAGCGTAGTGCCCTTACTCTTTGGGATGAAAGTATAAACCGAGCTCGTAGACGGGTGAGTGCCAGCAACATACCCTGCAAACACCATCCTCCAAAACAGAATGTGGCCACATTTGCGGTGGGGTAGAAAACGGTCAAAATACGCAGTATATCGACTCCCCACAATTCTACCTGGGATACGCAACGAAGATCCTCATCAGCATCATCATAATCCTCCTCCTCCTCCTCATCATCATCGTCGTCGTCCTTCTCCTACTCCCATCGTCATAAAATCATATTAATCAAGTTACCATAGTAGCTTTTCTACACCTCATTCCACATTCAACAGATTAGGAATAAGCAATAAGAACATTAAAGAGCCTGAGTAATAAGAAGGTTTGTTTATGTTTTTATGACAAAGAGTTTACTTGGGAAATTGCATTGTTGTCAAATAACTAAAATGCTATAATGGGTAATCGTTGTTCAACCCGATCTTTAAGCTTTCAATTTTTGGCGTCCCTTCTTTGTATTAAAAACACTTTCGCGGCGATGCTAGTTTTAGAATCAACTTTGGTGCTATTGCTAGGCACGTAAACAAATGAATTTATCGATATTTATCAAACCGTATTTTTGAAAGTTTTTTTTTTGCCTAATGATCTTATCTGTGCCGGTGGGGCAACACTAACTGTCAATTATATATATATATATATATATATATATATATATATATATATATATATATATATATATATATATATATATATATATATATATATATATATGACCCTGAAATATATATATGACCCTGAAATGTGTGATCTTGGGCTGTTTAAAAACAAATCAGAAACAGATCGATCTATTTAATAATCCATTTAACCACACTGTCACTCAGCCTACCATTAAAAAAATTACTCAAACAAAAACCATAAATAATACGTTAAAAAATATAATTGTCTAAAATCAGAAATATGGGAAGACGTTACGAAATAGTGAGAAAAACACAAGATGGCAGTCCATTCAAGTGTATTTATTAGACACACACACACGCACACACACATACACACCCACACATACCCACACACATACACACAGCCGATGAATAAGCATTTTGAAAACTGTTAATGTTGTTGACGATGCTGTGACTGGGTGTCATCCTAACATGCAAAAGGAAAACAGGGAATGACAGGCCGTCCTATGAACTACCTGCAAGCAACAAATTATCCAAATCGGATAAGTCCATTTTTCGACAGCGCAAAACGTGTTTAGAAAATGGTTAAACACAATGACCTTGACCTTTGAGAAAGTTCAAATACCAATGATCCAACATGCTTAGCAGTAATTAATCATCATTAATGTATCCGTAAAGTGAAAATGGTAAATTTCGGTCCAGCTATTGTTTAGATAAGTATGTTTATAACCAAAAAATTAAATTCAGGGCGACGGACTTACCGATAACCGGACTACTACTCAAAGATGTCCCATGCATGATTTAAAGTAACGGTCGCTTTAGCCGTTTTTTCAAATATTGAACAAAACGTGTTATTAACAAAATGTCTCCAGTGACCTTAACCTTTGTGGTCCAGAACGGAAGCAGGCCAGTAACTTAAGTAACGTTCCTATGAAGTTTGGTTACAATGCTTTAAGTGGTTCCTGAGACATGGCGTTGAACGGACAGACAGACAGACCAACCGATACACCGACATTTGGCTCGTTCTGATTCCTCCGACTATTTTAAAATATTTCCAGATAAGTCCGGAAATACAAAAGGTTTTTCTATAGCGCTCTTACAAGCTCAGAGAGTTTATCAAGGCTCTGGCCACTAATATCCAGCACGCACAAAGCAGTTTGCTGAAGTCAGGTTTCGAACCCACGTCGCCCAAGAAGCACGTACACAAAGCTTGCTTCTTGAACCACTGAACTATCCCCGCTTTTTCAAATTTTAAAAAATATATATTTGTAGGTAAATAAATAAATAAATAACCCTACCTGCCACTGTATTTATTGTGACCATCAAGTTCAAGATGTTTTGACCACAAAGTGGGTCCCATCATCCTGTCTTGGAGGACGGAAAGAAGCAGGAAGGTGACCAAGGACATACAGCAAAGTCCAGCAAACATCACACCTCCAGCGTTATTTCTCAAAAACCGTAACACCTTCAGCTGAAAGACACTAACACACATTCTTTGTATATATGCCATTTCGATAAGAATCTGCCTGATTTACTCTCGAAAATCGTATAGCTTTAAAGATGAAAGCGTCTACAACACATATTAACCTATATTCCATATCATTGAAGTAGTCTCATCGTTACGGTGCACATCAGCGGTCTGATAAGTGGAGTGGTCCTAAACACATTGTCCTAGACAATAGCAGTGTCACAGTTGAAAACGCATCGTAAGCGATGGCTTTGTCCCTGGTTTAGTTCCAGACGTCCTCCTGATTAGCTTGTTGGTTTTTTTGATTAGCTTTCAAAAACGTTTGCTCTAAAGATGAAAGTCTCCAACACTATATCCATCTTTGAGTTTGAATTAGTCAGTTTGACTGAGGTCGAGACATACAAGTACAGTCTGAGGATTTTTGTTGTTGCTGTAGTGAAACACACACAATTTCTAACACGTTGACTGCCTCATCTCACTGTGTAAACAAAGAACGTAAGTCGTAACACAAGTTATAAAAGAGAGGGTCGTCATTTACACCATAGTCTTTGTTGTAAAGCCTATTAAAATATCAAAAATCATAAACTTCAAACTTCCCGCAGAAACCAAAAGAAATTTTTTGAAAGACTCGGCTAAAACTCACATATACGTCGTTCCATTGTTTTAAAGTGCTTCTGATATCGTGATCAAAATTGCGCAAAAAGTAATAAAATGTGTAGTTCCCACTAAGTAAATGACTATTTGCTTTATTTTGGTATCTAATAATTGCCAAAAATGAAACTAAACTTCGTGTCCGACCATCCACAAGATCGTTTGTTGGGGGCAATGGTTGTGTAACTTTCCTCCCTTACACTACATATAGGCCTATAGGCGCGACAACCTGGAATTAATATGTTCGCGACTGTCCGCAATTCTCAAACTGTTATAGCGTTTTACGCATAATGACTATGGAATTCCCATTGTAAAGTATTTATTTGCAATTTTTTTCGGTGTTTTTTTTTTTAACCACGTTCAGCTAAATAATCTTTATATAGAAGCATATCATCTAAATAATCATTTGTTTACAAACAATGTTAGATTTATTAAAAAAAAAAAATTCTCCGTAAATAACGTATTATTTATCTAAACAATACATTGTTTACGTAAATAAATCATGATATAGGTAAATAAGGCATTGTTGCTAAATAATGAATTGTTTACCTATATAATGCATTATTTAGCAGAATGTGTGAAATAATGTATTGTTTAGAAATGTTGCTAAATAATAATTTGTTTACATATATAGCAAATTATTTAGCAGAATTTGCTAAATAATGTATTTGTCAGGTTTGCATTTATTAATTTAAAATTTAGCACTTTATAAACAGTGAAAATAGGCTTAATATCAAAAGACAGATTCTATCTTACAAACCTGCAACATAGTCTCTCATGACAAACAGCAGAAGACGAGAATGAAAACAACGAATTATTACATAGTACACTACATGGATAATGTAACAGAACTAGAAAGTAACTACTATTTTATTTATTCTCTCAAACATTCACTCTTCAGACTGATGATTTGCGCTGCAGTAATATTTCAAGTACACAAAATAATACCTCAAATTACAACCTCCCAACCAACACTTTCACTCTAACTACCCCGTATAAGTCTTTAAAAAAATATGGAAAACTGTATTCTTACTTCATTACTTGTTCATCTATGCACACTCAATCATAACTACAAATAAATACTTGGAGCTTATAAAATGTGTTTACAAACAATTGACGCTGGACAGACAATAACGGTTAGTTAGATAGTTATTCATTGCTTACAGGGTCCAGCGGACTGCAAAGATCCGAATCAGGACCACAAAATCAAGACCACAATCTGACTAATAGAGGACTCACCCCTGATCCGCATAAAAGATCTGCTGAAACAACCCCAGTGGTAACACTGAAGGCAGGGGGACGCAGGGCACGCTGAGGCTATATTCTAATTTATCCAACCCCCGTTTGCAAAAACAACATAGAATATAAACATCATTATAAAATATCAACAAAACACACACAAATAAAAAGCCTAAATTGCTAAATAATAATATCATAGGAAGCCCTAGTGACCATTTGGCAGAAAACGTCCAATATTCCCAAGATGATACAACAGACCTCATACACAAATTAGTTTTCAAGAAAAAAGGTAGGTGACTGGTCTAGCGAAGAAGAAGATAGTATAGTAGATTGATAGAACAGAGTAGGAATGAGAAAGAACAAATGAGAAAGACAGCGACAGTGGGAATTTAAAGCGCTAAATTTCCAGAAAGTGGGGATGTTATTTATACAGAAACCCGCGTTACCTACACGGGGGGACAAAATAAGGGAGTTAACAATACTTGGAACTGATAAGAGGAAGCCATCTTCACTGAAGCAACATGGATCTTGCCAAGTTCCTTGAGGCACCTCCATGAAGGTAGTAGGCACAGTCCAAATATCCGCCAGTCTTCTATGCCAGCGTGGGGTCCCTTCATAATAAACAACAACAAAAAGTGTATAAGTCTGTTGCTTTCCTCAATCTCCCATGATCTCAGTCTGTCCATCTATAGTTCTACAAAATCAACAGCCCCATTACAGCACTATCATGCCGAATAAATCAGTCAACAATAAACCAATAAACATGACAGTTATTATAAATTCAATATGGTTATCATTCATGATCATCATGATCAGTGAAAACATCTCCAAAATAATATATAAAAGATGGTTACCTTCAAAGGGAACAACGAAGGTGAAAATCTCATGTAACCAACCCAGAGAAAACAATCGCCACCTCCAAAAGCACGACGCTGATTCAGACAGACTGCTAGACAGACTGTTGTTTCTGCCTTGACAAGATTAGCAATAATGATTGAATTCAACTGACTTATTTATTTATTTATTTATTTATTTATTTATTTATTTAATCAGTTTATAGTCCCCTCTCTTCCCGGTGATTCAACTGACCAGCAATTTACACTATAAAATCGATCCTATTTAGCACAAAATAAGCATGAGTTCTTATTCATAATAAATACATTGCTAATTAATAGTAATTAAGAGTAATTAACAGTCTACCTCATAAGTATTATTCAGAAAATGTTGCTAAACAATGCATTATTTACATAAACAATTCATTGTTTAGGGACTGCAATTTTCATTATTTAGGGAATCCCAAGATTCGCATGAAAATTTGGTTTTTATTATTTGACCGCTTTCTATACTTAAATGCAAGGTCATTCCTAAAATTGTGTATTCACATTTTGTGTTAATTATTTATTTTTCAACGCAAATCGCTCCATACATTCGAATATAAAATGTCTGTAACATCCCGGACATTACATTACATTACATGATTATTGCTTTAGGTCCAGCGGACTCTTCCGAGCCAAATCAGGACCGAACATCCCGGACACAAATGAAAGGTCAATGTCAGTTTTGTGCGGGAGTGTTCAGTTTTTTCAGTATCTACTTCAGAAGAGAAAGAAAAAAAGCTTTTTTTGTACTTAAACGCAGAGCCAGCCAGATGTAGAAGAAGTAGCAGTATCATTAGTATTAAATTGTTAAAAACTGGAATCAACTATTCTGCTATGTTTTTCACAAGATCTCTGCTAACTTGCGACTTCTCCATGTTTATTTACTCTGAAGGCAATCCCGCCAATGCAGAGATAATGATGGATCCCTCTTTTACGGAGCCGTTACCGTTGCAGTTTCATTTATTAATACTATTGCGAACATATAAAAAAAATTGAGTGAAATAAAGCAGTTGCCTCATTTTAAATCGCAAAGCAGCGTACAATATCGATTTTTTTCAATTGTTTTTACACAACCTCATAGTAATACGATTTTATCTGCCAATCCCCAAATTAATGAAAATTGCAGTCCCTAAACAATGAATTGTTTACGTAAATGATGCATTATTTAGCAATATCTTCTAAATAATACATTATTTAGCAAATTCTGCTATATAATGCATTATACAGGTAAGCAAATCATTATTTAGAAACATGTCTAAATAATACATTATTTCATACAATCTGTTAAATAATGCCCTATATAGGTAACTAATTCCTTATTTAGCAACAATGCCTTGTGTATATACCTATATCCTGATTTATTTACCTAAACAACATATTTAGGTAAATAATAAGTTATTTACCGACAAAATATATTAGTTAGAGAAATCTAACATTGTTTGTAAACAAATTATTATTTTTAAAAAATAAATATTATTCAGCTGAAAGTAGTGAAAATAAATATTGTACAAATGGAATTCCATAAATGATTGCTTAGTAGGGAATTGGCGAGGTGGCGTCGCGTCGCGTTAGGGATGGAATGTCTTTTAAAGCTGAGTACATGGTTATTTGATACTATTCACCCCAATAATTATGGTTGATAAACTCTTTTATGAGCTAGTATAAAACTTTGGATAGACTCACTTTAAGTTTGAAGAGGTTGTAGTCATAGAAATCGAGAAATTACGCCTGATATGAATTTCACACTCACAGTTTTTGAGTCCTGGAGTCCTTGAGTGTCATAGTGATAGAGTGTCCTTCACTCTCGGGAGATACATTTTGTGTATGGACCAAAGGTAGGCCTTATACATTCTCTTTTCGTAGGGGTCTATATTTCATTTTATATTTTATTTTATTTTTTAAAATCTAAAACAAAGTGGCAAGCCATTTAAATGTATTTGTAGACACTCACACATAAAGCCGAAAAAATTAATAAGCATGTTGAAAAGTGTTACTTTTGTGGGCGGTGTTGTGACGCCGCTTTATCATAACGAAGGAAAATAAAAACATGGGATAGGCATAATTTTACACACACCAACACGCTTTCTCAGTCTTGGAATTTGCCTTCTTCCTGTAAAAAAGCAAAACTGTCAGACATTAAAAGTCTTTGGAAGGGTATGAAATGGGATATTCAACATTGAACAACGGCAGCGGACAACCGTCAATTTTGATCCTCACCCGCTCCCTGATACGTGCAACTCGGTCATTATCGGAAAATCGCATTTGACGACCGTTCAGTAAAACAAACGACTGTACGTTATTTTTAATTATTTACATTTTAAAATCTTTTTCTTTGTAAACACACATTTTTACAAAGAAATTTATCTGAACTCGCCTTATACTCCAACACTTGCCATCTTTTAAATTTAATGAAGTTCGACACACTTTCACTGATACTACAACAATCAATAGGATTGGACGTGAAATGCTAACACAGGAAGCAAACAATACATATAAAACTACTACAACTATAAAGCAATTTTTATGAATATGTTGTGTATCGATTTATGGAAACAAAGTGTACGAGCTTTTAACTTAATAGGTTTGGCGTGTAAACATCTGTTGCTGTGAGGGATTACGAACTTCCTGCTAAAACAGTAGGAGTAGTCCGTTACTTGCTCGTTATTTCTCAGTATTTTGGTATATCACTGTAGTCAACAATTTGTGTTACTACCTGTTGCCCTTCCTCTCTTGACAGACTGGCGCGTGTCACCGATTTTACAGTGGGTAAAACCGCTACAGCGTATATTTCTTATATTTTTATTGCTTATAGAAAAACAGTTTTAAGTCAAATTTCTCAAACAATAAATAAAACTACTGTACTTTTTTTTTATACTATCGTACACACCGTTTGAAAAGCTGTGCTAAACAATGAGTATTGTGCTCTGTTGTAAAACCATAGGGTAGATAACTGTTGGCCAAAGTCAGTTACCCAGTATTGGGGCCAATCCGCCCTCTTTGTTTTTTGGGGCAGGTTCACCTGGAGCGAACTTGCCCCTACGTTTTGGGCAAGTCCATTCCCGTAGGGCTAACATATCCCACTGATGTGCATGGCATCCCCTTGTTTGAAAACAAAAGATATCCAGAAGCAACTATTTGACAATTGAGCCCGGTGGCCCACCCCGTTCTGCAGAGAAATCTGCGGCAACAGGTCGCCTAGTCCGTTCAGCCACATCCTATGCGCCACAAGGTCGCTCTTTCTGTTCTGACGCCGTACCACTAGGTTACGCACCGTTTGCTTCATCCTAAACTTTTCATCTGGCTTACGGGATCTTGCAGGGCGGTATTTAACGTGAGAGGTGATGGTCACTGCATCATAAATGTTTCTATTGCCTATCTGGAGAATGCGGGGAACAGATCACCAAAACTTAACTTTGTGAAGATCTCATAAAACAAGATGTGGTCCACAGGATTTCTACGCTGCATTTTCCAGAGCAGAAGACAATGTTGTCACTGGTATTTGCCGTGACATTTGTCACTGGTTATTGTTGTGACATTTTCGGACATAGGCCTATATGACGTCACCACGTTTTGTATAAGTTTGGTTTTATGTTAGAGGCTTAGGTAAACATACCAAATTTGAACCAAATCCCTCCAGTAGTTTGCGAAAACATGTGATTAGAGGAAGAATTTTATATTACGTCATCACGATGACATCACATCACTTAATATAAATAATGGTTTTAGGTGCAAGTAAGGTTAGGTTCAAGTAATTACATACGAAATTTAAAGGAATAATAATAATAATAATAATAATAATAATAATAATAATAATAATAATAATAATAATAATAATAATAATAATAATAATAATAATAGCATCACCCTGAATAGTTCACTCGGTTTGGATACTTTTGGTTTTATGTTAGAGCCATACGTCCAAGAACACATCAAATTTGAACCAAATCCCTTCAGTAGTTTGGGGAAAATGCAATTAGAACAGAAGAAAAAAAAAGTGTTGATGTTACCATGATGTCATCACCCAATATGCATAAATTTGTGTCATCTGACAGGCATTTTTATGTTTTTACTACACACCACATTTTAAATGAGAAAAATGTGCAAAAAAGGACGGAAAAAGACAAAAACAATAATTCCCCAGTCCTGATTTGGCTTGGAAGAGTCCGCTGGACCTAAAGCAATAACCATGTCATGTAATGTAACTATAGCTCGGGAACTAAAAAGTGTTTCTGACTGTTTCCAGGGACGCCCAGTGGGGTGAGCAGTGTGACAACATGGCTCAGTATCTTTACTGGGTGCTAACTCTGCCGCCTGCAACACAAGTCAAAGCATTCATGCCTTGTCTTTCTTGTACAGTGCTGCGCGAGCATCGCTTAAAACAACTTGCACTAGGAAAACTCATGGGTTTATTATGTAACGGACAGTTGCGCTTCAATGCTAACGTCCACAAAGCAGAAGAAGAGGAGCAACAACAATAACAACAACAACAACATGCCATCATCATCATCATCATCATCATGTGAACGAATTATTACACAAGTGAATATTATGTTGTTAAAAGTGTATGTTGTTACAAATATATGTGGTAAGTAGTGTGTTGATATATATGATTAGTTTAATTAAGTAATTCATGTAGGAAATATATATGATGTACGCATGGTAGATTTTGTTATTGATTGTGTTACATAAGTAAAACTTCTGTTAATTTGATGGAAAAAATTGATACAACATCCTTCTTCTCCTCATCATCATTATCATCAACATCATTATCATCATCATCATCATCAAAATGATAGGGGGAAGGAACGATGAATAAGAACCAGCACTGTGGATAACGCTGTTGTGACCATGCAGAACAGTTTAATTAAAGGGCCCCTGGATCACACATTTCAGCGTCACGGATCCATTTCAAATTTACAGTGAGCGCCCAACCGAAACAAACAAACATACATTAATCCTCCAAATAACCTCTTTATAACACGTGAATGTATCAATTTATTTTAAAACCGTACATTTGAAAGAGGTTATTTGGAGGATTAATGTTTGTGGTTTTTTTAAACCGTACATGTGCATAGAAATAGCATCAAGATAGATGATAAAAAATAGCAGAGCAGTGAAAGTGTGTATTGGCACAGTTGTTTGTATACACAACAAGAAAGAAACTTCTAAATGCCAAAGCTTAACGGTCGTTTTGAGCAACGATTACCCAGTATTTCATCGTTTAAAGTGACAATGCCATTTCCCAAGTGAACTCATTATCACGAAAAATAAGCAAATATCCTCTGTACCCTGGTCCTTAAACAGAAAATGAGTGCCACAATACTATATTCTCCATCAAAGCCAACGAGACTTTGGCTCCTTTGACTCCAAATTTGATTTCAACTTGCCCTTTGTTGGCATCGTTACCGTTGGGGCTACTGTAGAGATGAATGTTGGCGGAATTAACGATGGTCAGCAATAACTATAGCCAGCTTGCATTTACAGACTGACCATTCTGTCAGTAGTGGTCAATGTTCTAAATGTGCCGGGTCTCTGTGGGTGGGGTGGGGTGGGGTGGGGTGGGGTGGGGTGGGGGTAGGGGTTCCAAATTAAACCAGCTGATACCACGTTTTGAGAGTTTGTCAACACCCGGCACACGAGCACAAGTTATTAATTGTCTTACTTATCAGATCCAGGGATAATGTCACCTATTCTTTTTTCTGTCTGTGGTCTTACTGCTCTCAGTCTGAACGGCCTTCCAATCAACCTAGTGTTGTTGTTTGTCTTTGCCTTTTAGTATTTCCTGGAAATAATTGAAAGAGGGGTGGGGGTGGGGGGTGGGGATGGGGATCAAAACGAACCAAATGTCCGTCTGTCGGTGGGTTTGTCGGTCTGTCGGTGGGTCGGTTGCCGTTGGAAGCCATGTCTTAAGAATCACAGAACGGATTTTTGACCAAACTTCAAATGAACATTACCTAGGTTAGTGTGCTGCCTCCTGTGCGAGCATATTTGCTCTACCGCAAAGGTTTCCTCCCTCCCTTCAATAATGGTACAGGACGCAGTCAATATGCAAATTTCAAAAATAAAAATTCGAATTTCTTTCCGTCTTCCAATAGCGATCTCCCTGCCTTTACACCACCTGTTTGAGTGATTGATGTGTATTTGGTGTGTGTGAGGGTGGATGAGACAGGTGAGCGTGTATGTTGGTATAGATCGCCGCGCTTTGAGACTGATTGATTTGGGAAAAGGCGCGTATATAGCATCCTGTATTATTATTATTATTATTATTATTATTATTATTATTATTATTATTATTATTATTATTATTATTATTATTATTAAGGTGTAACTGGACTCATTTTGTGGCTAAACACGTTTTGCTCAATATCTCACAAACGGCTATAGCGTGTTTGTTGTTTTGGTATACAGGTACTTCACAACTCATGGGCCAATCATCAGTAGCAGTCCACTTGTCGGGAAGTCGCTCCAAATTTAACTGTTTAATTTTGCAAAACACGCTCTTTGACTTATTTAAAATCATTGATGCGAAATGCATCACTTATTTGAGATACTTTATCTAGTGCTACGCATGTTAGCTCATTTCCTAAAGGTCAAGGTCATTGTTTAATCATTGTTTAAACACGTTATGCATCTAAAAATTGGTTGAGCCAATTGGTTATTGCTTGCAGATAGTTCAGATAGTGTCCTATTGTTCCATGTTTTCCTTTCGCTTCGTTAATATAAAGCCCCGTCACAACACCGCTGATAATGCCTGTTTTCAGCTAATTGTGTGTGCCTGTAATTACATAAATGGCTTGACACCTTGTTTATTGATAGTGCGTCAGCACATATGGCAAATATTATTTTCGGAGTAAGTCAGTGCGAAGAATGCTATCTAGTACAAGAAATAATAAAATTCCTCATTGTCAACAAGGATCGCACAAACAACTACTGCCCTGACAAGGTTGAAGCCCTTTTGGAAAGACAGGACCATCAGCCTACATTCCAAAGCAAGATTGCTGCGCTCCCTTGTCATCTCCATCTTCCTATATGCTTGCGAAGCATGGGCCCTCACAGCAGATCTACAACGAAGAATACAAAGCATGGAGATGAGGTGCTACAGAAGACTTCTGGGCATTTCCTATACCCAACACATCACCAACGACGAAGTCCGACAGACCATCACACAAGCCATTGGACAACACGATGACCTGCTCACAGTGGTGAAGAAACGGAAACTCCGATGGTATGGCCACGCCACCAGATCATCAGGCCTTGCAAAGACTATTCTGCAAGGCACAGTGCAAAGAGGTAGAAGAGGAAGGAGGCCGAAAAAGAGGTGGGAGGACAACATTCGAGAATGGACTGGTTTGACACTGAGCGAAGCCATCAGGGCTGCTGAGGACAGAGGAAGATGGAGTATGCTGGTTAAACGATCATCTGTGGTGCCCCTACGACCTCCGGGTTACGGGACAGGATAGGATAGGATAGATTGTCAACAGTAATCCTACCGTTAAATAATCTAAAATATTATGCACCTCGCAAGTCTCCAGTTTATCCAGTTAACGATGGCAACGTTACTTGTTCATCTTGATAACGATCAACATGAACGATGCTCTTCATTGTTTATGCTGACATCCCCGGAGGACAAAACAAAATCACGTGTCACTGGTTAACAAATGTAAATAACAATGAAGGATGGATAATTACAGTAGAACATCAACTCCTCCCATTCTCCTCTCTATCATGTCTTCCTAAAGGGAGCGCGCTGGTGCAACTCAGTGTTCACAATGATGATTTCCCGCCAAAGTTGACAGTCTCACACTGCCTTATACTCCATGGTTAGGCAATTGTCTTTCTGGAATACTTTCCTCCACTCTATATAGGAGCTCCACTGTTGGTTGACAGCGAAGTGTGTAAAAGCTGTTTCGACCTTTGAAGGTTTGAAGGATCTTTGAAGGTTTGAAGGACCTTTGAACCGTCAAAGGTCGAGACAACTGTCACATATTTTGCTCAAAAACAACAGTCGTATTTTTGAGAGCCAAATGTGTGACAGCTATTTCGAGGTTTGAAGGTTCAAAGGACCCTTGATAAGTTTGGAAATAGAAGAAGTAGATGAAGATTAGATGATGATAATGATGATGATTAAGATGTTGGTGGTGATGATGATGATGATGATGATGATGATGATGATGATGATGATGATGATGATGATGATGATGATGATGATGATGATGATGATGATGAAGCTGCAACGCTGAAATTAGTAGTAGTAGTAGTAGTAGTAGTAGTAGTAGTAGTAGTAGTAGTAGTAGTAGTAGTAGTAGTAACTTACCTTCTCATCACCTCGTAGACACACATCCCCATACCCTCTTCCCCCCTTCCACACTTCAACAAGAACAAGATGACAAGCCAATCAAATATATTTCCAGACACTCAAACACACATAATTGAAAATCAACATTTTCAAACGTATCAATTTTCGTGGTGATGCTGTGACTCGGCTTTATTGTATAGAAGCAAAATGAAAGCATGGACTGATGGTGCACTATCTGAACTATGTGCAAGTTTTAAAAAATCAAAATAGTTCAATGGATTGTGAGATAACGCACAAAGCATGTTTATAATATAATTGACCTCAGCCACCTGTGATAAAAGGAAAGGGTCAAGAGTACAAAAGACTGAAGGGTGGTTTCTGCATAGTAAAAATAATAAAAAGCGGGCTAGTCATTCTTGAGATAAAGCGCAAAAAAATTTTAGAACAAAGCAATGAAATTCGGAGCAACGGACTGACCAAACGACCGACTGACCAACAACTGGAAACAAAAAACTGAACGATTTTCCATGAGTATGAGCACCTGTAGGCCAAAAATCAACAAAATCGCTTCAGCTGGTTTTTTAAAAAAAAAGTAAGCAAAACGTTTAGCATCAAAATATTTCCTGTGACCTTGACCTTTGCGGTAGAGCAAATTTTGTGGCACAGGAGACTGGCCACTAACCTAGGTAAAGCTCTAATGGAACTTTGGAACTTTGTGCTTTTTAAAATCCTATAATGTGTATTTATTTACTCTTTTTTTTTAATACGTTTTATGAAGTTTGGCCAAAATTGGAACTGTGGGTCTTGAGATACGGCGTTCAACCAACTGACCGACCAACCGACCGACATTTAGCTCCTTCTGGTTCCGACTATTTCACATTTCGAAAAGTAGAGGCCTTTACGACCCCAGCATTAACTAACTGACTAACTGACAGATCGTCCACTGTCTAAGCTGTCAAATCGACTGACCAACTCACTCGGCAACTGTCTAAGAAATGTTGACTGACTTTTAAAACAATGGCCCATAGATTTGTTGTGGAAAAAGAACAAATATTTTTTATGTAGAAAAAGGAACTATAACGTAACGTAAACGCTCTCTACAAGTATTGATTACACTACGTAATTCCAGTGATGATGTAGATGGTGATGTCTTGTATAGTATAGCGCGATTCTCCACGTCGGATGACATGCTCATTGAGCATGCGCATGCAGGGGAGTGCGGGCAAGTTATCCAAAAATACAGCGAAGCAGATGAATATAACACCCACACCCACACACACACACCCACGTACACACACACACGCACGCACACACACACACACACACACACACACACACACACACTAATATGGAATGTACATGATGTATGATAAGCCCCGGTCCTGATTTGGCTCAGAAGAGTCCGCTGGACCTAAAGCAACAATAAATCAATCAATCAAGTATGATAAGCCTATATGCACTTCTGAGTATTAGAACCGATGAGGCTTCAGTGACCTCTTGAACGAGGACAAGCTGTCACCCGGTTTCAACTGAAGAGGAAGATTGTTTCACAGATTGGGAGTAGAAATTGGGAAGGATCTGTATCCCATGGTCTTTTCATTGGTATTGCCCTTCCGAACACTAGATAGCCTGTGACGACATTGCTGTGAAGAACGACCGGAGACGACATTGCTGTGAAGAACGAAGGTTACGTTCTGGTTGGTGGGAAGTAAACAAAACTCTTGGAGGTATTGTGGGCAGAAATCATGTAAGCACCCGTATGTCAAAGACAATATCTTGTGTTTGATTCTACCTTCCACAAGAAGCCAATGTAGGTCTCTCAATATTGGGATTATGTGATTTCTCTCCCTTTTTTTTTTTTTTTTTTTTTTTTTGCAACTATCTTCGCAGCAGTGTTTTAAACCCATTGCCGTCTCTGCTGTTCTGACTTGAGTACCCGCTGGAGCCGAGTGGTGGACATAACGATTATACTTACAAGCGCTTAAACATTGCCGACCACGGTTAGCACTTGAATGGGTATCCGCCCAGCGTACCGATAACGCAATATCCCTACTGTATCAAATGAGAGGATAAACCGAGATCTAGTTTATGCAAACATGCTCTCCATCTTTAAATGTCCTGACGCTCCTGCCTTAGACGTGTGAGTACTAAATATAAAAACACCCTCCCAACTACTACATCCTTTACCCCCTTGTCCAAGATGGCGCTGCTCTGCCATGCTTTAGCTGAGAACGCAACCCGAGTCTTCGTATGTTTTTTTCTACGTCCCTGACCGATGGTCGAGCTTAGGACATTTTCACGCTTTGCTGACCACAGCGTGACCGTTTACTGCAGGTTGGCATTTTGGGGGAATGGTCCGTTAGATACTGACTTTGCCCAGCGTCTTGAGAAGCTATGTGACCTGGCAAGTGTTAAATTTCAGCAAAAGTATACAATACTCTGCCCTTATTTCCATTCCATAGGCTCTGGAGGTGATGTCAAGCCTCTGTACCAGCTGCTCAAATTCTTGTTCCTCTCCAGCCAATCAATCAATGTCATCCGCAAAACGGAGGTTGGAGATTGCGCTTCCCCCTATGCTGACGGCGCCTTCGTGATCTGCAAGGGTATCTGACACGACCTATGGAATGGAAATAATTGCAAAGAAGACCAAAATGATGACCAACAACACCAATGACATCAACACGGACATCAAATCCCTCTACATAGTGCATAGCTTCAAATAGACTTCTGGGCATTTCCTATACTCAGCACATCACCAATGACGAAGTCCGACAGACAATCATACAAGCCATTGGACAACACGATGACATGCTCACAGTGGTGAAAAAACGGAAACTACGATGGTATGGCCACATTACTAGAGCAGCAAACCTTGCAAAGACCATCTGCAAGGCACGGTACAAGGAGGAAGAAGAAAAAGGAGACAGAAAAAGAGGTGGGAAGCCGTGAGAGTTGCTGTGGACAGAGAAAGATGGAGTACGCTGATTAAACGATCATCTGTGGTGCCCCAACGACATTCGAGTTACGGGATAGGATAGGATAGGTTACTATACTATTCTCGCCATTGACCCAGCGAGTATTTCCCTCGTTCAGCCCAAGTCAAGTAAAGTCAATACATTTTTATTCCACAAAACATGGGAATCTTTGGTGTGTCATGGATATTCTGTATGACTGGGCATGCAGGATTACACAGAGGCAGGAGCAAGTTCATACAGGGAGTCTGAGCTTGCCCAGGCATGCACCATGCATAACTCTGATCAGGTTCAGCTATTCTGTATGGAAAAGATTGTGTACAGCATGTCCGGCAGACTTGTAATTTTGTCAGCAACAGGTGTCAAAGGGGTTCATGCGCATTCCTATCCTATTCTATCCAGGAACTCGAAAGTCGTTGGGGAACCACAGATGATCGTTTAACCAGCGTACTCTATCTTTCTCTGTCATCAGCAACCCTCATGGCTTCGCTCAGTGTCAAACCAGTCCATTCCCGAATGTTGTCCTCTCACCTCTTTTTGCGTTTCCTTCTTTTTCTGCCTCTCTAAACCGTGCCTTTAAGGATGGCCTTTGCAAGGCCTGATGCTCTGGTGACGTGGCCATACCATCGGAATTTCCGTTTCTTCACCATGTGAGCATGTCATTGTGTTAATAAATGCTGTCCAATGGCTTGTGTGACGCTCTGTCGGACTCCGTCGTTGGTGATGTGCTGCATATAGGAAATGCCCAGAAGTTTTCTGTAGCACCTCATCTCCATGATTAGTATTCTTCGTTGTTGGTCTGCTGTGAAGGTCCGTGTTTCGCAATCGTATAGGAAGATGGAAGTGGTAAAGGAGCGCAGCAGCTTTACCTTAGAGTGTAGACTGATGGTCCTGTCTTTCCAAATAGGCGTCAACCTTTTCAGCAGTTGTTTGTGCGATCCTGGAGAGGATTTCCTGTCGATACTCATTGTCTGATACAATGGCTCCTAAATATTTGAAACTATGCACCGTGTTGAGGGATTGGCCTTGGACTTTGATGTCCATGTTGATGCCATTGGTGTTGTTGATCATCATTTTGGTCTTCTCTGCACTTATTCCCATTTCCAAGGCTCTGGAGGTGGTGTCAAGCCTATGTACCAGCTGTTCAAGTTCTTGTTGCTCTCCAGCCAATCCATCAATGCCATCCGCAAAACGGAGGTTGGAGAATTTCTCTACCCCCTAAGCTGACTGAGTCTTCGTGATCTGCAAGGGCATCTGACATGATACGCTCCAGAAAAATGTTGAAGAGTGTTGGAGAGTGTAGGCATCCTTGGATAATTAAGGATTACTTAGTCTACTGACATTTATTTTATGCAAATATGACGTTTTTCCCGTAGCTATGAACCCAGAATAGTTATGCGTTTCTGTCTCTAAGTGGAAATTCTTGTATGTTTTCTCGGTTTTTTTTCCCTTCATATTTATTTACCATAAATAAGGGTCACTTCGTCTCAAGTATTTAATTTTTTTTTCATTTATTTGCACAGTCAGTATAGGGGGCAGAGCAATCTCCAATCTTCGTTTTGCGGATGATATTGATGGATTGGCTGGAGAGGAACAAGAACTTGAACAGCTTGTACAGAGGCTTGACACCACCTCCAGAGCTTATGGAATGGAAATAAGTGCGGAGAAGACCAAAATGATGACCAACAACACCAATGGCATCAACACGGACATCAAAGTACAAGGCGAATCCCTCAACACAGTGCACAGCTTCAAATATTTAGGAGCCATTGTGTCAGACAATGGGTCTCGACAGGAAGTCCTCTCCAGGATCGCACAAACAACTGCTGCCCTGACAAGGTTGAAGCCCATTTGGAAAGACAGAACCATCAGTCTACATTCCAAAGTAAGACTGCTGCGCTCTCTGGTCATCTCCATCTTCCTATATGCTTGCGAAGCATGGACCCTCACAGCAGATCTCCAACGAAGAATACAAAGCATGGAGATGAGGTGCTACAGAAGACTTCTGTGCATTTCCTATACCCAACACATCACCAACGTTGAAGTCCGACAGACCATCACACAAGCCATTGGACAACACGATGACCTGCTCACAGTGGTGAAGAAACGGAAACTCCGATGGTATGGCCACGTCACCAGATCATCAGGCCTTGCAAAGACCATTCTGCAAGGCACAGTGCAAGGAGGTATAAGAAGGGGGAGACCGAAAAAGAGGTGGGAGGACAACATTCGAGAATGGACTGGTTTGACACTGAGCGAAGCCATGAGGGCTGCTGAGGACAGAGAAAGATGGAGTATGCTGGTTAAGCGATCATCTGTGGTGCCCCTACGACCTTCGGGTTATGGGACAGGATAGGATAGGATAGGATAGGATAGGATTTATTTTTATTTTCTAACAAAAGCAAGCGCCGCTTTTTCTAGTTGCTTGTTTGGACAGACGTATAAATTTATCTATCTGTTGTCTTCATCATTTTCAAGGTTAATTAGTGGATCAGCCCCCATAGTATCTTACAGAAATTGTCTCCGTCTCTGCGCTCTTTCCCGATATCTGCGTTCTTCAAGTGACCCTTTTCTTTAGTACGAATGTGTCTCTCACTTACCTTTCCTCACCTATCATATGTGCGTAGATCAGAAGGGTATAGCCGCCATTATAAGTATTAATAATTAATTAGTCTAGCCCGTCACATTTTGTTGGTAAGGGAGTGCTAAAAAAAAAATAGAGGTGGCGTTAAGGTGAAAGGAAGAAATTTGGAATGGAGAACAATAAGCACAGTGCATGTTTACGATTACACAACCAGTTGTTAATGACTAAAGGAAGTCATTTGTCTTCTCCACATGCCGTCTGTCTCTGTATCTGTCTGTCTCTCCCTTTCTCTCTGTCTCTGATTCTCTCTCTCTCTCTCTCTCTCTCTCTCTCTCTCTCTCTCTCTCTCTCTCTCTCTCTCTCTCTCTCTCTCCATATCTTTCTTCTTTTAAAAGCGGTGGAGTATCTAGAAAGCAGTAATTTTTTTGGACTTCACTATGTAAACTGTGTCACCTCGACCTGCAGCACACAAACATTGGTCTATGTAATGTTGTCAGTGATACACTTTTGCACGCACACCTTGTCTCTAGAAATCGATTATCCAGAAGAAGATTTACACACACACACACACACACACACACACACACATACACACCCACACACACACACACACACCCACACACACACACACGCTCACCCATACATACACATCCACACACACGCCTCACACACGCACACACACACACACACAAACACACCCATACACACACACCACTGAGGCGCTCGCGCACACACACGAAAAACAACAACAAGAAGAAACCACCACAAAACAATAACAAATCATACATCATCTTCTTTCTCATGCATGGAAGTGGTTCATTTGTTAGGCAGCCAAGGCTACAGATTTATAATGCAACCTCAGACTTGAGACTCAGACAGACGGGACAACTGATTAAAAAGACATTCGGTTTCTCGATAACGTCACCTCGAAAGTCTTGATAGTCATTAGGCTTACGCGTCACCCGCAGGGCCGGACCTGGGAAAGTTGAGGGGGGAGGGGGGGGTTACAGATTCAGCGAAGGCGCGAAGCGCCGAGCCTTCTAGGGGGGTCCGGGGGCATGCCCCCCCGGAAATTTTTTTTTTCAAGGATGCAAAATGGTGCAATCTGGTGCAATCTGAACCTTGAAAAAGCCATTTATGATGGTCTGGGACTTTGAGCTTTTTAAACAAATTGAAATGACAAACTCTGGGGTACAAAAATAATCATCTGCCCGTCCCTTAAAAAAACAACAAAAAAACACACACGAACATTTATTTATCAGCAGAGATGTTTTGTATACTATTATTATTCAATACATTTTGTTTTTCGTTAACAGTATAAAGCTTTACATTGTAATTTAATTTTATGAACATCACCGCCCTGCTTTCACTTTCAGTCTTGCTGCACTAGGTTCCTCGGCATTAGTACCATTTGTGAATTGTATCTTCTGGCAAAACAGTTCACTGCCTCTTTGAAGTCAATATCAACATCCCTGTGCACTTTCAGTAAAGCAAGTCCATTGAGTCTATGTTGCCCCATTGTAGAGCGCAGGTAGTTTTTCAGGTTGCGCAACTGACTGTTTGAACGCTCACACTCGGCAGTAGAGACAGGCAGGGTGCAAAGGTTCTTTAGCATGATGAACAGGTTGGGATAAAAATCCCTGTCACAATGTTTCAGTGCTTCTGATGCCGTGGATGGGATGATAGCTGTCGCATTCTCAGCAGCACTTCGCCATTTGCAAACCCACCTTTGGTATTCTGCATCAAGGGTAGCGTTGTCTAGTAGATCAGACTCCCACAACATTGCCAGTGTCTTCACCCCTTCTGGAACCTGCATGAAACCATCCTGGTTGTCTATTAAAGTGCTTGGCACCAGACAGAGACCATCAACTGCTAGGTCAGCATTTTTGAACCTCGAGTCCAATTCGACTGACAGGTGTTCCAAGAAAGGAATGGCAATGCTAATCTTGAAATATTCTTCTGGAGTGGCCGCAGGTTGGTTGTAACGGAGAGTCTGTCGGGATGCTTGACGAGGAACAATAACATCAGTTGTCAAAGCATTCCCCATTTTGCTGACTTCACCGAACCAGGCAACGAACGCTGTTTCGACATCTCTTCTAATAGAAGACATGCAGTTACTGACCTCTTTGATTTCCCTGTAGGCATCGACAACATCTTTTGTCCTTTTCTGCAGCTTCACTGTCAAGGGTTTTAAGTAAGGCAAACAATTGCGGACGACAACGAATGCAACGAGGAAAGCACTGCTGCTCAAGGTGTGGAGAAAGCCAGTTGCCTTGGTCAGTGTCTCACTGTCCCAATTGTCACTGTCTTCACACATTTGTCCCAAACAGTCGTGAACAACCAGAAAGAGAGATGTATAAACCTCCAGTGCTTCATGTTTTTCTACCCATCTTGTTCTGCACAGATCAACAAACTTTGTTTTTGTCGTGGCAGGCTGAGATGATTCGATGGTATCTTCAAGTTTTCTTTGTCTCTTTGGAGAGTTTGAGAAAAACAGTGACAGTTCCCTCAGTGCTCCCATCATGTTCTTCACTGCAGGCAAGCCGCATGCTTTTACAATGCAGAGACTCAAGCTATGGGAAGCACAGTGTCTCAGGTAACAGAATGTAGTTACTTGTGATAAAAGAATCAGTGGTTGAAATTGAGTAGAGTGGAAGAGGATTTATTTTTTTATAGTGCCTAGGGGAGAGGGTTGAAATTTCTCCCCGGATTTACTTATGATTGTAACGTAGCCTCCCTCCCCCCCCCCCCTCCCAAAAAAAAAAAAAAAAGAGGTACATAGTCCGGCCAGGGGGGGGGTTACGTAACCCCTGTAACCCCCCCCCCCCCTAGTCCGGGCCTGACCCGATATCACAGGAACAGGTTCACCTTTCTTCTTTATAATCCACAACAAACGCGCTACAGTATGTTAGTCATTTATTCTAATTGTTTTTTGTTTTTTTGTGTTTTTTTTACCTACGCAGATCTTTTAAGGTCATCCATGTAGTGCTTCTAGCAGACGATCTTTTGAATGCTCAAACGCAACGTATATTTCCAAAACGCAAATATCAGACACACAAATTATGAATACGAATGTAAGCAAGTCTCTTAGCATGATTTACACATTTTATGAGTTTTTTGGTTTTCACAATTTTGATCTGGACCTCATATGCACTTTAACAGCTGAACTACTAGTATGGAAAATAAGTAACTTGTTTATACGTAGGCCTAATATGAATAAGCCATCAAAACCTTAACCTTTTGCTCCTTCGGAAGAAAATATGACCCGAGATCTAGTCTGTACACGCACGCATGCCAACGCATAGATTTTAAAGATCCTGACGCTCGTGTCCTAGAGGGTGATGGGTGAATGCCGGCTACACAAATACACCCAACAAGAAGTAGATCTTTTCTCACCCATCCTCGGTCGCCCAGTTATCTGGGCGTCAGACTATACGCCCAAGGGCTGCAAGTGGGCTTCTCGGATGTCTTGAGTTAGATCCTGTGTCGGCCAGCGCCTTGGGCAGTTCTTGAGCTGGAAAAGAGCTAGACATTAAGGAAAAAATAAATAAATATGATTCCAAAATAGTTGTTGCCGACACTGATTGGATTAAAAAAAAAACATGCAAAAAAGGAAGGAAAGAAGGAGAACAATACGTTATAACTCTTCTTCTTCTTCTTCTTCTTCTTCTTCTTCTTCTTCTTCTTCTTCTTCTTCTTCTTCTTCTTCTTCTTCTTCTCCTCCTCCTCCTCTTCCTCCTCCTCCTACTCCTCCTCCTCATCTTCTTCTTCTTCTTCTTCTTCTTTTTCATTTAAAAAAAAATCATAAGTGAAGGAATGTTCTTGTGGAAATCCATGAGTAATTAGATAATATCCGGTAATCTACATACAGAAAATGCTTGGCTTGGCTAAAAATAGAGCCAGCGGTTAATAAGGAAACCCCCTCCTTAACGGGCTATGTGGGGCCGGGTAGCTCAGTTGGTAAGAGCGTCTTGCTAGTAACCGAAAGGTCGCTGGTTCAAATCCCGGATTGGTCAACGTGTGATCATATTATTTTCCCCTTTACCAACAACTGGCCCGCTGGTGTCAGTATAAATCGGTCCAGTAGTCACCTATATGCGAAAGTGTCGTGTGACTATAATCTACAAACAACACAACGGGCTACGTACAGTCAGGCACGTGACGTGAGACGCCGCAGTTAGAAAATTAAATGTTGTGGACCTATTTTCTCCCATGAGATGGATTTTAATTGTCGATTTTAAATAGCTTCATTGAAAGTCAAACTGCGTGCGTTGTAGTATTGTTAAGATTTCCGACCTCAGCTCACATAAAACGATATACTATGGCTTGACCGCAAACCGCCCCTGTACCTTTAGCTGCTGTCTCCGTCTCTTTCCAAAAAACCCTCCCTCTTATTACTTCCCTTCTTTCTCACCAACTTCCTCCCAATCTCCCTTTCCCTCCTCCGCTTTCTCCAAAGCCCATGCAGGCGACAGTCACACAGAAACTGCGTTCGAGAAACAACGCGTACGCTTCGCTTTTCCAGTGTGCATGGGGAATAATAGAATTCTATATAACTGTAATACTAATGGCTGTATAGTGGTTTACGTCAATAAATACAGTGTGGATGTCTGCAATGAGGGTACGATGAAGTGAGTTTGGAACCGTATTTGTTATGATGCAGAATCGAAAGACAAATTAATAATTGCGTAATAGTTTAAAATTTCCCTGAAAGTCTGCAAGAAAATAAGTTAGAATTGCAAGTAAGTAAACTTGTTTTCTTTTGTCTTTTGTTTAATATGATAAATAAAATAAAATAAAATAAAATAAAATAAATAAATAAATGTTTCTGGAAGTCTGCAAGAAGAAACGTAAGAATTATATAAGTGTTTTCTTTAGTCATTTGTCTAATATCATTAATAAAAGAAGAAAGAAACAAAGAAATACAAATATTTAATTAATTAAAATAATTGTCTTTACTTTGTATAGTTTCTGTTGTAATAGATTATTTTATATTGAGTACTTATTAGTTGACCTAATGCCTTGCTCTAAATGGTCTTATGAGAGATTGATAAAACACTCTTGGGCACTATGTCTTTGGGTTCCGCTAAGAAAAGTATTTGAATAACGTTAAATAATTGTTAAAGCGCTTATAGTCATTAACGTTTTAATTGGAAAAAATTACGTCCGATGTATACGTTTATTTACAGAATTGATAACTCGACAGAATTTATAAAAAAAATCTTTATATAAATTTTAATCGCTCTGTGGTTTAAATCAAAATGTGCGAACATTTACAGACTCAAAGATGTTATTTTAAATAATTAATTACTAAAGATGTTACTTAAAGTTCAAGCAATGGTGTCACAGGTTGCGAGAATGAGTAAGCTTAATTTATCTTTCGTGGAAAACTTAAAAGGGTTTGGTTTCAACTCATACCAGTCACTCTGAGTCACATAGGTAAAGTATCCTTCTATTACATTTTTAACATTTGTGAAGTTAGTTAATCCTTGTTAAAAGGGTCCAGTAAACTACAACGAGCCGAACCAGAACCTCACATTTGTGAAGATCATGAGTGCATTGGATTCTGCTATAGTGTGCCAACGGACCCGAAGGTTACGCACTGAGTGTAATCGACAACTTCTATGTCAAGTTTTATAGAAGTAGCGTGAAAAGCAATTTTACAATTCATACAAGACGAGATACTGATATAATTATCAATATGAATGCCTTGTCTGTTGTGTGGTTTCAGTTTTTGTAAGTCTAATACTTGAGAAAGGCTTCTTTAACAAAATAAATTAAGTGGCGTTATTTCAAGTATTACACCTTTTACGTTTATAATTCCTCTCGTAAATGATAAGACTAATGATCCGTCTTTTTTGTGTATTGTTGAAAATCGGAAAAATTGTTAACTGACCTTGATTTTATGAAATAGGATGATGCCTTGCTGGCACTTTTGCTATGCAATCTATACCATTATGTCGATTACACAATAAACACTGCCCTTTTATAACAGTTTTAGTCATACAAACCGTAAGCTTATAATAAGGCGCACAAATAAGCTTCGAACTTTATTGGATGACATTTAAACGCCCTTCGCTCTTTTTTCATATTTAATAATTTTAACTGTTGTGGTAAAGGCAACACGATGACCTGCTCACAGTGGTGAAGAAACGGAAACTCCGATGGTATGGCCACGTCACCAGATCATCAGGCCTTGCAAAGACCATTCTGCAAGGCACAGTGCAAGGAGGTAGAAGAAGGGGGAGACCGAAAAAGAGGTGGGAGGACAACATTCGAGAATGGACTGGTTTGACACTGAGCGAAGCCATGAGGGCTGCTGAGGACAGAGAAAGATGGAGTATGCTGGTTAAGCGATCATCTGTGGTGCCCCTACGACCTTCGGGTTATGGGACAGGATAGGATAGGATAGTGGTAAAGGACATTCAGAGGCGTTGAGGGCCTTCTGGTGCTGTGATGGGTGGTACAACACAATAAATCGCTATTACTGCCAGTTCCAAGGCATGAGTGAAATGCACATTTATGATGGTAATTATACAGTGACTAATTTTGCATTTGAACTGTCCTTTGCTGGTTCTATAGGCATAACTCTTACTGAAGGGTAAACGTGTGGGATGCACCGACCACTGCCCTTTTCAGACCTTTGAGTCACTCAGCAAATCGTGTTTAATTAATTTACCATCCAACTTCAACATCATCATATTGGATCTAAATATTGATGTCACCACTTAAGTTTGCCATGAAGACTGGATCCAGAAAGAGTGTATGGTGCTGGCTGAGGTAATTGAGTCGTAACAAAAATTTAGTCATTTAACACACAATGTCAACATTTATGGAGCCATTTAAATTCACAAATTGTTACCTTGATCTCGAAGTTGAAACGGTAGATTGTTTTTTTAAATAATTTTCAAAGCTTATGCTTTTTGTTGTTTTGCCGTATATGCCCACACTCAATCGCGCTGATCACTATGGCACTTACCAAGGTGCATGCTGGGTATGTTCTTGTCACCGGCACTCACCTGTCTAGGACATTTGCGTCAGGATCTTTAAAGTCCGTTAAAATGGAATGTATGCGACACAGACTAGACCTCGGTTTATACTCTCATCCGAAGGAGTAGGAAACGGGAGTAAAGTGTCTTTCCCAAGGACACAACACAATGCCCCGCCCTGGGCTCGAACCCGGGACCTTCAGATCCGCAAGCCGACGCTCCAACCACCCTATATTCTTATTACTATTCTCCAAATAACTCAATAAAGTCAAATTGTGAAATTTGAAATTACATAAATGAGATAAATGTTTTTCATGTTGATATGTTGAAACATTTAGTTTACTTTCTCTGAGATTGATATGAAGAAATCTTAAATACTATAAACGGCAGAGTAACCCAAAGTGCTTCTGGGAGCTGAAAGTGCCAGACATTCATTAGATAATAATCTACTGAGGCGAAGATAAGTCAGAGAGCTCTTTAAGTTTCTGAAATATATTAGCTCAATACTCCTGAAAGTTCAAATGTGACAGTGCCGTGCAATTAAATCCTATTATACAGTAGTGTGTTATCAAATGTCAGGAGATGAAGAAATCTGTTATGCTCTGAACACAGTGTTAAACCTGTACTCTTGAAACTAGAAAGTGACGGTGCTAGGCACTTCAATGTGTATTCAATCGAGTAGTTTCACTACCAGTGAGAGTTCTATCACATTGGACACCATGGGTCAGCTGGATTCGGACAAGGAGTACAAATGTGTCGTGGTGGGGGATGGTGGGGTAGGGAAGACCAGCATGCTCATTCGATATGTCAACGACGACTTTCTCACCGAGTATATGCCTACCTGCTTCGACAGTTACTCAGGTGAGTCAAACATTTAATTTAAATTAATTTAAAGAGAGATTTAACATTTGAATTTCTTCTCTATGCGTCTTTTTGTCTAACTAATGTCTCTGAATGTTGTTCTTCTTTAACTAAAGAGATGTAGACTTTTCTTTTTACGCTTTGAATCTTGAACCGACTTCATTCAAATGCGAAATACTAAAATTCCACAACCGTGCTGAAATGCAATGCTTTACTTCAGTAACCATCATTGCGCCAATCCCCTTGTTTAGGCCTGTGGTGCATCGCTGAATAAATACGTCTCAGAGATAAATCAAGTGTAAGTTAATGCTTCGGGTACACATTTTGTATCCAGTGGCAGTTATCAAAACAAAATCTCCAGGTAAAAACGAACCCTCGTGCCCATAATCTCTGCAGATCCGCTTCCTCTCCCTCATCCAACCAACCCACAATCCCAGTCCCTTGCAGTCCATCAAGAGCTTTTTATGCCCTTATACCGCTATACCCTTCTCCATACAAATCGTGGTTTTACTCCTACTACAGACGCTTACGTGTGCACACAAATTCCGTCTTGATTTAAAGTCCAAATTAAACTCTTTTTTTCTAATGAGAAAACACACTGTTCCTCCACAAGCAAATGCCTAGACATACCTTCACAAGAACAGGGATAAAAGATTACATTGGTCATTTATTTTTCTTCAAACGTTCACAGTATTTGGGTTGAGTGACTCAGACATTCGACATTTGACAAAGCATTCCTTTAAAACACATGAAGCAAATGTTTCAACTTTCAACATTAGTTCGTAAACGATGCACAGGCTAGACATGCCCCTACTTATCAGTCTTCTTACCTCCTTGAACCAGACTCAATTAACACATACGATCCCTGTATTATTACTACTCATCCTTAGTATTACGTAGAGTCAGAGTTGTGGTTGTGGTCTAAGTTATTTAACTGCTGATAATATAGATCTTTAAATGCTGATATATTATACCTATAGAAGCGTTTTATTTTCTCCCTCGAGGTAAATTCTCCAGTAACAGCTATGCCTGTCCCACTTCAACTTGCATTCCTCCCATAATAGAACTAGTCTAATAAAGATCTGTTAGTCCAGATGATCAGATTTCACAACCAGACGATTTTCAAGGTAGAATCAGAGTTTCAAGCTGTGCCTAATATTTCTTTAAATGCTAATTATAAAAAAACATTTTTCTTTGTCTACGTATATACTATAACATAACTTCTCGTTCCGCTGGTTGAACTCGCCCCATTTCAAACCTACATCCCTTCCATAATTGTAATTGGATAGATCAGATCATTTTTGTTCTTGTTCTTCTCAGTAAGCTAGTACATCGTTATCACTCAAGCAGGACATTCGCAAGAGTTCCATATGGTTTTAAAATTAAAATGAAGCGTATTTCACAGAAGAAGAAGAAGAAGAAGAAGAAGAAGAAGAAGAAGAAGAAGAAGAAGAAGAAGAAGAAGAAGAAGAAGAAGAAGAAGAAGAAGAAGAAGAAGAAGAAGAAGAAGAAGAAGAAAGAGGAGGAGGAGGAACATTTTTCACCAATTGAATCTCACGGAATCCAGAACCAGTTCCTAATGACACCCCTCCTCCACACTCCCAACTTTCCCCCCCCTATCCCCCATCTCCTCCTTTTTTATGCTGAATGTTGATGATAACATTCTTTCATTGCAAAATCTAGTCCTCTTGTCATCCCAAGCTGTACGGGGACATTCTTTCATGCTCTTCTTACTTGCCAACACAAAGATGAAGAAAATAAGAAATATTTTTGTAAGCGTCGTGTTGCTGACTACGATGATCTCTTCCTCAAAGCTACAAGGATACATTTTTCTAACACTAAGAAGTATTATCTGTGCTATAGAAAAGCGGGATTGAAAGTCCTTTTTTTAACCGACATCCACAGTGACAGTTAGTATGTGGAAAACGTCAGAGTAAACTGCCGTGTCTATTTGAGAGTTCAAATTCAGGGGCTATCGTTGCCTTCCTCCTTTGTTAGTAATAATAATAATAATAATAATAATAATAATAATAATAATAATAATAATAATAATAATAATAATAATAATAATAATAATAATACATGATGCGATCACGCGCTTTTTCTTCAGTCGAACTCAAAACGCGGCGAGTTGTTTTTGTTGTTGTTATTGTTGTTCTTCTCCTCGTTGTTGTTGTTATTGTTGTTCTTCTCCTCGTTGTTGTTGTTGTTCTTCTTCTTCTCCTCGTTGTTGTTGTTGTTATTGTTGTTCTTCTCCTCGTTGTTGTTGTTGTTGTTATTGTTGTTCTTCTCCTCGTTGTTGTTGTTGTTGTTCTTCTTCTCCTCGTTTTTGTTGTTGTTATTGTTGTTCTTCTCCTCGTTGTTGTTGTTGTTGTTGTTATTGTTGTTCTTCTCCTCGTTGTTGTTGTTATTGTTGTTCTTCTCCTCGTTGTTGTTGTTGTTATTGTTGTTCTTCTCCTCGTTGTTGTTGTTATTGTTGTTCTTCTCCTCGTTGTTGTTGTTATTGTTGTTCTTGTCCTCGTTGTTGTTGTTGTTATTGTTGTTCTTCTCCTCGTTGTTGTTGTTATTGTTGTTCTTCTCCTCGTTGTTGTTGTTATTGTTGTTCTTCTCCTCGTTGTTGTTGTTATTGTTGTTCTTCTCCTCGTTGTTGTTGTTGTTGTTATTATTGTTCTTCTCCTCGTTGTTGTTGTTGTTGTTATTGTTGTTCTTCTCCTCGTTGTTGTTGTTGTTATTGTTGTTCTTCTCCTCGTTGTCGTTGTTGTTGTTGTTATTGTTGTTCTTCTCCTCGTTGTCGTTGTTGTTGTTGTTATTGGTTTCTTTCTTTCTTCTTCTTTGAATGCATACAAGTACTCATGCGCATCCATCCGAGTCAAAAAGTAGCTGTGTTTAGGGGTTACAATTCAAGGACTACTGTCTTGTTCTTTTTGTTCTTGTTTTTCTCATCCACCTGCTTATGCTTTGTTAGTGTTCTTAGTTGTCGTTCTCCTCCCCCCTCCCCCCCGATGGTGTGCCGGGGGTTTCAGTATAAATAGTATCCCCACTTTCTGGAAATTTAGTGCTTTAAATTCCCACTGTCGCTGTCTTTCTCATTTGTTTTTCTCATTTCTGCTCTGTTCTATCAATCTGCTATACTATCTTCTTCGCTAGACCAGTCTCCTACAGTTTTTCTTGAAAACTCTTCCGGGACAAGACTCCTTATTTGTGTGTGAGGTCTGTTGGATCAGCTTGGGAATATTGGACGCTTTCTGCCAGGTGGTCACTAGGGCTTCCTATGATGTTATCATTTAGCAATGTAGGCATTTTATATGTATGTGTTTTGTTGATAATTTATAATGATGTTTGTATTCTATTTTGTTTTTGTAAACGAGGGTTCGATAAATTAGAGTATAGCCTCAGCGTCCCCTGCGTGGGATGTCTTTATTGTAAAGTGACTGGCTGGTGGAGAGCCTTCAGGTTTACCACTAGGGTTGTTTCAGCAGATCTTGTATGCGAATCAGGGGTTGTCCGGTCCTGATTTGGCTTGGAAGAGTCCGCTGGACCTTAAGCAATAATCATGTAATGTAATGTAGTTGTCGTTCTTCTTCCCCTATTCTCTTCTCTTCCCCTCCTCCTCATCTTCTTCTTCTTGGTGTCAGCAGGCAGCGCCTGGGTCAAGTCGACCAGTGAGGATAGAGAATGTAGACTGCCTAGGTGAGGAACAGCAATGGCTTATTAAGTCGAGTTGAGACAGACTTGCTATTTGTTGACTGTCTTAAGAATTAGACATATTAAAGTATGCAAAATTTACACTAATGGAATATGAGTTGTTCTTATAAAGATAAATTTCAAGAGAGGTAATAACACAAACGGTTCTGTCCGCTTTACTCTGCTAGAAAACCTACTAAAAGTTGGCATTTATGGGGTGACACATTTAAACACCAGTTGTTTTGCTTTCACACTTTATGTTAATACTTCTTCTTATGTAGGAAGGATGCGACCTTGGACAACGGAATCCTAGGAGACGTAGCAGTTGTTTTTTTTAAAGAGATAAACACCGTATTCATTAAAATGTCGTATTTTGTTCACTCGTAGTGACATTAATATGATTGCCTGTTTCTTTCAATGAAGAACAAAGGTGTGTACATACACGCATCCTGCTAGAGATTGATAGGTGTAGACACAGAAACAGGTGAACTGTCAGCTAACAGTTTTAGCTTGGTCTTAATCCATATTGAGTATCTGTGAAGAGAAGATTTACTTATGATATGAATTACTAAATATATTTATTTTACCGACAAATTTAAGACGTTGGTCCACTCTTCAGTGACCTCCTACATATTCATGTCTAACAGAATATAGCTTAAGCCCCGGTCACACAGCCCTTTACGGCTGAATCACGGCCAAAGCGCGTCCAAATTTTGTTACCCGTGGAGTGGACGTTGTTGTTCGCGTTGATGTCGAGGTTAAGACGAGCTACGGTCGAGGTATAGACGTGGCAGGACGCGGGGAAAAATCTGAACGGCATCGGACGCGGCAAAAAGTTTTGAACTGCTCAAAATTTTAGCCCGCGCACAACCACGGGTTAAACACGCGGTAAAGACGTGCAACACACGTGAAACACGCGTGGTAATCCGTGTTCCGGCAGTGATTAAAACTTGGGGAGACGCGGTAAGACGCGAAAGTTTAGCGTTCAGTCACGGCCAGAGCACGGTCATTGGACGCATGTACCGCGTTGGAATCACGGGAAATAGCGTGTGTTTAGCGGCTTATCACTGACAAATGGATTTTTCCACGTACATAGCACTACCTATCGACGTCTCGAACAAGTTCGAAATACGTCCCGATCACTGCCTAATCACTTCTGTATCACTTCTGATTTGCGGCATATAAATACCGTAATTTTCTGAGACCTCGGCATGAAGGTCAGGGTCTGGACCGGCAGCACCAGCAGGGGGAGCATGGACCTGGACTGTGACTTGGGCCTGGGAGTCTTGGGGAGCCTTCGTCGACCTCTTCTTGGCAGAGGAACCCTTCTTTCCAGGCATACTGCAAATGACTGGAGGTGTTTTGTACAAGATCTGGATCGGTATAACTTGCCGCCTTTTCCCCCCTCGTTTTAGAACATGTGCAATTTTTTTTAGGCTTACACGTGGCTGGACGTGGTTAGCCGTGCTTAGGCAGTGCTTCAGCAGTGGAACAGCCGCCGACGGCCATACCCCGTCCAAAGCACGGCCAAACCAAAATTGACCGAAAATTACCACATACGACCACGTCCACCAGATTTTCCGAACTTTTTGAACGTGATTAAGACGTGGAGTGCTGTGTGACCATGGCTTTATATACCCAAAAGAATCATGTCGCTCTTTGACAAGAAAATAAGGAAGTTATATATTAAATAAAAGTTACTAAATATCTTTGTATTACCTATTGCGAATGGCCGAAACACGATTTATTATGATTCTGATTGATTCATTACATACTTTACAGTTACCACCTTGGCGGTGTTCCTAATCCAAATCGTGTTAGAATGCGTACTCATGTTGTGTCTCCTTCGTTGGAAGTAAAGATTAATATAATAGGCCCTACATACAAATAGGATACCTTTACTTGATAGCTGAATGAATATAACGCGATTTATAAAGCAGTTGATACAATGTTCACTTACCATTTTGCCTACATTGGTTGCCTACCTACAACTACAACTAACCATGTCCAACCGTTAAGATGTACACCTTATACGCTCCCAGAATCGCTTTCTTATTTATGCACATTCACATGCAATATAAGAGAAACTGTATGCCATAATGACGAATGATTAAGCACGAAATATTAAGGAGTTAATACGCATTTCAATGGCTATCATAGATATCCAACAGGGAAGATGGGCATGTGCCAACAATTTTTTGCTGATTAGAGGAATGAGGAACATTTCATGCAATTAAAAAAGAGAAGCTGGTTATCTATGGCATGAGAATTACCATTGAGATGAATGAGTTTAGAACACTGGAAGTAAGTAGAACTTACCCTCATTTTTCCAGGCATCAAAGAAGCACAGAAATTATATTTGTTTTGAAACGTATGTAAATTTTTATGCCGTACTATTGTCTGAACATAATATTTCGGCAAAATCAAAACAGTATGAAAGAATAATACACAGGTCTACTGAACCGACACTGTCAAGACATTTGAATGCCACTGACTGACTGTATGCTTTGCTTCAAACTTTTTCAAATAACACGTGGAACATGACCGGAATATATACATGAAAACATTGAATGCTAATTAAAATTTACCAGACAACCTTTCTGACAACCTTTATTAAATATGTTTCTCTTATCCTAAAACAAATTATTGCATGCGAAAGTAAAGTAAGATAAATTGAGATGAAAATGAGACGAACGATAAATTGACTTAAAATTGTTATCGAGAAACGAGAAAGAGATAAATTGACAAAGAAAGATAGATGTAAACTGACAGAGTGAAAGGTACAACAACAAATTGACATTAAAACTCAATATGATGTACCCTGGTATCTTTAAGAGTAGACCAAACTTTGCTTAAAGCTCATAGTTGTATTTGTCGGGATGTTCACAATGTTATCTGAACTTGGTTTATCAGTACAGTTAGTCTAAGGCAAGACTAAACTTTAATTTAACAAAATGAATGGAAAGTAGCTTCTCTAATTTGATTGTTTGCAGAAGGAATGGACGTTCATTCAAATGGCAGTAACTCTTGTCAAGCCAGCGTGTACATTTTACACCCAGAAATCTACTATTCCTTTGACGGATTAGTTCTTCTCTTAACTTTAGTTTACTGCAAGACGGGTTCTTTGTCGATTGTTTCCCTGTTAGATATGTGAATTGCACTAGAACTGTTTGAAAACCTGTTTATTTGTATTGTGATTTTATATAATAGGTAGGTGTCTCTTGTAATTACTTTTTGTGCGTGTGTGTTATTTTTTAAATCCTTCAATCGAGCGCAAAAGAATATTTTCTCCTCCCCCCTATCCCTCTCCTCTCTACCTTTGCATTTTGTTGTTGTGTTTTCATCGAAAGTTCTTGATTAAAGGATGGTGACTGTACATAGCGACTGGCTAAAGATAAATTATTGTTCGCGTCATTTTTTTTAAATACATAGGCCTACCTATGAAGCTGTAAACCCCTTCTTAGCACAGATACATTATATATTATAATATGTAGTACTACGATATATTATATTATTTATTAGAGCTTACTATCTCAAGTTTGTATCGCTGCTAAAGTATTTCCTGATAATCTATATTACTTTGGCCTGCATTATTTACTACTGTCTGAAGTGTTTGTCATAAATGAAATCGTTTATGAACTTCGGCATCGTGACAACTGATTTAAGGCTAAATCTTCTTTTGGGTATTATTCAGGGGTGGAAAAAAGGACAAAACTTTTAATTTGATCGATGAATGGATTGCGGATACGCACAGATTGAGAGTGAGGGAAGTGATTGACGAGAGAGAGAGAGAGCGAGAGAGAGAGAGAGAGAGAGAGAGAGAGAGAGAGAGAGAGAGAGAGAGAGAGAGAGAGAGAAGAAAGAAAGAAAAAAAGAAAGAAATAAAGAAAGAAAGAAAGAAAGAGAGAGCGAGAGAGAGAGAGAGAGAGAGAGAGAGAGAGAGAGAGAGAGAGAGAGAGAGAGAGAGAGAGAGAGAGGAGTGGTAACAAACAATTAAGCCAAGGGAAACGTTAAATGGTCGGTACGTTAGGCCACGCCACGTTACACTTATACACAAGCACTATCATGAAGTGACTCCTCCTCAAAGTGTCTGAATGTCATTCATCTGACACGGCACCACAATGCACACCACAAAAACACACGCATACCCACACACGCCTTCTTGTATGTGTACAGGACGCACGCACGCTTACACATACACACAACACACACAAACACACGCAATATAGTACCCTAAAACCATCTGCCTCGTGTACACTACATAGGAATACTATAGGTCAGTATTTGCTGGTGGAATACTATAGGCATTTACTGGTGGAACAAAAGAACAACATTATTGGTTGTACTGCGCAGTACTGTATTTACTAGACACATACTTCGTACGGGATGCTCTAACTGCTCATGAATGCTGTTACTAGTGGCAGTCAGTGTGACGGGTTTTTTATTGTTGCTGGGCTCTGCACAATGGACTGCTATTACCTCCTCGTCTTAGTCTATGGGGATAGCTAGTTATCTCGCTATGACTTCACTTAATACATTTATTTGCTTAGCTCGGTCTGTGTTTAGGCTGGGGTACAGAGATAGATAGAAAAATGGTAAAAGATCACTGTCACACTAGCTTTCACACGGCTATGAATCATAATTATGTAGTCCAGCCACTTGATAACAGTAAAAATCACACATTTATTTCTTCTACTCTATACACGATATTCGAAGTACGAAACTAACTTTAAAGTTCACTTGTCAATGCGAATGGTTCGCTCGCTGATAATCTAGGCAGCTACTTTTTCATCATAGGGCACTGGATACTTTTTGCCTTAATGGTCAGAGTTCTTGAAGAGTGGACTACTGTGGTCCTGTTTATACAGAGTTTTAGTTGCGTGGTTGAAGCGCTGCGTTGAGGTCGCTTCTGGGACAATCTGTGTTGTCGTGGAGTCTTTGACTTTGTGGTTCGTCGTTTGGGCTATCTTCGCACAATGCTGGAGATGCCTCGGCAGCCAACTTTAAGTGTCGACTTGGTTTTGTCTTTTGCTGAGTTGGGCTCACGATATAACGCCTGCTCGTCTGTAACATATGAGACGAAATTCTGCACAACCCTGTATAATAGGTCTGTGCAGAGCGTCTCACTGAAGGCCAAAGTAGCCCTCAGTGATAGCTCCACATCTCTATACATAAGCGACGAACATTCTGCTAAGTCTGTGGTCCACTGGAATCTCCACTCTAATTTCCTAAACATATATAAATATAAATCGTGGCTAACTATACACATAAAGAAATAATAATATTGTAAACATTCTCGGGTACAGCCACTAGTCTGCAAGCATACACATAGGTTAAACAACAGTCGTTCTGTTTGGTATACAACATGGCGTCAAAACCGGTCATGCTTGCCTCGTGGTCGGATTCTCCACGTGGTCAGGCAAAGTCGGACTAACAATTCAGTTCTATGCATAGCCAATTCCACAAACATAATTTCAACAATAATATAAATACATCACGATGAAACAGAAGTATGTTCATTTACCTGTTTGACAATGTCAGGTCGTGGCTACTTGATTGAATTCGAATATTCAACAAGTACTGCTGTCTAATCTTCTCAGGAGAGAGATTTCTGCTTGAGTGTACTGTGTACTGTTCATCGTTTCAACAAGGACTGACGTTCTTTCTCTTTGCTTGAATCACCCAGAACCGGTTCTATTTAACTTAGCTGTGTTCTCATTGGATGAAAAATCTAAGTGGCTGTAAAATTCGAAACTCCAACGTAGGCTGCGATGATGTCACCAACTGTGCTTGCATCAAGCTACAACTGTGTTACGCATGATCACTTCTGTCGTCTGCTTTAGACTAACAGTAACCTTCTAAGTCTACACTGACTAAACAAGCAAAAGCTCAAAGGCAGTGGAAACGGAGCTATTGTTACAGTCAGTCCAAAACAAACATCCTCCAAAAGCAGTTTCAACCAGCCTTCATTAAGTTAGCCACCACGGTCCTACCTTCTTTGAAGCTTGTCCCTGGCACCATTGGCCCCCTTTACGTAACAGAGCCGGAGTAGCCAAACTCCTAACAATCCTGAAACCCAACAAAGCCCCCGGACCTGACTGCATCCCAAGTATTATCCTGAAGACCCTTGATGATAACATTGCCCCTGCCCTCGCTAGCATCTTCCAGATATTAATCATCTCCGGTGAACTCCTGCTGGACTGGCATGGAGCAAAACATCTCTTGAGCCTTTAAGATAGGGGACTGTCAATACCCAGCAAACTATCGCCCGATATCTCTGACCTCCATCCCTTGCAAAATCCTACAGCACATTATCTGTCGCCACATTATGAACCACCTCGAAAACCACAACATACTGACCAACCTAAACCACGGGTTCCCTTAACCTCCACTAACGACCTTCTCACTTTCTATGACAAAGGTAACCAGATCGACATGGCAATCCTTGACTTCTCCAAGGTTCTTGACACTGGCCCTCTCTCCTCCCCAACCTACTTCTTCACAAACTCTCACACTACGGTCTCAATGCCTACCTCCAGTCATGGCTTTCATCAATCCTAACGCAAGGTACTATGCAGGTGTTCGAGAGAAATCATCTACATGTATAGCCACAGTTGACTCCCGGGTTCCCCAGGGTACAGTCCTAAGCCCCCTAGTTTCCCTATGTCACATCAACGACCGCCCTGAGGCAATAAAATCACAAGCATGCCTGTTTGCGGACGATTGCCTCAGATAGATAAATAGCTTCAACGACCAAACACACTTTAAGAGGGGCCGGGTAGCTCAGTTGGTAAGAGCGTCTTTCTAGTAACCGTGAGGTCGCTGGTTCGAATCCCGGATTGGTCCACGTGTGATCATATTATTTTCCCCTTTACCAACAACTGGCCCGCTGGTGTCAGTATAAATCGGTCCAGTAGTCACCTATATGCGAAAGTGTCGTGTGACTATAATCCACAAACAAACAAACACACTTTAAAGCAGACCTGAAGTGTCACGAAACCTGGGCAGAAAAGTGGGGCATGAAATTCAACGCTATCAAATGCTACACCATGAGCATTTCACGACGAACCTTTCAAACCTTTATATATAGTACTACAAAACCATCCTCCAACAAGTCTCCAACAAAACCATACTTATACTTAGGCATCCTCTTTTGTGACGACCTTAAATGGTCACCCCACATAAACAAGACCACCAAAAACGCCAACTGTGCTCCGGGTTTGATATAGGTCCGCCCCATATTAGAATATGGCGCAACCACTTGGAACCCCTTCCTTAAGCAATATATTGAGAAACTGGAGTGAATTCAGCAAAATGCAGTAATCGCAAGAGACTACGTCAACTACACCAGGCTTCGCCACCGGCTTACTGAAAAGATTTTACATCCCCTCCCTCCAAAATAGGCGTGAACAACTCCGCTTAACATTCCTCTATAAGGTGGTTGAGGGATTGGTGCTGGCTATGCCAGCAGATTCTTTTCTAACTCCACAGCAACCAGGCCGTCTGATCAGACCTAAACGCTCCACTTCAGCTGACTTAATCTTAAGCAACAACATTGAAAATTACATTCGGAACAATAACAGATGCTTCACAGTGCCACAGTGCAACACAGAGCAATACAATCTTTTTTCCCACGCACCATTAGGGCCTGGAATCCTCTGGATAATTCAGTTGTTAACTCGACCTCTATCGAGAGCTACAAAACCCGCCCTAGCATCAGCTATAAGCCGTTAAAAACAGCATCATCGCACGCACACAACCCTCCCTCCCCGACCGTTGCGTCTATGCTAGTGTATGGATGTAGCAACGTACTTCACCGGAACCAGCAGAACCAGAACTTCCTACTGGATGCTATTCTATAAAATCATGAAAATATGCTTCCCCCTGACCGATGAGGGAAGCTACTCTTCTGCTAAAACACACTGGACCAAAAAGAACGTTTGACCGCGGGTGCTCTTGTCAGAAGATGAATGCGCTAATGGAGCAAACATTCACAGTGGGACAGAATTTATGTGTTACAGCTGGAATCGTTCAATTGTCATTAACATTCAATCATCGGAATGGATCTGGCCGAACTAGTTCAGTCACTAATTGTAGGAGCTCGTGGACTAGTTCATTCACAAACTGTATTAGCTCGTGGACTAGTTCAGTCACTAACTGTAGGAGATCGCGGACTAATTCATTCACTAATTTTAAAAGCTCGTGGGATAGTGGACTACTTCTGTCACCACCTGTTTAGGATTTCGTGGACTAGTTTTGATACTACCTGCACTGTGTAGGAGCTCGTGGACTTGTTGAACTAATTGTAGTAGTTCCTAAATGACTGCCTGTACCAAGAAGTACATTTTTTAGTATTTAACAAATTGACCCATTTCTATCTGCATCCTTCTGTATACTGCCTACCTCAATGTGCACTGGCATTCACTTTTCTAGGTCCCAGCGAGTCTCTTGTACTCTTCTGCCATAAGAAATAAGGAGCCGGCCATCCGAAAATAATCCCATACCGCCCCTTTCTCGACCCTCTCTTCTCAGTCTCTTTCTATCTCTCATGCTTTCCTCCTCTTTCCCTTCTTTCCATCAACCCCAGAAGTCCAATAATAAACTCGTCCCTCTCATCCATCTACCTTTTCCCAGCAGAGTCTCTTAGTGGTAGAAGTAAATGCTATTCTTGAGAACCTGGCTTCGAATCTTTGATGAGAAAAGAATTTGTTGGTCAAAGTCATCAACGTTGTGTAATGACTATTTGGACGGTGGTAGTTCATTGCAGCCCCACCCGCTCTATCCCATTTCTCATGGCGCCGCAAGGGCACGTAACAGAACCGGTACCCAATCGTTCTGTCAAAAACGCAAGTGACAGGCGCATACAACTTGGTTGATTGTGATGGCTCAGTTGTCGGAGCGTTTGACAGTGCGCTTGATGCAGCGAATTGACAATTTGGACGGTTTAAATTTAAGCCTGATTTGAGCCAGCGCCCTTGAGAAGCAGCTCTTAGAGCTGTGAATGCATTATTACCTTACTGTTTCTTTTACCCTATGCGCCTTCACTCCTCGTCTTGTTCCCTACTCCCCAAAGCGCCAAGCCTGTCAGTGGTCTTTCACTCATGACAGCAAGGCAAGGCCTGGTTTGGCCGTTAATCAGTGGCAGCCTATCATTATTTTCATAAGCAGGAATTCCTTGTCACCGTAACAAGGAGATTCCTTTCCCCTCTCCCATCCCCCTTCCCCCACCCCCATCCATTTACCTCCCTTCAGCAAAAGTACGATGACATCTTTTGTTGTTGTTGTTGTGATTTCCACATTGACATACGGTCATTTATGCACGTACGATCTGTGTCCTTTGGAAATTATATTTATAAATCATATTTATCTATTTATATATCAGGTACTCTTAAGACCTTTATTTTACGCGCAGCACACATGATCGGAATAAATACCCTTAAAAAAATCAATTCTGCTATAGCATTTCCATCGCGGATATTTTCATCTTAAAATGAGCCTGAAGTTATTTGTGTTTAGTTTTTTTTCAAAACTTTTATAATAGATGATATGAGAGTTTATTAATCCACATGATTGAAGGACGAACGCTTGTTTAGATCCGAAGACTCGTTTTGTCGCCACTTCCTATTCCTGATTCGGTTCTTGGCAGTCAGCTGGACCCTATAAACACTGAATATCTAAGCTAATCTAACTTTCTTTCGTCCTTTTCTTTCTGCCTAATGTCCTGCATAGGGTTTATTAAGGTCTTGTTTGTTGCGTAGTGATGAAGGTGACGCATTTTTGTATGACAGGAGCTCATCCGACACGCTGTGACAAGGCAAGTGTGCCGGGACTAGGTGACAACGTGGTCTCTGTGATATCTAAAGACCAGGATTATTGTCCTCTTGAAAAAAAATTAAAAGGGATGGACTATTGTCTGGAAACATGTGATGGGGATGGACTACTGTTTGAAAATATTTCATTTTCATGTCATCATAAAAAAGTAATAATAAATTAAATTGACTAATGCCACCATACAAATAAAGCTTTGTAAAGCTGGAGGGACTGCTGATTATTTGTTGCTGTTGTCGTTCTTTTTTTTCTTTGGTAATTTTTATGCTGCAGTCAAAACCTCCGAACAATGACACATTTGAGTGGCTCGCTATCTTGTGTGTGTGTGTGGGGGGGGGTGTGTGTGTTTGCGCGTGTGTGTGTGGGGGTGTTGGGGGTAGACCTACGGGGTTGAGTATTGGACTTGTAGATAGGGATTTGTCCTGTGTGTGCGTGTGTGTGTGTGTGTGTGTGTGTGTGTGTGTGTGCGAGTGAGTGTGTAAGTTATATCACTACCACAGCACACGACGTTCTTTGTAGTTCTACTATAATAGTTGCAGACATACTTAGCAGATTGGTGGAATGGAACATCACTATACCCAAACATATTAACTTGGTACAGATACTAACAGGCATGCCTACGCAACAGCTACAGATAAAACTGCAACAGCTTTAAATGCAATGGTCTTTATTATCAGAAAGAGCTCCAGAAATGGAACCAATCTACACTAGCACTCCAGTGCAACAATACATGAATCTTCGTGAGAATGCAGCGCTCCTCCTTCATAACAATGCCTGGTGAAAGATCGATAGAAGGGGGATCACAAGCTCAGAAGAGGGTCACTGATCGATATCCGGAGTGCATTGATTTCGTTTCTCTTTTCTGGTGACGACATTCAACATATTCTGACACCGGTTTATCGTATGAGTCTTAGTGTGGGGACAGGACGACAAAAAGCGTACACCTTCATTTTAACGGTATTTTACACTCGTACAGGCATTTTGAACCAATATTTTAGGCTAGCTGCTTTCACAGCACCGTGAAATACGGTTTCTTGACAACATGTTAAGGTGGATGACATTGAAACTAAATCCCAGTCTGTGTGTGATAATTATGTGTACTTTCCTACATTTTAAAATAACTGGTGAATGATAACTTATAAGCCTAAGCCTTACTTCAGACCTTTATGGAAAACCTTTAGGTTTGCATCAGATTCTTATTCATGGTGGTGGTGATGGTGATGAGGATGAGGATGATGATGAAATGATGATGATGATGATGATGATGATGATGATGATGATGATGATGATGATGATGATGATGATGATGATAATTATACTGATTATGATGATGAAGATAAAGGAGTAAATTCAGCGATCAGCTTTCTTTTGTGCATGCTTTAAACATTAAATATAGAATACCTTTACGTATAGAAATTGAATTGCGAGTCACGTCGAACTTTACTGTGCGTTGCTTTCAATGAATGAGGTAGTTCTTTGTTAATCCTTACGACCTTTATGACGCCAGTCTTAGTTATGATATCGGCAGTCTCAGTATAAGTCTTCTAGTGATTGTTTTCAGTAATCTTGTAAAGTACTTAAGAAGTTTAATTCTGTCAACAAGATCTTATGATGTAGAAAATATGTGAGACTATTTCGAATGCAATATGTGTTGTTTTTAATTAATGTAATAGCTGCTTGCTACAATTTATAATTTTGTTTAAACAAACGGGATTTTTCTGGGCCACCAGCCCTTTGCGAAAGTTATAACATCATTCTTAGTTACGATGTTAGTCTTCCAAACTACGACATCGGGAACTGGTTCAGAACAACAATCGGCATGCGTCAAGGATGCTACTTTCTCCAACACTCTTCAACATCTTCCGAGAGCGCATCATGTCAGATGCCCTTGCAGATCACGAAGGCACAGTCAGCATAGGAGGTAGAGCAATCTCCAACCTCCGTTTTGCGGATGACATTGACGGATTGGCTGGAGAGGAACAAGAACTTGAACAGCTGGTAAAGAGTTTTGACACCACTTCAAGAGCCTATGGAATGGAAATAAATGCAGAGAAGACCAAAATGATGACCAACAACACCAATGGCATCAACCCGGACATCAAAGTCCAAATCCAATCCCTCAACACAGTGCATAGCTTCAAATATTAAGGAGCCATTATATCAGACAATGGGTCCCGACAGGTAGTCCTCCCCAGGATCGCACAAACAACTGCTGCCTTGACAATATTGAAGCCCATTCGGAAAGACAGGACCATCAGCCTACACTCCAAGGTAAGACTGTTGCGCTCCCTTGTTATCTCCATCCCTCTATACGCTTGCGAAACATGGACCCTCACAGCTGACCTACAACGAAGAATACAAAAAGTTTTCGTTTCTTCACCCCTGTGACCACGTCATTGTGATGTCCAATGACTTGTGTGATGGTCTGTCAACTCTAGGAAGGCTTATTTTGCATACACATATTTTATTTCCTCCCGGGTGGGTGTGCGACGGGGAATTGACGAGCAGAGGCAGAAGAGCACGAAATTACACTAATATAGTACTAAATAATAAATACAATACAAGAATCATGTTCATCTGCCATGCGCAGACAGAAGGACATCTGTCATCCCGTTACTGTTTTGCGTATCCATGGTCCATTGTTACGACTAATGATGCCGTGACACGCCACTTTCAGACTGTGGATACTTATGTCGTGCCGAATCAACGTACTTGCCGAACACGCGGAATGGTCAAAAGGCTGCCGATTTCACTTATTGGAAAGTCATTTGCTGAAAGTGAGAGAGAGAGAGAGAGAGAGAGAGAGAGAGAGAGAGAGAGAGAGAGAGAGAGAGAGAGGAAGGGTGGGGGGGAGGAGGAGAGAGAGGGAGAGAGTGAGATGGAGAAAGAGAGTTAGAGAGAGAGAGAGCGTACAGTGACTTGAAGCATAAAAGTCCACTATTGTCAACAGCTCCAGCCCCGTCGGACTGCTTTTAAAGAATCCCCTAAAGTAGCATTGCTTTCCTAATTGAAAGTCCTCCTCTTAACTGAAGCCCGGAATTGTTTATATAATATTACATTACTGGATGGCTTCTTCATGTGAGACATCTAATGAAGCAAAATTCGAATGTCCTTTTCTCATTCTTACTTCATATTTACGTGTTCATTGTCGTCGCTGATTGCTAAAATAGGTTTTCTTAGGTTAATGAGAAGAGATTTGTAAGTTGATAAAGAGCCAAGATAACTTCTCTTATACTCTTTTTTATAAGGTGAAAGAACAAAGTTAAATTTGAAATAATTTTAGTTGTTCACACATGCTTGAAATTTTATACGGTATTTTTTTCCAACCGTAATCTTTCGATCTTTAGGAAGGGAGCCGTCAGGAACCTCCCTTTTTTCTCATGGCCAGCATTGCGAGGACGGCGTCTATCTCCTCTCCCTCTATGCTTTATTCTGCTTTGGTCTAAACTCACTTAATTTTTAAACGATGAGAAAAACATTCTCATCGGCAGGGCCGATTGATTGAAATGAGTTGAACTGGTTGTGCCTTACTGTCACAATAGGCTAGTTAGACCCTGCACTAAGGCTTCAAACCTCTAATAGTTCATCCTGCTTTAGCTTTGTAACTTAAAGTCGCTGCCTAGCAGACGACAGAAGTTAAAGGTTTGGTCTAAGCATGTGTAGGCTAGATAAGGTAGGCAGTGACCTCATCCCGCTGACGTATTGCCAGCCACCCCCGCTAAAAGGCGCTCAGGTATCACGAGTTTTCGCGGGCTTAGGCTGACCACAGTGTTAGGTATAATATTACTATTTTGTCGTAAATGGCAAATATGGAGACGATCAAGTTATAGGTTGAATCCTAGGACGCTATACTAAACCCCGGGAAGGGAATTTGTTAGTAAATTTTGATGTTTTCTAACAAAAGAAGGCTTCACTATCAAGATAATGCTATGGAATCGTGCAACCCGGATTACTAGACCTACGCTGACTCATGCATCACATGTAATTTTGTCATTTATGGGGAAATTTTGAGATGATAAATTACAAAGTAAACATATATAATCAATTATTGCAAAACAATCATTTATTTCGCAATGTTAGCTTTTGCAAATGCAATATATACTCAAAAAGACATTATTGGCGTTTCGCAAACAACTGAGAACGTTGTTTTGTCAGCAGTAGTAAACATCTATACAATGCAGCAATCGCTCTCTATGGACAGTTCATCATTTTTACTTTTCCTCATCCCGTGCGCCACAAGCATATCCTTCGAGAACATGGCAAGTTTATTGGCGCTTTACAAGTGGACATCATCGACATCATCATCATCATCATCATCATCATCATCATCATCATCATCATCATCATCATCACCGAGGTAATACACATTGCTGCGATCGATAGAAAGTATCGCCAAAACTCCCGCTAACAGCAGGTGAAAGTATTCCCCCCATCCCTTCAAAGTATACTTTGGGCTCGCTGCTAGCCGCGGATGCGAACCGCAGTACTGTTTAAAAGTGACGGAAAGAGAGGAATATTGCTACAAGGGTTCGGGTAAGGGTTAGTTGTAGATCTATCCCTAGCCCTTGCCCTAACCCTTTTTCTCTACAGGAATGCTCTTTTTCCGTCCCAAAAACCCTTTGCCTTCTTGGATTCTTAAATTGTATGAAACCAAGTGAGGACACTGTCCGGCGTCAATAAACGGTTCGAAAAGATTCTCGAACGGTTCCTAAAAGACAGTTGACCTAGAAACAAAAACAGCGTGACCTAATTCGTCGCCTAGAGGAGACGAAACTTACTTTTCCGTTTCTTGTCTTTCACCGACACTGTAACTGATTAGGCTGCTAACCTCGCCAAAGTATCCCTTCAAGGGACAAGGGACATACTTTGGCCTGCTGCGCAGCGTGTGCCTGGAGTATACTTTCTTTCGATCATAGCTATGTGCAATGGGTGCATCATCATCATCATCAACCACCATCACCATCATCATCATATAAGCAAGTTGGTGTGATAAGGGCGTTGATGTTGTCAGCCAGTATCTCGACATTATATTACAACTAATGTGTGCAGTGCAATGTTCTAATGATTGAGTCACTGGAACAGTGATGGGCGTACGACAGCTTCTGTAGAGTGGAGGTACTTCACCCTGGCGCCTGCTGCCTCGTTTCACTCACTTTTCACCCTCTTCAGACACTTATTCCCACCTTACTAGTAGCTCTCCCTATTATGACAATAATTAATCTTAGATTGGAGTGCTGGTGTGTTGTTTGCAGAAAATCTTCAACTGTACACACTACAGCAGCTCGATCTGCTCAAAACCTTTTTGTACGTATGATGGGGGTCCTTTGTGTGGCGTTCACATACCAGTTATTTTGCTGTTTTTGATTGTTTTGTTGTTGTAACCGTTGTAACCGTTGTAACTGTTGTTGTTTTAAATAATTAATCCTACGAGCGTAAGAGTCCGTTATATAATTACTGCCAGAACGCGTTTTGTTAGGGTAAAGGTTTGTTACCACTAGCTCTCTCTCTCTCTCTCTCTCTCTCTCTCTCTCTCTCTCTCTATCTCTCTCTCTCTCTCTCTCTCTCTCTCCACGAAGTAATCATAGAGTCCCCATCCCTCTTTCTCCCCGCAACCCATTCTGCGACATGTATTGAAGGAAGAGGTCAATATACAGAACAAGCGTTGACAAGGTCCACACAGTCGGACACCACACCAGCAGACTCGACACCTCAATAGCCTTGATGTCGTCACGCATCCAGACAATCTGAACCATTGCTGCTCTGTATAGCCTCTTACCTTGTCCCAACGTGCAGGACAGTAAATATTGCTGTCGTCTGCGTGCATGTAACGCTAACAAATTCACAGCACCATTACTGCTCTTATTACAACGAGTCCCAAAGGGCCAGGATGAGTATGGCTTCCAGATAATCCTAACACATTCAAAGCACACTTGCTGCTCTTATCCTATCCTATCCTATCCTATCCTGTCCCGTAACCCGGAGGTCGTAGGGGCACCACAGATGATCGTTTAACCAGCATACTCCATCTTTCTCTGTCCTCAGCAGCCCTGATGGCTTCGCTCAGTGTCAAACCAGTCCATTCTCGAATGTTGTCCTCCCACCTCTTTTCCTGTCTCCCTCTTCTTCTACCTCCTTGCACTGTGCCTTGCAGAATAATCTTTGCAAGGCCTGATGATCTGGTGACGTGGCCATACCATCGGAGTTTCCGTTTCTTCACCACTGCTCAGCAGTCCCAAAGATCTGGATAATTGTTGTACTCGTGAACACAGTGACCGATTGTACGGTGTAGCTGCCGTTGCTGCTGCTGTTGTCACATTTCGGACAACCCCATTCATGACCTCCTCACCTTAACTCCCCTTCATCCAACCTCGCAATCTCTTTCTTCTTCTTCTTCCCCATCCAAAGGATGTCAATGCCTGATCGTTGATTAGTGTAATTTCATTCTCATCCCAATCTCAATGTGAGTTTGTTGTGTGAGAGTATTATGCTGGTTATATATCGCCGCCCATTGAGTCTTATTTAAGAGAAAAGCGCGTATATATAGCATCCAGTATTGGTGCAGTGGTAGCGTCAAAAGCTACAATTATTATTATGTAGTACAGTTAGCTTATGTTATGGCAAGTGAGAAAGGTGACTCTTAAGGGCCCGCGTCATCAGGCGTTTTCTCTTTCCGGCTGTCACCTTCTTCCGCTTATCCGGGGAGCCACATGTGTGACTTAAGTTTTATAGACAGTATCAGTGTCAATATCACTATTAGAGAGGAGTAAGTGTCTGAGCTATATATTTACATAAATAGGCTAGCCCGTGTTTACACTGTATCGCTTAATGTATCCGGGGACGTAAATTTACTCCAAAAAAAACACACACTATATTTTGAGGTTTGGGTTTGTGCTGGTCATCTATCGCTCGCCTTCTCCTCTTTTTCTGTCTGTCTTTCTCTCTCATACACACACACACAGGCGCGCACGCACACACCACAAACACACTACATAACACACACATTACTCACACTTATGCATGTACACACACAAACACACACACAAACACACACTCGCTCTTTCACTCACACGCATAATGAGATGACCTACTAGCTCAGTTGACAGTGAGTTGATTTCCTTTGCCGAAGATCGCGAGTTTGAACCCAGAAAGGAACGAACTTATGTGACTTAGGTACGACTTTCAGGTCACAGAGGGTTGTCACCGGTACTCCGATTTCCTCCCTCTCAATAATGGTATAGGATTCAATTAATCTCTAAAATGTCAAAATAAACAATTGGATTTCCTTTCCGTCTTCTATTAGCGACTTGCCAACACACCACATGTTTGAGTGAATGTGTGTTTGTTGTGTATGTAGGACTGTCTGTAACATGTCAGCCTTTATGCTGGTTGCAGATCGCCGCGCTTTGAGTCTGAATAAGGCGCGTATAGCATCCCATCCATTTTTATTATTGTTATTATAATGATTACATTCCACACACGAACGCGTGCGCGCGCGCGTGCCCACACACACACACACACTCACAGAGAGAGAGAGCGAGAGAGAGAGAGAGAGAGATAGAGAGCGAGAGAGAGAGAGAGAGAGAGCGGGGGAGGGAGAGAGAGAACATAAATAAAAGTCGAACTTGAATAATAATGACTCCGTGGATCACACTCACCAAACTAAACAAAATTACTTTTTAATGTCAAGATGTTTTGAGCCTTAAACGAAACTATGGTATAATATTATTAGTAACGCTATCGTTTGAAGTGATCATGGTGACGTCATAATTTTTCTTTTTTTTCTAATGCTATTTTCTCCCAAACTACTGGAGGGATTTGGTTCAAGTTTGGTATATACTTCGACTTTATCTATGCCTCCAACGTAAAACCAAACTTATGCAAATCGATCGAAGTAATCATGATCACACCCTTTAATTTTTTGCAAAAATTTCTTTCACATTTTTATGTAATGAGAGTGTATAGATATTTAAGGCCTTAGTCAAAACTTATGTATATCGAGAGACGTCATCGTGGTGACGTAATGTTTAAAATGTCAAGTTATTTATTTTACGCGCTTTTGCATGAAACTAATCGACGGATTTCTTTTAACTCGGAATTTAGCTAGTGTGTGTTTGAGAAAAGAGAGAGAGAGAGAGAGAGAGAGAGAGAGAGAGAGAGAGAGAGAGAGAGAGAGAGCGCACAAGGGAACTCTGCACCCGTTAGGGTTCAGCACTTGTTGATTATATGATTTTGCGTTTTTCAGTGCCTTTGGACCTTGGAGACAGACAAGGAACTTTGCATCTGGTTGACACGGCTGGTCAGGTATGTTTACTACCTTTGACATTTGAGTCAAATGGAATAAGAATGTATAAGTTTAATACATTATATTTGCTCAAAAACAGCAGCAATAACAACAAAAACCGCGAGGACAAGAATGATTTTAATTCGTATTATTATTGAGTTGTTGTTTTTTTACAGCGCACTTATCTCGCCGTACTTGACCAGACTCTAGGTGCTGGCCGATACAGGATCTAACTCAAACCGCCCGAGACGCCCACCCGCAGCCTTTGGGCGCATGGTCTGACGCCCGGACAACTGAGCACTATCCTGGCCAGCCAGGGATGGGGGAGAAGGACAAAGTGCATGCTGGGTGTGTTCTTGTTACCGGCACTCACCCGTCTAAGACATGAGCGTCAGGATCTTTAAAGTCCGTTATGATGGAATGTATGCGACACACAGACTAGACCTCGGTTTATACTTTCATGCGAAGGACCCTAGAACACACGGGTAGATAGGATGGGAAGCTGCACGCTTGCACACATATTTTAATCACACCCTTCCGGAGAATTGTAAATTAATGTTAATCTATCCTTGTTTTAACGATCTAGCTTGACAGGATCTTTCCAGGATACAATTATATGACTCATGATACATGACTATTTGATGGGCCCCCTGCCCTACCGAATGACTGACTGATCAAACAGTTTGTTGATTGATTTATTAATTTATTGCCCTACTCATTGACCGACTGACTGAAAAAAATGATAGTTTATTTTATTTTATTTCATTGATTTATATATTGTCTATATAATGGATTGTTTGTGTGTGTTTGGCAGGAGACATACGATAGATTGCGTACACTGAGTTACTACAACACCGACGTGTTCATCGTCTGTTTCTCCGTGGCCTCTGTCGACTCTTTCCTCAACGTGCGCAGCCGCTGGGTGCCCGAGCTGCAGTCCTACCGCCCGGGCACCCCCTTCCTGCTGGTGGGCACGCAGGCGGATCTGCGCCAAGAGCCGCCCTCCTCCTCCCAAACTTTGATTTCGGCGCGAAAAGGGAAGAAACTGGCAAACAAGATCGGGGCGATAGGCTACATGGAGTGTTCGGCTCTTACTGGAAGTGGTCTGGATCGCGTCTTCCGGCAAGCAGTGTCTCACGCGGTCCGGCCGCGCAAGAAGCGGAAACTGTGGAGCAGTTTTAAGAATATCTTCGTCAAAAGGTGACTTAAGACGTAAGAAAATGTACTGCCTGGGTCAGTACTGCAAAAACAATTGCCGAAGACCTCTGTTTTCCGACAACAAAAACTGTGTCTCATCTTCAATACCACTGTATTGCGATGCATAGCCTGAGACGACAACTGAGAAGTCTGGGACTATCCTTGGTACAAAAGCATCGACTACAACGTGTTTTGAGCAGGGGTTACTGTTATTGTCGAGGACAATGTATTTTAAACCGCTCCACGCATCAGACCGCCGAATTCCAAATACGAAAGGAATGTTCTCAGTTCAGTGAAACAGGAATTACCTATATTTTACAAACTTCTTTAACCAATGCAGGTTGTGGAGTCTATGAGAGCGCAAAACTCACCGCACACGTGTCCTTTTGAAATCCTTTTAATGGGTATGCATGAAATAAGATGGTCAATGATAGACTGCGCGGTCAACAATTTGGAAGAGTGCTACGTGATATAGAACGCTCCTCTGTTTTCGAACAAAATCAACGTGTCAACTGTGAAGTAGATTTTCACCGCAAAGCAATGCTGCCTTCAAAGCAATTTCAGCCTTTGTTCGTAAAAGTGCTTCTCGTATAATTTTTCTGTACTTCACAAAACCTTGCAGAAAAGAACTGTAACTCTGTGTTACCAATAAAGATGTGCCAGTTGTTCATGGTTATGCAGTTTTCTGTCACTATTTTTTTCCTATTTCACATAACCTGTTTTCTCATATGAATTCTCGGTGATATGTCACTTAGTAAACCTTGACAGATAGCGTAGGCTGCAATTAAAATAAAAACAACGTCGGGTTTACTTGACTATGATAACTGCTTTCCATGATGAAAACAGCCTGTGATGTGACTGCTCGTAGCTTCTCCTATAAGTAATTTAATACTAATATATATTATGTTCATACCCTCAAACCATCATAATGAATGAAAAGTTATCTCAATTGTATGCGCATGATATGAATTGTTCTGTGAACCAAATGAAATGAACTGTAAATGTGCTATGTGGGTGTATGTGGGTTAGTTGTAAAAAAGATCTGGAAGAGATTGTGTGTGACAATAATTATATGCATCTTTTCTATTTGTTTTAAAAGTTGTTTTCTCATCTTCATGTCGTATTCGCGGAGACGCAACGTGCTGTATGAATTCTCCATTGTGGGTAATACAGGGTTGACTTAATTGAAACTCGCGAACAATCAATACATGGGTTGAAAATATAGGTATGTCAATAGTATTATACATTTAAAAATTTTAAAAATAAGGAATTCGCGGAAGTGCGTGTGAGGTCGATATTAAAATTCCGAAACAAAGCAAGTCTAATTTAAGCAAAAAGATAACTTTTTTTGTGCTAAATATTCATATATTTGTGTACCTATTATTAGAAAATTTGAATCTAAACTACTTGTAAAGGAAAGCTTTCATCGCAATAGTTTGGATCACTGGCCTCTTCTATAGGCTTAATTATACTATGTAGTGTAAAAGTTGACCTCAGTCTCACTATAAAGAATCGGTGTGCAATATCAATTTAAAAGAATCGGAGAGAAGGGAGGGTGACAGAGGTAACGGAGGAAGGAAACGAGAGATAGGGCCTACACAGTGAGACAAGAGAGGGGGGAGAGAGGAACAAGAGAGAAAGGCTCAGAGAGAGAGAGAGAGAGCATTTTAGATGGAGAGAGAGAGAGAGAGAGAGAGAGAGAGAGAGAGAGAGAGAGAGAGAGAGACAGACAGACAGACAGACAGACAGACAGACAGACAGACAGACAGACAGACAGACAAAATAACCGAAAAAAAAAACCATTTGGGAGAAAGGAAGAGCAAGACATTTCATAATGGCGCTATACAGGTATACCAATTGGAAACTAAGCCCAAACGTAATTATAATTCATTACTATTTGGAACAAATATCAATTTTTGTCTCAAAGGTGTACATGTACAGTACTTCACAATGTAAATGCGCATATGCACACAATTATTTTCATGTTCAATGAGAGAGAGAGAGAGAGAGAGAGAGAGAGAGAGAGAGAGAGTTTGTGTATGTGTATGTGTGTGTGCTTGTGTGCGTGTGTGTCAAAAATCAAAATATTTATTTGCATAATCCATAGTCCATTGCAAAAGTGGTTTGGAGAAGGGTTGTTACAAAAGAATCAAAACCGTACAGTACTATAACAGTATGTAAAAAGCATCGATAAGGGCGAACCGATCACGGAAAGTCAATTTATAACTTCGGACGTTTGACAAATTTCACAGTCTACATGTAATGATTGGGTTTTCAAGTCATGATCAACAAGCATAAGTTCGCTGCCTTAAACGGGCGGTCATCGTTGTTGATCGGGACGAAGATTGTCTTTTTTCTTGCTGATGGAGGTCGGGGCTGCTGCCATGTTGCTGATATTGTCCTGTATTTGCTGACAAGGCGTACTGAACCTGCATCAGCGAATCTTGCTGTCTCTGAAACATCGACGACATAATTATGGTTATCTATTAGGCCTACTGTCGTGTCCTTTTTCCGTCAAAAGTGTGCAGTCACAGGTCTTGCTTGATGGCTTAAAAAAAAGTACGCAGACGACGATGATTATCGTTGCTGTTGTTATATTATGTGCCTGTGGTTTCACTAGCAGTTGACACGTGCCTCTCTGTAACTGTTAGCCTAATTCTTTATGATTAGGCTTCTGCTGACCTTTGGACAGGAATGCGACTAAACTGTAAGTTCACGCTCTTCACGGGCACTTCGAGACTGAATAAGCGTAGCGCTAAAGGAATGTTGACAAACTGCTACATCTGCCCCGAGTTGCCTAGAATAAAAGCCCCACAATGCTCTTGCGATTGCTCCACACGAATTATTTTTTCTTCTGGGCAACCTTTTGCCAGCCCACGTTGACTGCACAACAAAGCCAATCAAAGTGAAGTTGGCTGAAAGTGAAAATCGCACTGACGACACAACAATACTGTTACGTTGAAACGCGAACGAAAGTATGTCGGAAGCGCGCACGATAGATCTAATCGTTTCGTTTTGCAAAGTATTCAATAATGGAGTTTATTTACCTTTGATTTGAGTTTGCATTGTTGTTAGGAGAGGCTTTGTATAACGTGGATAATTTTCGTTGGTCGATATTGTTAGAGAATACTCTGGATCTCCTTGTTTACTATCGATCGAAGTTTCGGGATAATTGTCGAAGTAAGAGAAGGTTCGGGGTATGTGTGGAGAGATGAATGACGTAAGTCAGTGATGACGATCTTTAATTCTGATTGGTTAGTTGTAATGCGTCATTTCTAGAACAAACTGCCGTCATCTCGAAGGATAGAAAAAAATTATATATTCGATGCTTTGTGTGTTGTAAAGAGAGTTGCTGTGAAAGTTGTTGAGTTGAGTTGAGAATTGTATGCAGTTGTTGGTGTGTGCTGAATAAAAGTGGAAAACTTCATACGTCGACTTTGTGACTTGTATGCTGTTTGGACGGGTTGCGTGGATAAACGAATCTGAGTTACACCTTATCAGGAATTCAGCATTGGGGCTGAATCGGATACTGATAAAGGAAAACACCATCATCGAATTGAGTGTAACAAATACTATCAAATATAAATACTAATTCATACCGATTGCACATAAACATAATTATTCCGTCAAATAACAAGTACACACATCTTACCAAACTGTAAATGACAAAAAGGCCTCCCTAGCTATTTCACCGTTGAACACATCGCCATTAGGGCTGGGCGGTTTTGCCGATACGTAACTGTATTCAGGTTCGGAAACGCGCCAGTACGGTATACCGGTGCGGGTGTCCAAGGTCCGGTTTACTGGGAAATCTCGACAACACATAACGTGACAGTGGGCGACATCTTGTCCGTCCAGAGAGCGAGCCTACAGCCCAAACACGTGGACAGGCAGCTGTTCTTATAAGAACAGCAGCTTATCCACGTGTTTGAGCATGGTACCAGTCGCCAATCCTTCTGAACTCTTAAAGTTCTTAAAGACCTTTCCCGTTGAATATTTTTGTTTTATTTTGATTTTGTGGTTTCAAGTTTGCTGATGTTCTAAAAGTGATTTATCATAATTTGTTTTGAAGGCGTTCAAGCTTCAGTTTCTATGGAAATGTGGTTCTTTGAAACTGTTTTGAAGTGCATGACAATCTTTCTTTTGCTTCGGTCACTACTGTCAGTGCCATATCCCATTTGATTGTAATACTTAAAATCGCGGTATACCGGTACGAAATACCGATACGACCTAAAAATACCGCGGTAATACCGGTACGACTTTGACCCACGGTACCCAGCTCTAATCGCCATTCGCAAATTGAAAGCCCACTTCTCTGGCCGCCATCTTTTTCTCTTCGCAAATAACCTTTCGCGACCGCTACAGGGCGCTCTGTAGCGATCTTCGCGGTAGGGTTGCCCAGACTTTCCGCCCAAATAGCTACGTACTGCTCTGCCTAGGCAACTCGGGGCATTAGTAGGCCTACTGGATACATCGATGCTTGGGCTATGTGAAGGAACCAAACGACTGTTCTACAAAATATGTGTTTGGCCATTTTGCATTTTCATCAGAATCCTGTTTGACCTTTGGATCTCCTGTGTTCCTCTGCCCTCCTGTCTCTGTCCACCTGGGCTTTACTCTTGCTCCGATACCTTGCTGTTGTAGATGCTGCCATGTTGTTGTCACTTACAAATGGAGACAAACGTAACATCATCACTGTCTTTTAAGAGTTTGCTTCTATTTTAAATGATGAAATATAATTTTCCTCCAAAGCTGCAGCTAGCATCACTTCCAAAGAGCGTGGCAACCCTTTAAGTGGCATATTGCTGTGTTATGTTTGCGGAAAATAAATGCTGAAGGATCTCCGATATGCACTTCTTACCGGCAACCAAGCAATGGACCCCACCGTGTGTGTGTGTGTGTGTGTGTGTGTGTGTGTGTGTGTGTGTGTGAGAGAGAGAGAGAGAGGGAGGAGAGAAAGAGAGAGAGAGAGAGAGGGAGGAGAGAAAGAGAGAGAGAGAGAGAGAGAGAAAGAGAGAGAGAGAGAGAGAGAGAGAGAGAGAGAGAGAGAGAGAGAGAGAGAGAGAGAGAGAGAGAGAGAGAGAAGGCTGTGAACGTCTGCGAGTATGGATAATAAATTTTTATTTTTGAGTTTATTGAACAGTTATAAATCCCAAATTCCAGAGTTTTCATTATTCCTTTATTAACTATTTATTTTAGTTAAATGCATACTTGTAACAATCGAACAGTTACGAATCCAACAATTCAGTGTTTGTATTATTCATTTATTTACTAATTGAAATATTTATTCATTTATTTATTTATTTTATTAATATTATTTTTGGTTGTTTAGTTGCTCTTTTTTTTTCATGAATAAACGTGAACATAGAATACGATCTATGTTATGTAAAAAGCACCACAACCAATGTAATAAGATGTCAATATTTGTCCATGAATTCAACAGTCCCGGTTCACTTTCAAATTGTTTTGCTTGTACACGAACTTATAAATATTATAGCATTAAGCTGTTGTTTAACAAAATATAAAATTATATGTAGACACAATTGTTCGTTCACGAATCCAACTTAACCGTTCTGTCCGTCTGTCTGTCTGTCTCTCACTCTCTCTCTCTCTCTCTCTCTCTCTCTCTCTCTCTCTCTCTCTATCTCTCTCTCTCTCTCACATAAAACACACACATACCTCTCTCTCTCTCCCCCTCTAACGCTCTCGTCTTTCTTGAATTTTATTCATCCGATTTTTCTCCAATATTACATTTTGTTCTTATTTTCATTTCCATCGCCTTTCTCGTTCCTTTATGTATCTCTCAATATAATTATTTTAAAATAAAATAAAACCACATAACATAGTTAAGAAATAATTCTTAAGATAAGGTTTTTGTGGGGGGTTTTTTGTGGTTTTTTTCGGGGGGTGGGAAGTTACAATTTCAAACATTATAAAATATTTTCTGCTCGCTGGCATTGTGTTTTGTGACGTTTCTCTGAAACTGCTCTGTTCTGTTCTAAATCATAGCATACCAGAATATGAAAGTAGTGCTTTAATTCAGAAAATGAAGAACAATATTGTAGTCCAATGTGTGACTACCCACAACAGGTGCCCCTGTCCGTTTGAGCTAATCGGCCTATATAATACATTTCCACGATTTCCTGCGTTATTCTCACATAACTGTGGAGCAATAAACACAACAAAGAAACATTCAGGAACTATTGTCTGAGACTGAAAATACCTTCCAAAATCTGATGCAACGCAGAAGCAACAGTCAGATTCAAGGAGAATAACCATTTTATTGTGGTAAGAGATAAGAAGCGGTAACTTCCCTTGTATTATGTCTCTCTCTCTCTCTCTCTCTCTCTCTCTCTCTCTCTCTCTCTCTCTCTCTCTCTCTCTCTCTCTCTCTCTCTCTCTCTCTCACTCACTCACTAGCCTTACATTCTATTCAATTTAAAATGTTAAAAATAATAAAAGGAAGGACGGTAAGATAAAAATACTATCAATAAATAAGTTAATAAATGATTAAGTAAATAAATATACTTTTAACTCTTTCCCTGCCAGGCATGTTTCCACGTTTGTGCCAGACATTTCTCTGGCACCGGAAAGAAAGTTCAGCACCTTAGGCATTTAAACTACTGTTCTTTCAATAATAGTTGTGTAGGGGCCGGGTAGCTCAGTTGATAAGAGCATCTTGCTAGTAACCGAAAGGTCGCTGGTTCGAATCCCGGATTGGTCAACGTGTGATCATATTATTTTCCCCTTTACCAACAACTGGCCCGCTGGTGTCAGTATAAATCGGTCCAGTAGTCACCTATATGCGAAAGTGTCGTGTGACTATAATCTACTAACAAACAAACAAACAAACAATAATAGTTGTTAAATAGACATATTTCATATCAAATTAAAGGTAAAAGAGTGAAGAATAAGAAAGAAAAAAACAACACCAAACTGTTAATTTGATTATGTTATTGAAATATGTGTTTTGAAAGCATGTTGATCTTTTTGAAATTATAAAATAAAATAAAAATATTTCTACATACCACAGTGATAAAAAAAAATCTGGAGGAATAATTCCAATCACTGAATCAGCTTCACACACCAGAAAGAAAATTTATTTAGGATCAAAATACACTTTACAGTTTGAAATTATATTGATTATTAGCAGAGTTTGACACACTGTCGATTGTGCCCATCACATATGCTTAGTAAAATGCACAAAAAACACTCTAAAAACGAATCAATTTGAAGAAACCAAGCGCGTGTCGATCGGGAACGAAAGTAGAAAGAGTTATCTCTCTTTGGTTAAAATAAAACTTGGATTGGACTGCGCAAAAAACCGAAACGAAACGGAATACTGAAATCGACGATATATCGTCGATTGGCACAAACGTGGCGGCTCAGATCGACGATATATCGTCGATTGGCAGGGAAAGAGTTCAAAAAGCTCTTCATTACTTTTTATTTCACTTACTTTATGCCATTGTTCTTTTTATCTATCAAGAATGGTAGACTTATACATATTGATGTGGAACTATTTTATATTATTTTGCTGAGTTTTAAAAAAAATCGTCTGGGCCGATGTGGGACTTGAACCCACAACCGGTGCCTTAGAAGGGCAACGCTCTGTCCAGTTGAGCTAATCGGCCTATATATAATACATTCACCAATTTCTGTTTTATTGTGGGGCCGGGTAGCTCAGTTGGTAAGAGCGTCTTGCTAGTAACCGAAAGGTCGCTGGTTCGAATCCCGGATTGGTCAACGTGTGATCATATTATTTTCCCCTTTACCAACAACTGGCCCGCTGGTGTCAGTATAAATCGGTCCAGTAGTCACCTATATGCGAAAGTGTCGTGTGACTATAATCTACAAACAACAATCTGTTTTATTCTAAACTTTCTGTGGTGCAACAACGACATAAGAACAACTGAAATAAGGCAAAGCGCAAAGTCTGATGAAACGCAAACGCAAGATTAATGCTGTGAGAGTCAAGGAAAATAACCAATTTTGTCTGCCCAGAAGTAAGTAGCGGTTGTGTCCCTTGCGAAATAAATATATCTTTTTATTCTGCTCCGCAGAAAGAAAGCACTGTAGTGTTAGAACGGAAGTTCAAGTCAGCTGATTTGAACATATTTGTTTCATCAATAGCCTGCTGTTTTTAATCACAACTTTTAAAGTAAACACGGAACAAAATAAACGAATAAATAGAATTAATAATGAAAATAAATTAAGAAGTAAAAATAAAACAACACAATAATAAATAAATTAGCAAATATTGTACCACGAACATGCAGGTGCTGACAAGATTATTATTTTTTAACTGTGTTGCCAAAATGAAAATGAAAGACCTGATGTCAATGTAACGAAAGGGGTTTAAATCAAGAATTGCGTGCATGCGTGCGTGAGTTATCTGCGTGTTATCCCGTCTCACACTTCCTATCCTATCCTCCTATCCTATCCTATCCCATAACCCGAAGGTCGTAGGGGCACCACAGATGATCGTTTAACCAGCATACTCCATCTTTCTCTGTCCTCAGCAGCCCTCATGGCTTCGCTCAGTGTCAAACCAGTCCATTCTCGAATGTTGTCCTCCCACCTCTTTTTCGGTCTCCCCCTTCTTCTACCTCCTTGCACTGTGCCTTGCAGAATGGTCTTTGCAAGGCCTGATGATCTGGTGACGTGGCCATACCATCGGAGTTTCCGTTTCTTCACCACTGTGAGCAGGTCATCGTGTTGTCCAATGGCTTGTGTGATGGTCTGTCGAACTTCGTCGTTGGTGATGTGTTGGGTATAGGAAATGCCCAGAAGTCTTCTGTAGCACCTCATCTCCATGCTTTGTATTCTTCGTTGGAGATCTGCTGTGAGGGTCCATGCTTCGCAAGCATATAGGAAGATGGAGATGACCAGAGAGCGCAGCAGTCTTACTTTGGAATGTAGACTGATGGTTCTGTCTTTCCAAATGGGCTTCAACCTTGTCAGGGCAGCAGTTGTTTGTTTGAATTCTTTTGTTGTTACACCCCCTTCTATTACTAGGAAAAAAATAAACAATAATCAACAGCGTTTACATGAGCACATACAACTCCATCAATAATATAGAAACATACAAGCAATTTGTACTCACATACTTTGTAGCGATAATCCGTGAAATTATAAATCACTCACAGAACACATACATAAGTCAGATAATCCAATAATAAGCCGCAGTCAGATAATCCAAGAATCACCAGTCACAACAACCACCAATAAAGACCCGGTCACCGTCGACAGAGAGAGTCACCAAAAGTCTCATGGAGACAGAATTCGCTGTGTCTTTCTTTTGTTTCTAATCTCTGTCTCTGTCTCTGTCTATGTCTATATTCTTTTCTTCTGTTCCTCTCGGTTTTTTCCTTGTCCTTAATCCCTCTCTATTCCTAGGCCTTCTCCTCTCTGCACCGTCCTCTTCTCCTTCTTCAATAAACCTCCCCGGCCGCCGCTGTTGCTGCTGCTGCTGCTGCTGTGGCCGCTGCTGCTGTGACCGCTGCCGCTGTTGCTGCTGCTGTTGCTAGTGTGGCAGTGGTTGCGACTGCTGCTGATGTGTCAGTGGTTGCTACTGCTGCTCTTTCTTCTCCGTCGTCTTCTTTGGTTTCTTCCCTGGCTCCTTCTTTATGCTTCCACCCTTCTTCCTCCTCGGCAACTTCTTCCTCTTATCCTTTCGTGTTCCGTTCCTTCGTCTTCCTCTGCTTTCTCTCCTTCTCCTTCTTCCTCCTCTTCTTGAGCTTCGTCTTCATCTTGACTTCCTTCCTTTTCTTCTTCTTCTCCTTCACTTCTTCTTCTTCTTCTTCTTCCTCTCCTCTGGAAGTTTCCTCTTCTTCTTTCCTTTCTCTTGAAGTTTCCTCTTCTTCTTTCTTTCTCTTCTTCTTTCTCTTCTTCCTTTTCTTCTCTTTGCCTCGAGGCCCCTCAGCCGGAGACTTCTGAAAACACACAAGTTTTCCCCACTAAATATCTTGATACATAGACTTCTCTGTATTACCACATATATATACCTTTCTCTTCTCTGTGACGGGACCAGACCAGCGATATAATTCAAATCTCATATGTGTAGAACACAGTTCACACATACGCAAAAATTGTAAAACTAATTATAACAACTAATTATTACATCTTGACGCTGATTACTTTCATTCACAAAAATAAATATAACGCCACACATTGCAAGCCGAGGTCTCCACCCCAAATCAAATAAAAAATCCGATTCAATTCGCTACTCAAAATACACAACGATCCACCATCTCCATCACCTCCCTATTCCATCCTTCATACAAATATCAAAATTATTTATTATTACTTCTATTCCACCACAAATAGAATATAGTCATGGTTAAATATTATTAGGTGTATAATACAATATTTCAATGATAAACCAATATATACCTGCAGACGCAGCTGCCAGAAGTTCACACACAACCACTCCGTGGTACAAACAAGAAGAGAATGCCTACACGTTTGAATGTGATTGGTGAGTCGTCACATGACCAGCCCAACCAATCAGAATTCAGTTATCAATTAAAAATATTACAGTTTATATCTTCTCACAGGAAGATACTATAACACAAAAGTCATCAGGCCGAAAGATTATAAAACCGGTCCGTGGCAGTCAACAAAATCGAGATGAATTAGAAGAAGAAATAAAAATGAGCGATTTGTTTGCATATATTTGATCTGTTTGAAACACACAACTAATATTAGGTAGGTTGGGTTTGGGCATGCCGCAGGTCTGCGACTACGGCTTTCCCAAGGGGAGGCGGCCCAGAATTTCCCGATAAAAAGGGACAATAAAGTGTGAACAACAACAAGAAAAAGAAAAAAAAAAGAATGATTGTGAATAAGTTTGTGTGGGGAAAAGTGGCCCACTTTGTGAAAACGAAGGTATAAATTGTTTATAATTATTTGACCGCTCTTTAAATAACAATGTTCATTTGTTATTTGTAAAGATTGGAGCTATATGTATACGTCTAGAATAGACGGTTCATGCCCGAAAAAAAACCATCGGCAAATGAAAGCATTTGCTGCATTATGTTACGTTTGCGATGCGCACGATAGTTCGTGTGAGACGCGCACGATAGATACGACGAGGACAGCGGGGCCTGCGTCAGCGAAGGTGACTGGTGACAAGCATCAGCGCTGCTTCAGAAAGCGTGCTGTTCTAGAACAGTCTAGAAAGGTGCAGCAGAGTCAAGAACTTTCCAAAAAAAGTATCAAGGTGGCTGACTTCTGGCAGAAAGGGATTGAACTGTATAATCAACAAGTATGATTGTGGGCGCCTACGGAAAGACAAAAAAAAGACAACTGAATCTAAAAGGCAAACAGCTGACGGAGTAGGTCAAGTCCCAGGAAAGAATACAAGAACGATAATTAGAAGAGCGGCGTCAAGAGAGTTCCAGCTGAAGCGTCTTGAAGCTGAGCGTCAGTTCCTGCTAGAAATGGCGCGCATCCAGCAACAGCAGAACGCGCTACATGTTATCAGCGACAACAGGGCTCAAAAATTGCCAGCGTTCGTCGACGGGAAGGACCAGATCGACAGTTATCTGGTGAGATTCGAAAGTTTCGCTGAAAGCTCTAACTGGCAACCTCAAGACTGGGCGATTCGACTCAGTGCACTTCTGACGGGGCAAGCACTCGAAGTTTACACCAGACTGTCGAACGATGGCGCCAAAAACTACGACGTCTTGAAAGAGGCCTTATTGGATTGCCACAGCTTCACAGAGAAGGGCTACCGTAAACGCTTCCGTGAATGCCGGCCTTTGTCAGACGAGACACCAAAGCAATTTGTGGAGCGCCTGTCGTCTTACTTACACAAGTGGGTGGAATTATAAGGCGAAGGGAATTCCTACGATAGTCTCCATGACCTGATCGTGAAGGAGCAATTTCTCAATGCCTGTCACAAGGACCTGGCGATCCACTTAGAATTACAAAAGCTGCAGACGCCTAAAGATGTGACTGAGGCTGCTGAAAGATATCTCATCGCTCACGGGAAGACGCTGGGGCCACCATCGGGAATATCGACGGCGCGAGACGACCCGACGACCCCGATCCAGAGTGGAGTCCTGCCTCAACTCAACACGTCGAGATTTCGGAGGAGGATCCATTGCCATTTCCCGATGGAGACCTTACAGAGCTGCTACGGGACAATGTGGCTACTCCGGTTCAGCCCTGCCGACCAGAGATCGTCGGTGATGTTACTACTAGGGCCCAGGCCAAGAGAGACAAGACGTCTACGCCACTGAAGGTCGCCGACAGCTCCAAAGCCGCCATCGTGTACAGAGATAAACTAATCCAGCTCCAGGAAGCTGATGGTAGGCCTACTTTAAACAAGTACAGGAACCGCAAAGACCACGTGACCGCGCCAAGTGATGGAAGTAGCTCACGACTCCATCATGGGAGGTCTCCTGGGCATCACGAAGACGTCGGACAGAATCCAGGCGGTGTTCTACTGGCCAGGACTTCATGCGAACGTCAGCCGTTTCTGCCGATCATGTGACATTTACTTCGAGGAAGGGTCCCTAAAGTGCCTATGCAGAGGATGCCCTTGATCGACCGACCTTTCAAGAGGGTGGCCTTTGACTTAATCGGCGAAATAAAACCTCCGAGTGAAGAAGGTCATCGGTGGGTATTGACTTTAGTGGACTATGCGACTCGGTACCCAGAAGCCGTGCCTCTGAAGAAGATTGACACTGAAACTGGGGCAGAGGCGCTGGTGTACATGTTCAGCAGACTTGGGTTGCCTGAAGAAATTCTGACAGACCTCGGGACACAGTTCGTCTCTGACTGCATGAAGGAGGTCAACAGACTGCTGAGCATCCGGCATTTGACTACGACACCCTACCATCCAATGTGCAACGGGCTCGTCGAAAAGTTCAATGTAACGCTGAAGTCCACCCTGAAGAAACTGTGTAGCGAGCAGCCAAGACAATGGCATCGCTACATCAACGCCTTGCTTTTCGCCTACAGAGAAGTACCGCAGGAGTCCGCCGGCTTTTCTCCGTTCGAGCTGCTGTACGGAAGAACCATCCGAGGGCCGATGTACATCCTGAAAGAACTATGGACGAAAGAAGTAGAGACCTCAGAGGTGAAGAACAGCTACCAGTATGTGTTTGAGCTACGGGAGAAGCTGGAGCAGACTCTCGAGATAGCCAGAGAAAATCTGAAGAAGTCCCAGGACTGTGGAAAGCACTACTATGATCGTAGGGCTGTGAACAGGAAGTTCAAACCTGGCAACAAAGTGCTGGTGCTGCTACCTACCGATCACAATAAGTTGTTGATGCAGTGGAACGGCCCGTACGAAGTGGAGACCGTGGTGGGGATCAACGACTACAAGGTGAAGGTCGGCCAGCATTCCAAGATATACCACGCCAACCTCCTTAAGATGTACGTGGAAAGGCCATCAGAGGCTGTACACCCAGCAACAGCAGCTGTGATCGACGACAGCTTTGATAGCGAGTAACTGTTGGAACTGGGAGACTTCCACAGCAAAGAAGGCATCGATGATGTTAATCTAGGACCAAGCTTGACGGAGGGTCAAAAGATGGAGCTCAAGGACCTTATGGGCGAGTTTCCCCATAACTTCAATGATGTCCCAGGCTCAACAACTTTTGTCGAACACGAAGTCCATCTTACTTCAAATATTCCCGTTCGATCCAAACCCTTCCCGATCCCTTTCAAGGCCCGTGTATCCTTGAAGAAAGACATCGATGAGATGCTGAAGATGGGCATTATCATGGAGTCCAGTTCCCCCTACGCGTCCCCTGTCGTGGTCGTGAAGAAGAAGGACGGAAGCAACAGACTATGCATCGACTACAGGAAGGTTAACAAGATCACCGTCTTCGACCCCGAGCCGATGCCTACTGCAGTAGATCTCTTCCGCTAATTATCGGGGAGTAAAATATTCTCGAAGATTGACCTCAGCAAGGGTAATTGGCAAGTCCCCGTGCGTCAACAAGACATACCAAAGACTGCTTTTATAACTCCTGATGGGACGTACGAGTGCCTAAGGATGCCCGTTGGCATGGTCAACAGCGGAGCTACCCCGAAGAGAGGAATGAGGAAGATGCTCAAAGGGATGGACAATGTCGTGTGTTACTGGGACGACCTGCTAGTCCACACCCACACCTGGGAAGAGCATCTGCATACCTTGAGGGAGCTGTTTCACCGTCTAACAGAAGCTAATCTGACCGTGAGACTCAGTAAGTGCATTCTGGGAACTGACAACGTCGACTTTATCTGCCATTCGCCGAAAGAAGGACAAAAGGGGCTTCTGCTAGAAAATGTCACCAAGATCCTGAACGCTCCACGTCCCCAAACAAAGAAGCAAGTGCGGTCTTTCCTGGGATTGGCTGGGTATTATAGGGAGTTCGTACCGAACTACTCAGCCATCACAGCACCTTTGTCGGACCTGGAGCGGAAAGGCTGTCCTAACCCAATGCAGTGGGGACCGTCTCAAGAGAAGGCATACCAGACTGTGCGCGACCTCCTTTCGAAGGATCCTGTGCTACGACTGCCCGACACTTCCAAGGAATTTGTCTTAAGAACAGACGCAGCGGACGAAGGCATCGGCGACATACGGATGCAAGAACACGAAGAGATACTATTTCCGGTCAGTTAGGCCAGCAAGAAACTGTCGAGGGCTGAGAAAAATTATTCGACCATGGAGAAAGAGTGCCTCGCCCTCATATGGGGAATCCGGAAGTTCGAACTGTACCTTCAAGGAGTGAAGTTCGTGCTACAGACTGATCACAAGCCGCTAACCTACTTGAACTCTGCCAAGTGTGTGAACAGTCGCATCATGAGATGGGCTATGTTCTTGCAGAACTTTAACATGCGAGTAGAATCTATTAAAGGATCAGACAATGTTGGTGCGGACTTTCTCAGCAGAGTGTGTGAGTAAAGAATACTGACAGTATCCAGACAGACTAAATAAGTTTAAATTCTGGACTTTGTTTGCGCATTGCGTCTCAACGTTGTTGAAAGAAATTAAATACATTTCTTCTTGTGTAGGGGATTAGGTTACGTTTGGGACGCGCACGATGTGAGACGCGCACGATAGATCCGTTCGTTTTGTTTTGCAAAGCATTCAATAACAGAGTGTATTTACCTTTGATTTGATTTTGCGTTGTTGTTAGAAGAAGCTTGGTATAATGTTGATAATTTTCGTTGGTCGATATTATTAGAGAATTTTCTAGGATTGCTTGTCGATCGAAGCGTCTATATAGATCTACTGGTAGCTGAGAAATTATGACCGTGACGTAAGACAGTGATGACGAACTTTATCCTGATTGGTTATAATTGCGTCACGCTGGAACATTCGAACGTTCTCTAGAGTATAGAGAAACTATATATGTGCAGCACTGTTTGGGAGAGAGAGAGAGAGTGGAAAAAGCTATTGTATGCAGTTGTTGATGTATGCTTAATAAAGTTGGAAAACTTCATACGACGACTCCTGCCTTGTTGCTGAGTGAACAGGTTGCGTGGATGAACAGGTTGCGTGGATAAACGAATCTGGGTTACACTTATCAGGATTCAAGTATCGGGGCTGAATCAACTACTGATAAAAACCAACAACGAGTGTAACACATTACTTTATTCTCAATGTTAAGGAACTATATGACGAGAATGCACAAAGAGTGCCGCGTGAGACCGAATGACGAGTATGATAGACATCTGTACTCAATTTGTACGACATGCATCCACAGAAGACAGACTACATGTTGCCCAACGCCGTCGTTGGAGTGGGTGGCACAACTCAATAACTTCATGTCTGTGTGGCAAAACATAGGAGAAGGTGCACTTTAGGTTGAAACTGGAAGATCCAAAATTGACTACTTTGATGGCTCTAGATAGATCTTGTTTGGGGAGAAATTTATAAAGACACACAAAGACATTCTGGCCACTGTCATGAGTTGCCGTCGAGTCTCCAGAAGACTCATTACTATCCGTCTCAAGGCAGCCCTTATAAAATCACCATCAACCATGCCTACGTCCCAACATCAGACTATGACGACAGCGAAGTCGAGGAATACATATTAACATCTGCAGGCTGTCATTGACCAAGTGTTGAGGAAGGACATAGTCATAGTGCAAAGCGACTGGAATGCCAAGATTGTCCAAGATGCGTACCACAAATGGTGAGACCATATTGACCCCAATGCAACAACGAGACAAATGACAGAGGTCTGAGACTTTGGGACCGGGAGTTTGCCAGAAACAACAATCTAATAACTGGCAAACACGCTTGGTCTAAAAAATTGAAATGTGTATAAACAATATTATGACAGACAAGCTTTAATAACAAAATCTAATGCACACGCACACACACAAACGCGCGCGCACACACACACACAGAGAAAGAAAGAGAGAGAGAGAGAGAGAGAGAGAGAGAGAGAGAGAGAGAGAGAGAATTAAATCGATGCATATTTAGAAAAAACAAACTATTTAAAGAATACATCGGAAGTGACCATGATCACTTGAAGATGTCCTTCCGACTCTACTTGAAGAGAGTAAACAAAGCAAAGTGCACCAGGCTGAAGTTCGACCTGAACAAATTGCAAGACCCGGAGATGACAGAAATATTCCAAGCCACTATAGTGGTGGAAATTTGCACCTCTGCTCATTTTGGGAGCTAGTGAAGTATATGTCAACACCATGACCATCACCTTCAACTCAGCAGTGACAGATGCCGTCACTGAGATTCTTGGCAAGCACCACCCAAAGAAAAAACCGTGGATCATAATTAAACTTTTGGACCTGTCAGATGCCCTTGCAGATCATTAAGGCACAATCAGCATAGGAGGTAGAGCAATCTCCAACCTCCGTTTTGCAAATGACATTGATGGGATTGGCTGGAGAAGAACAAGAACTTGAACAGCTGGTACAGTAGCCTGACACCATCTCCGGAGCCTTTGGAATGGAAATAAGTGCGGAGAAGACCAGCATGATGACCAGCAACACCAATGGCATCAACACGGACATCAAAGTCCAAGGCCAATCCATTATCACGATGCATAGCTTCAAATATTTAGGAGCAATTGTATCAAACAACGGGTCTTGACAGAACGTCCACTCAAAGATAACACAAACAACTGCTGCCCTAACAAGTTTGAAGCCCATTTGGAAAGACAGGACCATCAGTCTACACTCCAAGGTAAGGTTGCTGCGATCCATTGTCATCTCTATCTTCATATACTCTTGCGAAATATGAATCCTCACAGCAGACCTACAATGAAGGTTACAACCTGGGCATTTCCTATACCCAGCACATCACCAACGACGAAGTCCGACAGACCATAACACAAGCCATTGGAGAACACGATGACATGCTCACAGTGGTGATGGTATCTCCACTCACTAGAGCATCACAGGTCTTGCAGAGACCATCCTGCAAGGCACGACGCAAAAAGGCGTAAGAAGAGGGAGACATAAAAAGAGGTGGAAAAACAGCATTCGAGAATGGACTGGCTTTTTGACACTGAGTAAAGCCATGAGAACTGCTGAGAACAGAGAAAAATGGAATACTTTGGTTAAACGATTATCTGTGATGCCCTAACAACTTTCGAGTTACGGGATAGGATAAATATATATCTTGTTGTGACTTACGTCGTGCATCAAATCTGTCTTGACTTAAATCTGACTTTAGATGAGGTACGGCTCCACGGTACTGAAAGGGTTAACGTACTGTGGTCTGCTCTGGACTGAAAGGTTAAAACTTGAACGTGGCGTAAAATGACAATGAACTGTCCATCAATGATCAAGGCTGCAGATGAGTCGTAAATTGATGTGAGAATGACACTCACCGCTTTATTGTCTATGTACCGTGGTCACCTTATTTTAAATGGACGAGAGAGAGAGAAAGAGAGAGAGAGAGAGAGAGAGAGAGAGAGAGAGAGAGAGAGAGAGAGAGAGAGAGAGAGAATTTGTGTCTGCGTTAAAAGTCGAAGCCTGCGTGCAAAAGAACAGCCCGTATATAGCGATGCTGCTTGATGGCCAGACGTAATCTGTCTTTTGAGGCCCACGATGTTACTGTGGCTGGCGGACTCAGAAAAATGCGAGGCTTTTTGTACAACGGCATCCTACGGTGAACATTGCTCTAGATTTTTGTTTTCAGTGCTGGGCTGCATCTTTTTCACTTAAGTGAACTGATTTTTAAAGAAAACGAAAGGAAACAAAAAAGGTATTTGAAGTGCCAGCATACAATGAATAATCATTGAATAGTAAATTCCGCGGGTATGAACTAATAAATATGTAAAGGCTTTAGGCTTAAAAGTCTAGTCTTTCAATCTGTCCTAGCATGCTCAGAGGTGGATTTTATTTCCAGAAGGACTGGGATGTGAAAGATGAACAGCCTTGTGCTAAAGTATGCATCAAATGATCATTGTATGAATGTAATTACTACTGTTACGTGTTATGTTCTGTTTTTAAAATGTTTGTGAGGTCGATACCAAAACTGCGCTGAAACTTATAAACCGTGTAATTCACGCTAAAATATGTCTAATTTGCTAATGTAAGATCTGCGAGTAACGTAGTGAATACGGCCGAATTTGCTCAATAAAAAAACATGCCAAAATAGGGGCCTTGTCTCCAACATATTACATATTTATCAAAATGCGCGGATGGTTTTATCATAAACTTTACTTGCATGTGTACCGATTCTGCTGGCAAACTTCTAGCCACAGGCGCTTATATCTGGACACGCGAGCGCCTATATATGCCTGTGACGCGTCTCCCTTTGGTTATCTATAATAGTATTATAGATAACCAAAGGGAGATAGTAGTATAGATAACCAAAGGGAGATGCGTCACATGCATAGGTGCTCGTGTATCCAGATACAAGCGCCTGTGCTTCTAGCTGATCTTTCGACAGCTTTCAAATCATTCATATTGATGGCGATTTTACGAACTTATCAAACTAAAGGAATAGCTTACATATTTTGGGGGACAGAATTTATTGCCTCTTCTAGCCAATAAAGTATAGGCCTACCCATTATTTAAATTAAGTTACCACGTGACCTTGCACTATATAGCATTCAAATCACTAATGGTGATGTCAACCTCTACATCAACGGAGATTACATCGAAGGAAACAGAGGAGTGGAGCTACGGTTCTTCCATTGAAGACGGCAATGGCGTGAGCCTGGAGCCTGACCCCTTTCTTCTCACTCCGCTCTCTGACCTCGCCTACGCCGTCATCGGCATCTACATGACATTGATCTGTAAGTATCAATATTGTATTTGAGTGAGTGGTTTATTCCATAAATTAAGTTCTTTTAAAAAAAAGATATTTTATGTGTGTACTTAATTGTGTATTTGGATGGCCTTCCAGTAGAATTAAGAATGTTCCTTCATTTTGTTGTGTTTATTTCCATATTTATAAAAGCTGAGCCTTACAATAATGTATGGCTATTTAGGCAGTGTGTGAAAGCATGGGAACTACAGTATACCGATACCCAGACAAATGGAAATAAAGCACGTTTTAATATTCGGGGCGACTTGGTGTTGATTCTGATCTGGATATTAACGGTTTCTAAAGAATCGTTATTCTTGCTGCGGGATACTTTTATGTTTTATTCGTAGTGGACTAAACTAATATAAATAGGCTCCTGCCAACACACCATTACTCACGAAAAGATCGGCTTAAATTGTGGCATGGTTGCAAGAACATGATGCATTTCACCAGCCACTGCCTATAAATACACCTCATCTCATTTCACAACACACCGAAAGTTGATTCAGCCCCGATGCTTGATTGTGTAACTCGTGTTCGAATCCACTCAGCTATTGAAAGGAGGGAGGAAACCAAAGTACCACAAAAAGTTACCTCGGTGACCTGAAAAGTCTCGTACCTAGTCATATATATATATATATATATATATATATATATATATATATATATATATATATATATATATATATATATATATATATATATATATATATATATATATATATATATATATATAACGTATATTGTTACGTTGAAACGCAAACGAAAGTATGTCTGAAGCGCGCACGATAAATATAATCGTTTCGTTTTGCAAAGTATTCAATAATGGAGTTTATTTACCTTTGATTTGAGTTTGCATTGTTGTTAGGAGAGGCTTTGTATAACGTTGATAATTTGAGTTAGTCGATATTGTTGGAGAATTCTCTGGATCTGCGTGTTTACTCCCGATAGAAATTTCCCGATGGGTGTTGAAGTAAGAGAACGTTCGGGTATGCGTAGAGAGATGTATGACGTAGGTCAGTGATGACGATCTTTAATTCTGATTGGTTGTAACGCGTTATTCTAGAACGTCCTGAGGTCATCTCGAGTTGAGAGAAAAAATTATATATTCGATGCTCTGTGTGTTGTTGAGAGTTGAGTTGAGTTGAGTTGAGAATTGTATGCAGTTGTTGATGTGTGCTGAATAAAAGTGGAAAACTTTATACGTCGACTCTTTGACTTGTATGCTGATTGAGCAGGCTGCGTGGATAAACGAATCTAAGTTACACCTTATCATGAATTCAGCATTGGGGCTGAATCAGATACTGATAAAGAAAAATACCAACATCAAACCGAGTGTAACATTTTGGGGGTCAAGCCGCGATTCACGCCATAGCCAAGGGTTCAACTGCTACAACAAGCGAGTCAACGTTACGAGAGGCAGTCATCGAGGGTAGCCGCCAACGAGTTGCGTCGAGAGGGGCCAACATACTGGGACTACATCACCGATAGGTTCGGGTTGACTGCAAGGGCGTGTAGTCGCTGAAGAGTTGCTTCGTGAGCGAACAACAGATCGGGACTACGTGGCTGCCGCAAGACTACGTCGAGGGACAGTCTCGGAGCTACATCGCCAGTATTAGAGAGAGCGACGCGCGGACGTCGAGTCTACTTCAGCACAGGAGCGTATACATCAACACCAGCATGGTGCAGCGTCGCATACGACGAGGACAGCGGGGCCTGCGTCAGCGAAAGCGACTAGTGGCAAGCATCAGCGCTACTGCAGAAAGCGTGCTGTTCTAGAACAGTCTAGAAAGTACAGCACAGTCAAGAACTTTCCAGAAAAGAACTTTCTAGAAAAGAACTTTCCAGAAGCATCAAGATGGCTGACTTCTGGCAGAAAGGGATTCAACTGAATCTAAAAGGGAAACAGTTGACGGAGTACGTCAAGTCCCAGGAGAGAATACAAGAACGAGAATTAGAAGAGCAGCGTCGCCGCGAAGAAAGAGAATTGGAAGAGAAGCGTCTAGAAAAAGAAATAGAACTAAAACAGAAGCGTCTAGAAATTGAACAGCAGCGGCAAGAAAAAGAAGAGCAACGACGTCGTGAAGAAAGAGAAATAGAGGAGCAACGTCGCCGTGAAGAAAGAGAAGAGCAGCGGCAAGAAAGAGAAGCTGAGCGTCAGTACCAGCTAGAGTTGGCGCGTATCCAGAACAATCAGCACACGCCACACGTTATCAGTGACTTCAAGGCTCCAAAATTGCCAGCATTCGTCGACGAAAAAGACCAGATCGACAGCTATCTGGCGAGGTTTGAAAGGTTCGCCGAAAGCGCTAAATGGCAACGTCAAGACTGGGCGATCATACTCAGCGCACTACTGACGGGGAAGGCGATCGACGTCTACACTAGACTGTCGAATACTGACGCCAAAGACTACGACGTTTTGCAAGAGGCCCTGTTGCAGTGCTACAACTTTACAGAGAAGGGCTACCGTAAACGCTTTCGTGAATGCCGGCCTCTGTCAGACGAGACGCCAAAGCAGTTTGTGGAGCGCCTGTCGTCATATCTACACAAGTGGGTGGAGTTATCAGGCGAAAGGAAGTCTTACGACAGTCTCCATGACCTGATCGTGAAAGAACAATTTCTCAATGCCTGTCACAAGGACCTAGCGACCCACTTAGAAGAACAAAAGCTGCAGACGCTTAAAGATGTGACTTAGGCTGCTGAAAGATATCTCATGGGAAGACCCTGGGGCCACCCAGCGCAACGAAACATTTTCAGAAGACTGGAAACCATGTGAACCAGATCCAGGGGAGCCAGACGAACCAGAAACAGACGGACTCCACGCCTCTTCCCAGGGAAGGGCACTTAAGAGGCTGTTTCACCTGCAACGCCACAGACCACAGAGCGGCTAACTGTCCTCAAAACAAAAGTAGCGGACAGCGGGGCAGTACGGACAATGCAGCGGTGGGCAACCGACAGAGACGTTTCTCCAATCAACGGCAAACCAGTAGATCTGACCATCAAGGGTGCGGCGGGAGCGTCATTCTTCCGAGTGAGACCGAGCGCACAGCTACTCCTGCGGACGTGCAAGAGTGCATAACCGATGGCCAACTTCTCCTTGCCAACGGGAAATCCATCCCCGTCGTAGCCAGCGCAGCGAAGACCGTCCAGAACATGCCTGTTTCCAAGGGACGCTTCGGAAATCATGAAGTGACTGTTTTAAGAGACTCTGGCTGCAGTGGGGTCATCGTCAGAGAAGACTTAATCGCTAAAGAACAGTTCACTGGCGATTCAAAATGGACACTTATGGCCGACAGCAAATGTTAGAAAGCGCCAGTTGCGAAGATTCATGTCAACACCCCTTTCTACATAGGCGAAGTAGAAGCGGTTTGCCTGAAGAAGCCGCTATACGATTTGATGATCGGGAATATCGACGGCGCGAGAAGACCCGACGACCCCGATCCAGAATGGAGTCCTGCCTCAACCCAACGCGTCGAAGTTGTGGAGGAGGATCCATTGCCATTTCCCGATGGAGACCTTACAGAGCTGCTACGGGACAATGTGGTTACTCCGGCTCAGCCCTGCCGACCAGAGATCGTCGGTGCTGTTACTACCAGGGCCCAGGCCAAGAGAGACAAGACGTCTACGCCACTGAAAGTCGCCGACAACTCTAAAGCTGCCATCGTGGACAGAGATAAGCTGATCCAGCTCCAGGAAGCTGATAGCACTTTAAACAAGTACAGGAACCGCCAAGACCACGTGACCAAAGGCAGTGGCACGGTCTATTTTGAGGTGAAGGCCAAGATCCTGTATAGAATCTTCCAGCACCCGAGGGTCAACGGAGGTAAACCACTACGTCAAGTTTTGGTACCGTTACCCCTAAGGCGCCAGGTGATGGAAGTAGCGCATGACTCAATCATGGGAGGTCACCTGGGTATCAAGAAGACGTCGGATAGAATCCAGGCGGTGTTCTACTGGCCAGGACTTCATGCGGACGTCAGCCGTTTCTGCCGATCATGTGACATTTGCCAGAAGACCATACCTCGAGGAAGGGTCCCGAAAGTGCCTATGCAGAGGATGCCTCTGATCGACCGACCTTTCAAGAGGGTGGCCTTAGACTTAATCGGCGAAATAAGACCTCCGAGTGAAGAAGGTCATCGGTGGGTACTGACTTTAGTGGACTATGCGACTCGGTACCCAGAAGCAGTGCCTCTGAAGAATATTGACACTGAAACTGTAGCAGAGGCACTGGTGGACATGTTCAGTAGACTTGGAGTGCCTGAAGAAATTCTGACAGACCTCGGGACGCAGTTCGTCTCTGACTGCATGAAGGAGGTCAACAGACTGCTGAGCATCCGGCATTTAACTACGACACCCTACCATCGAATGTGCAACGGGCTTGTCGAAAATTTCAATGCTACGCTGAAGTCCACCCTGAAGAAACTGTGCAGCGAGCAGCCCAGACAATGGCATCGCTACATCAACGCCCTACTTTTCGTGTACAGAGAAGTACCGCAGGAGTCCACCGGCTTTTCTCCGTTCGAGCTACTGTACGGAAGAACCATCAGAGGGCCGATGCACATCCTAAAAGAACTGTGGACGAAAGAAGTAGAGACCCCAGAGGTGAAGAACAGCTACCAGTGCGTGTTTGAGCTACGGGAGAAGCTGGAGCAGACTCTCGAGATAGCCAGAGAAAACCTGAAGAAGTCCCAGGACTGTGGAAAGCACTACTACGATCGTAGGGCTGGGAACAGGAAGTTCAAACCTGGCAACAAAGTGCTGGTGCTGCTACCTACTGATCACAATAAGTTGCTGATGCAGTGGAGAGGCCCGTACGAAGTGGAGACCGTGGTGGGGATCAACGACTATAAGGTGAAGGTCGGCCAGCATTCCAAGATATACCACGCCAACCTCCTTAAGCTGTACGCGGAGAGGCCGCCAGAGACTGTACACGTAGCAACAGCAGCTGAGATCGACAACAGCTTTGACAGCGAGGAACTGTTGGAACTGGGAGACTTCCATAGCAAAGAAGGCATCAATGATGTTAAACTAGGACCACGCTTGACGGAAGGTCAAAAGATGGAGCTCAAGGGCCTTATGGGTGAGTATCCCCATAGCTTCAGCGATGTCCCAGGCTCTACGACTTTGGTCGAACATGAAGTCCACCTCACTTCAAATATTCCCGTTCGATCCAGACCCCTCCCGATCCCTTTCAAGGTCCGCGAATCCTTGAAGAAAGACATCGATGAGATGCTGAAGATGGGCATCATCAGGGAGTCCAGTTCCCCCTACGCGTCCCCTGTCGTGGTCGTGAAGAAGAAGGACGGGAGCAACAGAGTATGCATCGACTACAGGAAGGTTAATAAGGTCACCGTCTTCGACCCTGAGCCGATGCCTACCGCAGCAGACCTCTTCCGCCAATTATCGGGGAGTAGAATCTTCTCAAAGATTGACCTCAGCAAGGGTTATTGGCAAGTCCCCGTGCGTCAACAGGACATACCAAAGACTGCTTTCATAACTCCTGATAGGACGTACGAGTGCCTAAGGATGCCCTTTGGCATGGTCAACAGCGGAGCTACCCTAAAGAGAGGAATGAGAAAGATGCTTAAAGGGATGGACAACGTCGTGTGTTACTGGGACGACCTGCTAGTCCACACCCACACCTGGGAAGAGCATCTGCAGACCTTGAAGGAGCTGTTTCACCGTCTTCAAGAGGCCAACCTGACCGTGAGACCCAGTAAGTGTATTCTGGGAACCAACAACGTCGACTTCGTCGGGCGTTCGATGGAAGAAGGAGACAACGGAGGATGCACTGATTCCAGGAAAGCCCACGAGATCATCGTCTTTGACCCTGGGCCGATGACAACCGCAACTGACGAGGGCGTCGTTTCCTTGCGGATGAAAAAACATTGACTGTGTAGATAAATGAGAACATTGACAATATCCAGATAGACTTGCGGATGGAAGAACATTGACTCTGTGTGAATGAACTGAGCACAATGACAGTATTCAGAAAGTCCAGAATTAAGACTTTGTGCATTACGTTTCAACGTTGTTGAAAGAAATTGGGTAAATTTCTTCTTGAGTGGGGGGTTGTGTTACGTTGAAACGCAAACGAAAGTATGTCTGAAGCGCGCACGATAGATCTAATCGTTTCGTTTTGCAAAGTATTCAATAATGGAGTTTATTTACCTTTGATTTGAGTTTGCATTGTTGTTAGGAGAGGCTTTGTATAACGTTGATAATTTGAGTTAGTCGATATTGTTGGAGAATTCTCTGGATCTGCGTGTTTACTCCCGATAGAAATTTCCCGATGTGTGTCGAAGTAAGAGAACATTCCGGGTATGCGTAGAGAGATGTATGACGTAGGTCAGTGATGACGATCTTTAATTCTGATTGGTTGTAACGCGTTATTCTAGAACGTCCTGAGGTCATCTCGAGTTGAGAGAAAAAATTATATATTCGATGCTCTGTGTGTTGTTGAGAGTTGAGTTGAGTTGAGAATTGTATGCAGTTGTTGATGTGTGCTGAATAAAAGTGGAAAACTTTATACGTCGACTCTTTGACTTGTATGCTGATTGAGCAGGCTGCGTGGATAAACGAATCTGAGTTACACCTTATCATGAATTCAGCATTGGGACTGAATCAGATACTGATAAAGAAAAATACCAACATCAAACCGAGTGTAACAAATATATATATATATATATATATATATATATATATATATATATATATATATATATATATATATATATATATATATATATATATATATATATATATATATATATATATATATATATATATATATATATATCTCGAAGGTCGTTGGAGCACCAAAGATGATCGTCCATGTTTTGCAAGCGTATAGGAAGATGGAGATGACAAGGGAGCGCAGCAGCCTTACCCTGGAATGTAGACTGATGGTCCTGTCTTTCCAAATGGGCTTCAAACCTTGTCAGAGCCACAGTTGTTTGTGCGATCCTGGAGGACTTCCTGTTGGGACCCATTGTCTGATACAATGGCTCCTAAATATTTGAAGCTATGAACTGTGTTGAGGGATTGGCTTTGGACTTTGATGTCCATATTGATGCTATTGGTGTTGTTGGTCATCATTTTGGTCTTCTCTGCAATTATTTCTATTCCATAGGCTCTGGAGGTGGTGTCAAACCTCTGTACCAGCTGTTCAAGTTCTTGTTCCTCTACAGCTAATCCATCGATGCATCTGCAAAACGGAAGTTGGAGATTGCTCTACCCTCTATGCTGACTGTGCCTTCGTGATCTGCCATGGCATCTGACATAATAAGCTCTAGGAAGATGTTGCAGAGTGTTGGAGAGAGTAGGCATCCTTGACGCATGTTGTTCTGAACCAGTTCCCGATGGCGCTGTTGTGGAGGACTGAGCTGGCAGCCTTGTCATACAGGCTTTTGATGATTTCAATAATGTTGGGGCTGATGTCTCATGTTTGCCTACAAAGCTGCATGCCAGACTCGGTCAAACGCTTTCTTGAAGTCTACAAACACATAATATAGATCTTGTTGGTGCTGTAGGTATTTTTCGCAGATTATTCTGATTTGTCGGGTGTCGATTTTTGAGGGTGTCGGATAGCGCAGTGGTTGGAGCACTCGCTACTGTGTCGCAAGTTAAGCACCGTCCAGTGCGGTTAGCACTTGGATGGGTGAATGCAAAAACGTGAAGCAACAAATAACAACGCCCCCAGTTGACTCAACTGTGACTGAGTACTCTCTTAAGGGTGGGGAAGGTAAAGTAGCGAGGGTGAGAGATGGACATCACCCTCATTACGCTGGCCCAAGATAAGTGTGATCTCCAAACATCACGCTCCCCTACGGCCACAAGGCTATGGGACCACCTTTACCTTTTCTTTTTTATTCTGAGGTTGAAAATCTGTTAAGCGGTGCTTCGCCATGCCCTGAATCCTACTTGTTTTTCAGCTATGATTTGTTCAGCTTGGGGTTTCAACCTGCTGAGTATTATTTTCAGGAGAACTTTGCTGGGATGGCTAACGAGGCTGAAGGTACTGTAAGTGTTACCATTTTTGTGGAAGAGCTATGACAAGCGACTGGGTCCATGGTGTAGGCCACTCCCCATTCAGCCTTCCGTATAATAGATAGAATGGAGCCATCAAATTATGCCTATGGTGAAACGCTTATCACAACAAAAGGCATTCAGGTAGGGCCAAGCTGCTATCACTCTACCAACGTCCGTCAGAAAATATGGACTTAACATTGACATCTATTTGTCCATGTGTGACCATATTTATTATTAGTGCCATTATTATGACATGCAGGTTTCACATTTGAACCCTTGGAAAACTTCTTCCACTGCATGTTCAGTTTAAAAAACAAAAACCACAACAACAAACAACTTTTTTTAACCATGCAAGTGCTGTTGCGGGCTCTCTCATCCTGTCAAGGTTGGATTATGCCAACAGTTAACTTTTGGGCATGCCCAATTCAGAACTGCAGAGATTGCAATGTGTTCAGAACACTGTTGCGAGGTTAGTGGCAAATAGGAAAAAGAGAGATCATATAACCCCAGTATTGAGAGACCTACATTGGCTTCCTGTGAACAGTAGAATCAAACACAAGATAGTATCTTTGACATACGGCTGCTTACATGATTCTGCCCGTCAATGCCTCAAGAGATTATTTCACCAACCAGAACGCAACCTTCGTTCTTCACAGCAGTGTCGTCTCTGGTCGTTCTTCACAGCACTGTCGTCATAGGTGTCTGGTGTTCAGAAGGGCAATACAAATAAAAAGACGATGAAATACAGATCCTTCACAAATTCTGCCCCTAATCTGTGGAGCGCCCTTCCTCTTCAGTTGAAACAGTGGCAGCTTTTCCTTGTTCAAGAGGTTACTGAAGACTCATCTGTTCTAATGCTTTGTCAGAACTGTATATATACGTCATGTACATTAGTTACATTAATGGCTGTTTCGCTGTAACTTAGGAAATATTACTGGTACCAGCATGCGTCATAAAGACATAGGAATAAAGGCACATTTCTATGTAAATGGTCATAGACGACGAAATACTCCGTCTCTCAGTCTCAGACTCATAGAAACTAAAGGGAAGAGGTGGGGATAGAGGATTTTTTTAGAAGGGGAAGATTGGAGGAGGGAGCAGAATAGCTCAGTGGGTGCCAAGTCATGTTCTTGAGATAGCGAGTTTGATCCAGATTGCTTAGGTTATGAGGACCTAGCCATCTTATAACCAGTCTGGTGGTTATTTCAAAGTTAATTATTAGTTATATGCCTCCTTGTAGAATAGATATAGTGCCGTTTTATTATACCATACACAATAGGTCTACCCATAATATTTTCGCAACTTCAATAATTATGGGCTTAATACCTTCATTTATTCCATTACAGAAGACAGAGGATGGCATATGCAGTCTCCGAATATTGCACGATTCAATGCATGCAATAATTCACACATATAGAATGAATCCAAATCTAAAATGCAGCTTATGCATGAACATGGTTGACTACCTTACTTTTTTTTTAATCTGAGTTAGCTAATAAGCCGAATGCCACCATTGTATATGAGATATAGAGTAAGCTTCTCACATTGTAGGCTTATACACGCTCAATTGCAACCCAGAATTCCATACATGATTAATTAATTCTGGTAAAATAAACTCGTAGGATTTTATACGTTTTGGTGATGGAACTCTTATATCATGTGAAAAGGTGCCATAAGCTTCTGACTACGAATGCGTACATGCTAAGTTGCAGCCCACCATTCCATAGATAATAAAAATCAAATAAGCTCTCATGATGCTGATCGAAAATGCTTTACGTATGTTTTTTTACAGAAACTTATGTGTACTGATAGAAGTAGGCCTGGATTTACGAAGAGCAACTGAAATAATGGAACCTGCAGAACTCCGGGGTCACTATTATGATAACTCCACAAAATAAAGTATACATTGTTTTTATATAGTGCTTTACCAGCTCAACTTGCTGCTTGATGCGCGGCGACGTACCGTCAAGCGCTGCAGCTGTAATGCTAGTTTCTTGAAGTTCAGGGAGACTTTGTATCATATGTATCTATCTCCTGACATAATCGAAATGACTTAGAATGATTATAATGTTTGACGTCATGTCATTAGTGGAAAGTAGTAGAAATGTTTCATATTAAGCAAATTCCTATCCTATCATATCCCGTAACTCGAGAGTGGTTGGGGCACCACAGATGATTGTTTAATCAGCGTACTCCATCTTTCTCTATACTCAGCAGTCCTCATGGCTTCGCTCAGTGTCAAGCCAGTCCATTCTCGAATGTTGTCATCCCATCTCTTTTTCTGTTTCCCTCTTCTTCTGCCTCCTTACATCGTGCCTTGCAGGGTGGTCTACCCCCTATGCTGATTGTGTCTTCGTGATCTGCCATCTGACATGATGCGCTCTAGGAAGATGTTGAAGAGTGTTGGAGAGAGTAGGCATACTTGACGCACGCCGATTGTTGTTCTGAACCAGTTCCCGATGGCGCTGTTGTGGAGGACTGCACTGGTAGCCTTGTCAAACCGTCTTTTGATTATTTAAATAATGCTGGGGCTGATGTTGTACACTCACAGAGAGAGAATAGAGAGGTCCTAAACGCCCCTCTCCCCAACGACGGAAAGGTCACGTTTTTGTTTGTTTGTTTGTTTAAAGGTAGTGTGTCGCTGGTGGGCAACGTCATCCTTGTCATCACCATGATTCAGACCGAAGCGTGGAAGAAACCTGCTGTTAACTTATTCGTCTTCACCATCAGTGTCAACTCTCTCATCGAAAGTGTGGCTGGTCTCCCTTTGGTCATTACGTCAAATTTCAATGGCAGGTACGCATTTAATTGCATTATTTTATTTCATTTAATTCTTATGCTATTTTAATTTTATTGTAATTGTATTTCATACGTTTACATTTATCCTTATGATTCTAGTTAGCAGATACATTATTGCATTAGCCTACTACCTGTGATTGTGAATTTAAATACGCAATGCATATATAGTCTCCCAATCTTTTCTGTTAAAAATATATGTGTGAAATTTCATTTTGATGTTCCATTGCCTGTTAACGAATTCGTTTAATGTATTCCTATTTAGCTCATTCATCATGTTTCTTATGTGTGCCAAAACAATTGCGACATTGCAGAACAAAGAAAAACGACAACTAGAGAGGTAGGTAAGGTAGGGAAGTTGTTCTATACATACGCTAGCTTGAACGACTTCAACGCACTGGCTCATTATCAGGGTGAATAATAAACGCATTTATCTTACTATTATTAAAATTAAAATAATATTTCTGTCCTATAATAAACGTATTATAGGAGTACTGCCCATTGACAAGCGTTTAATGCAATGAGGCGCAGAAAAACCAGTAATCAATGTGGTCCAGTGTTGGCCACTTACAGACAGGCTGATTTTCAAATATCCAAGATTTCTTCTCTATGGTGAGGACTAATCAACTTGGGTGCAGAATGACTTGCAGTTTTGTGAACCGGTGCACCTCCACCCCTTTCTTGAAAGAGGGTTTTACGTTTGAGATGCGCAAGATAGTTCTGAACGTTTTGTGTTGCAAAACATGCAATAATAGCGTGTTTTTACCTTTGATTTGATTCTGCGCTGTTGCTAGAAAAAGCTTTAAATAATGTTGATAATTGTCGTCGATTGATATTGTTGAAGTGTCGTTGAGGACTTTCTGCTATTACTTGTTCATTGTCGATCGAAAGTTCCAGATCTATCTGGTAATAGCTAGGCAACTCTTCTAAACCGAGAAATATTCTATGACGTAAAACAGTGCATAGTTCCGGTGAAGAGTTTTACTTTGATTGGGCGTCATTCTGGGATTTTCCAAGCTTATCTTTATTGTTGAAAATCTATATAAGTAATGCACTGTCTGCTTGCGAGGAGTGATTTTTTGTAGTGGTTTTCGGAAAGCGACCTTGTATTCAGTTGTTGGTGTTTGCTGAATAAAGTTGGAAAACTTTATTCCACGACTCCTACCATGTTGCTGAGTGAACAGGCTGCATGGATAAACGAATTCGAGTTAAACATCGAGATTCAAGCGTTGGGGTTGAATCGACTATTGATAAATACGTATAAAACAGGGGACATAACTCTTTTGACATCGGTTTGATTTTCATACAAATCCATGCGCTTAAAGACTTGTCAGGGTCACAAAGCCATTTGTCAGCTTTGGCTATGAAATTTATTGGCTATACTAGCTGAGATTTCTTAATTACGTGTTTCTACTGGAAATACCAGTTAAATAATTGTCACGGGGACTACGCAGGTGAACAACTATAGTTTATTGATTTTGGCTGTAATTGCCAGAATTTAACAGTAGCAAATGATTTCTTACGTATGTTCACACCCACACATCTTCTTCTCTCCCCACCCTTAATCTATAGTTTAAAAAATAATAATATAGATAGATAACTAATTAATTAACGACAGCGGCACTGAATGATAAAGTTCCTTCCCTTTACATGCCAGAGAAATGTGGTCAATCTGGTACAAATAGACTTATACATAACCATTATGGCCTTAACAAACACGATATGCCTTCATGCAAGACACCAGGCTCTTTCGGCTATCATATAGTGGTGGTTTCAAAGGGGCTTGATTATGTTTAAAACGTATGAAAAAAGGTGCCACACCCAAGACATATAAATCTTTGGTTTTGTTTCTGTACTCTCTCAACCATTAAGGCGGCGAAATAGCCTAGGACTTCTTTGCTACGCCGTGTGGTATATTATTCCATGGATATATGTACTGGAATGTATGGAGAGAGAGAGGGTGCTAGTACTGCTCTTTCTTTGTCTACACCTGTGTAATGACAATCATGACATGTTCCCTAGTTATCACTGTTCATCCATGGTTCTTCAATCAATATAAATAATTGTAAGTAATCTTTTTTTTTGTCTTATTGGATCACAGGTGGATGTATGGAAAGCTAGGGTGCCAGTACTATGCTTTCTTGGTCTACACTTGTGTCCTGGCAACCATGATGTGCTACCTGCTTATCACTGTCCATCGATACCGCGTCGTCGTTTTGCAAGTTCCAGGTAGGATACATGAATAATCGTCGTCGTCGTCATAATCATCGTGAATGTTTGCTCCAACTTTCGTGAAAATTCGTTCAGCGGAAGCAATTTAAGATCAGTTTCAGGAAGGGGACGCACAGACAACAACCAAAACAATATTCAGTCGGCAGCGACTTATAGGATACTTACAAAAACGAAAGAGGGAGGAGGGAGAAAAAGGTAAGAGAAGGAGGAAATACAATAAAAGGTAGAAAAAATAAAAGAAAATAGAAATTGAAAGAAAGGAAATAGAAAAAAGTAAGAAATGTGGAAAATAAGAAATAACGTCAAAATTATAAAGAGGCAGACAGTTTTGAAAAAAGACAACACAAGGTCAGGAGGCACAGACACATGTGTTGTTGAGTTGTCTTCATCTCTTTTTTTTAAGGACAGACATATCGGCAATTAGAAATATGAAAATCTTATCGGCAAACAGGGCATTAAACTTTATAATTACGCTCAAGACGGTTTGCTTAAAAGTTGTTGCTGTTGTTGCTTAAATGCCAGCAGGCAAGGACATACAGAAAATGAAATAGTAATCAGGATTTTCTAAGATGGAAAACTTGAAAGACGGAAAGATTTGCAAATAATTATTGTTTGCCAAAGAATGCATTGCGGAGAGAGTTGTAATAACAAATATTGAATGCATGAATGAACAAACATCCCCCAAAGGACACTCACGGTTCATAGGTAGAGAGATAAGAGTGAGATGGGGTGGAGGGGGAGAGGGGGGTTATAGAGAAAATGGAGAGCGAGCGAATGTGGGGGGAAAGGGGGTAGAACGTAGGGAGGGAAGGAGACAGACGGAGAGAGAGTGAGAGAGAAAGAGAGACAGACTGACGCAGAGGAGTAAACAAATACTTCTACACTTTTGCCCTAACCATTTATTTTGCGCAGAAAGAGGAAATAAAAAGAAAAAAAAAAGCTATCGGTTTTATAATTACTCTGTAGCTCCTTTTGCGCAGAGATTTAAATTTAAAAAAAAAAATCTCCATTTTGTGATTAAGTAATCGGTAGCCCTTAAAATTCCGGAACATCATCTCTGTGGACACATTTTGCATTTTGTGCTTTGAACATTTTTCTTGCGTTTAATAAAGTGTACCTTATTTCCATTCTAATTTATTTACTGATTTGTTTGTTCATTCATTCACTCATGGATACGTATAATCATCCATTCATGACTTTTTTTGTATTTCCAGACTAATCTCGGTCAAATGTCGGTCTGTCGATTCGTCGGTCTGTCCGTCGTAAGCCATATCTCGAGAACCACTGAACAGATTTTGACCAAACTTCATAAAAACATTACCTAGGTTAGTGGCCTGCCTTCCGTGCCAGCATATGTGCTCTACCGCAAAGGTCAAGGTCACTGGAGACATTTTGTTGCTCAATCAAAAACGGCAAAAGCGATTTAGTTGAGTTTTAGTATACTTGTACTTAATATCATGGACCAGCCTTTAGTAGCCGCCCGGTCAGTCGGTCGGTCCGTCACTCCAAATTTCACTTTTAGGTTCAAAATAACACACTTTTTGCTCTTTCGCAAGAATTACTCAACCCAAATTCCTAATTTTTACTTAGCGGACACTTTTACTGCTAAGCATGGTATTTCATTCGTATATGTGCTTTCTTAAAGGTCAAGGTCATTGAGCTTCACCATTTTCTAAACGCGTTTTTGCGCTTTTCTAAAATTTTGATCCGATTTTGAAAAACAAAAATTCATATAGTTCAGATAGAGGCCTATCATTTCACGCTTTCCTGTTGTTTCCTTACGATAAAGCCGAGACACAACATCGCAAAGTATTTCTAGGCTATGAGTGTGAGTGTCTGGAAATACATTTGATTTTTTAAAATTGTGACTTTTGACACTTTATTGTCCATTTTTATCGGGAAATTCTGGGACACCTTCCCTGGAGAAGGCGTAGTCGCAGCTGCGTAGTCGCAGCCTTTGGCGCGCCCAAACCCAATCTACCTAATATTAGGTGTGGTTTGGTTTTTTTGTTTTGTTTTTTGTTTGTTTTCTCCTTACAGGGGGGAGGGGTGGGGGGTGGAGGGGAATTTTGCTGGGGTAACCGGGATACCCGAAGAAAAGCCCAGAGGCGTTTCCCGAGTCGAAAGTACATAATATCCGGAGAAACATAACGCCTAGAGGAAGAGGGATCGATCCCACAACTGTCAGGCGCTATTGGTTTCTGGCCTAGGGACAAGGGAAGTTAGTCCCGCCTTAGACCACTTAGCCACAACGCTCACTTTTGAATGGCTTTCCATTGTTTTTTCTTTTCTGTAATACATGGCAAATTATTGTTGAATGTGCTATTATTCAGCATGCTGTTTGTTTGCGCGTGTCAAGAGTGTGGCTGGAGATTGGTGTGTATGTGTGTGTGTGTGTGTGTGTGTGTGTGTGTGTGTGTGTGTGTGTGTTCTTGTGCGTGGGCGCGCGCGCTCGGGCTGTCTTCTGTTAACCTTTTGTTTCTGACCTGATATACTTCAAAGGCCCAGTGGCCCCTTTCATTTACTCAGATTACTGTATTTTAAAAAAACGTGTACACACTTTCAAACGTAATTATTAAAATAAGTATAAAAAGGAGATTCTACACTGCTTTGTTCAAAGAATCATGGTACAGCGCAGCTCAGTGAAGTGTGAGATGTGATTACGTTGAAGAAGAAGAAGAAGAAGAAGAAGAATTCCTACGCCAACATGGAGGCGGAAAGCTTCATCCAACTCTAACCAGAGAATTTTTTCCGGTGAGGCTTTTTTCAATAACTAAGGAAGATGGCAAAGACTAGATACCAAAGGAAGAAGAAGACAACAAACATGAAAAAAGACGAAACAAGTGCAGCGAGCTTCTCTTTGCTATCAGCTGAGGCGATGCAGTGGACTACGGACGTTGACAACAGCACGGAGTTGGGAACAAGGGATGCGACCGCCATCACCACAAACAACAATACCAAGCTTTCTGTTAATGCGGTGAGTGAAATTTCTGAGCTGAAAGATCTCGTGACATCCCTTTGTTCTCGAATCTCCGTGCTGGAAACTATCATTCGTGATCAAGATGGAAAAATAAATTATCTGATAGCCGTTTCGAAGCAGACGACGCGAGCGGTACCTGGCAACGAAAACTGCCGGTCATATGCACAAGCGCTGAAGTCGCCGGCAGCTGTTTTCAGTTTACCATCTGAAACAGCGAGTCGTCAGAACGCGACATCGATGCCGAAAGCAAGGCCTGTAGCTTCAGGCGACAAGAAAAGCGAAAATCTGCTTGGCCTGTCAAAAAAACATGACGTCAAAACATCGGCGAAACCATCCCGTGACGATATTTCCGCTGACGTTGAAAAAATGGAATGCGGAAGTGATAGGCCTATTGTCATTCTTCACGATTCCGTGCTGAATGGTGTGCAAGAGAAAAGGCTGGGGAAATCATACGGCTTTGAAGCAGTGAAGTGTAAAGCTTACACTATCGCCGACTTGGAACCAGCCCTCAATGCAGCTCACAATAAAGTCCCTCCCAAAGCTGTCGTGGTCCATTGTGGCATCAATAACTTAAAGAATCAGGACCCAAGATCTGCCAGTAAACAATTTGTTCAATCAATCAAGAACATTTCATCTAACTATCCAACATCTAAGATTGTCATCAGCAAGCTACCTGTTGTGTCCGATTCAAAGTTACAACAGAAGAAAGATCTTTTTAATGCTGTGGTATATGCGGAGTTGGTGGAAGAACAGCAAGTCACCTTTGTCAACAACGACAACCTACCTCTCCATGCCCTGAGAGACGCTGTCCACCCAACCAAGCGGGGCTCTAGTATTCTAGCGGGTAACATCGGCCGTCACGTACACAGGATCGTGTGGGAGAAGCCACGAAGAACTGCACGGCGATTAAACCGTGCAAACCACTTTCCTGGATATTATGACTGGAAAGGAAACTTCTACCCACACTCCCCTATCCACTTTCCTACTCAATGGTATTGACTAAGCAACACCGGGACGTATTCTTTCTGTTTTCATCAAGCGTACGGGATTATCTATAACCTCCTTGACTTCGTTATAAACTGTTAATTTTCACTGTCTTTTTATTGTTAAATGAAAAAAGAAAAATTATCTGTTTTCCAATGGAACTGCAGATCTGTTTCTTCCAATTTACAATATTTACAACAATACTTAATTAATAATGAACATCATATATTGTGTTTGCAATCACTACGTGTTAACAAATATAAATTACCTAAACTGAAAGGTTTCTATTATCCACCTGTGACTAATTTTAATAGTAATAAGGTGCAAGCGGCTATTTACATCAGAAATGATTTGGACTATGACAGTATATCATCGCCAGTTCCCAAGAATATAGCAGACGTATACTCATCAGCGGTGAAATTAAAGGTAAATAAGGATCTGTATATTAATTTCTTATCCATATATTATCCCAGAGGTACTGATAATATCGACAGTGACTGGATACGGTCTTTTGACGTCACAGAACATTGGATTATATGTGGCGATTTTAATACACATTCATCTTTGTGGGATACTAGTTGTCATAGCGTAGCTAATAACAGTTTCTGTGAAAGTGTAATAGACACTGAACTGATTTTAATTAACGATGGTAGGATCACTCGAATTCCAGATGCGTCTACTCATCGCCCTTCAGCCATAGATTTGACTTTTGTTACTCCGAATCTGGTTGTTGACTGTGTATGGGATGTAGACAATGATCCGCTTGGAAGTGATCACCTACCTATTACTATAACTATTAATAATAATTATGTTGATAATGAAACTGAAAATGATATTATCCCGAAGTATATTTATAGCCGTGCTGATTGGGAAATGTATCAATCTCTATTATTATCGTATGATACAGATTTTGTTAACAATGATAATATTAATGATGTATATGTAAAATTTGTGCAGCAAATTCATTTAGCGGCAGAAAAGTCTATTCCTCAGAAAAGAACCTTTATTAAGAAAAAACATACAGGAAATATCTGGTGGAATGACATTTGTGAAACAGCAGTAAAAGATAAAAAGATTGCATATAAAAACTGGTTAAAACATAGAACAGAAGAATATTTCAAAGTAATGAAAACAGCTAAAATTAAATGTAATAAAATAATTGCTTTAGAAAAAAGAAAGTTCTGGTCTGAATATTGTAAATCTGAAGTAAATAATTCTCAAGATGCTGCAAAATTATGGAAGAAATTATCAGAAATGAGAAACGGATTTCAGCTTCCCCAATGTCCTCTAAAATTAGTTGATAATTATTTTCCGTCACCTAAAGAAAAAGCTGAAGAATTTGTGAAAGTTTTTGCTAATGCTAGTAATTCAAATAATCTGCCACCTAACGTTAAAAATGAAAGAGAACATCTAGAACATACTGAAGAATATGAAATACCCCCTTCAGATAATACTTTATATATAAACTCAGAAATTAAATGTGAGGAAGTTAAAAATGCTATTTTAAATTTAGGAAGAAAAAAGTCTGCTGTTGGATTAGATGGCATATCATATAACTTACTGATGCATCTTCCTGATAAGTGGATACAAAATCTACATAATATTATTAACAAATGTTGGACTACGGGCACTATTCCTGATTGTTGGAAATCTTCTGTAGTAATTCCTATTCTAAAATCAGGCAAGCCCCGATCAGTTACTTCAAGTTATAGACCAATAGCACTAACGTCCCATGTATGCAAAGTAATGGAAAAGATTATTTTAGAACGGATGTCTTACTATTGTATGAAACATAAAATTATTCCACTTCATCAGGCTGGATTTCAAAAAGGAAGATCGACAGTAGATCATTTAGTAAAAATCACGACTCATATTAAAAGGCAATTTGCTAAAAGAAAGAGTGTGCTAGCAACATTTTTTGATATCACCAAAGCATACGACAGAGTTTGGCATGCTCGATTATTATACAAACTGAAATCAATTGGTTTATCTGGCCGTATGTATAATTATATTGGCACGTTTTTAAAAGATAGAACTATAAAGGTAAAAGTAGGGAATTCATATTCGTCAAGCTATAAGACTAATATGGGAATTCCACAGGGATCTATAATTTCTCCGCTTTTATTTAATATATTAATTTATGATTTACCAGGAGTATTAAGCAATAAAGTGTCACTTGTTCAATATGCAGATGACTTAGCAATATGGATGAATGTAAATTTAAAAAGGAAAACATCTTTGTATGAAATAAAATATATAACTAAATTATATCAACAAGAAATAAATAATATCAGTCATTATATGAATCAAAATGGTCTTGAGTTGTCTAAAGAAAAAACAAACTTGGTACTATTTAATCATGGTCAGGAACCAAGACAATTTCCAAAATTAAAAATAAAAAATGAAGAACTCAAGTATGTGAAAGAGGTTAAATTTTTAGGCGTATATTTAACATGCAAACTAACTTGGAAAAGACATATAGAATATTTAATACAAAAAGCTATCAAAAGTTATAATTTAATGAAAATTATTAACAGACAAAAATGGGGACAAGATGTAAAAACACTGATTCATTTAGCTTCTGCTTTAGTGAGATCCAAATTATCATACGGACAGGAAGCGTATTTTTCAGCCCCAAAATGCTATCTTAAAAAATTGCAGAGTTTAGACAGTAAAGCAATAAAATTAGCGCTGGGGGTCCCAATTCATACAAAAACTATAGAGGCATATAAACTTGCAGGTGTTATTCCCCTTGATGAATGGAGAAAGTTAGCATGTGCCAAATACATAATAAGAGCAAGTGCAGTTAACAACAGTACTATTGAAGAACTGTTTATCCGATCCGATACAGATTTTCCCAAATATGCCCAAAAGGTGCACTCTTTTCAAACAATAGGTACCTTTACGAAAGATCTTATTCAAGCAGAATTAATGCATATTGAAAATTTACAAAAAAATATAATTTCACCAGTACCTACTTGGGAAATTGCAAAGGCAAATTATGATATTCATTATTGTAATGTAAACAAGAATCATAACGCACAATTCACGGCGGTTGAAGCACGACATCATATGTATGAAAAGTATTCTGGACATTTGAAAATATATACCGATGGATCTGTTTTTGAAACAGGTGAGGCCGGATCAGCGTTTGTAATACCGGATTTTAATATATCAGAATCCTATTATTTGGGTAAAGGATATTCCATTTTCACTGCTGAATTAATTGCGATATTAATGGCTCTTAATAAAATTTCAAATCTAGCTTTGAGTACATTTAGTATAGTTATTTGTGTAGATTCTATGTCTGCTTTGCAGGCACTGAATTCAAATTGTCATGGTGAAAGAAAAGAAATTATTTTAGAAATTATAAATATTATTAATAGTTTGATAACTAACGGTACTCAGGTGAACTTTTGCTGGATTCCATCACATTGTGGATTTCTTTATAACGATTGGGCTGATAATGCTGCTAAACTCGGTGCTTTAAATATTAACTCACAGGCAATAACGATACCATTATCGTCTAAAGAAATTCAAAATTCTATAGAAAATAAATTTGTGAAAGCGTTTAAATTCAATCTGAGTTATGATAAACCTTGTGGAATTACCAGATCAGTTTTAAGCATGGCACATAGAATAATACTAAATTCAATTAAAACAAAATATTGTAAAAATGTTAACTGCATATGTAATGAAAGTGTATCTTTGAAGCATGTATTACTTGAATGTAGTTACATTCGTCTTTTTTTGCCCACGGATTTACAATCTATGAGTTCTATTGATAATATCAGTTTTGCTGTGAGCGTTAGATTGGCCAAAGCTTTAATTGATTCTCCAGTAGATCGGTTCATTTGATTAGTTAATTTAATTTAATTTAATGTGGTGTGTTAGTGCGCATGTATGCGTGCATGTGTGAATGCGTGTGTAAATATGAATGTGCGTCTTATCATTTTGATGAAGAAGACGTTAATAAAACAACCAAAGAAGAAGAAGAAGAAGAAGAAGAAGAAGAAGAAGAAGAAGAAGAAGAAGAAGAAGAAGGAGGAGGAGGAGGAGGAAGAGGATAAAACATCAAGCTCATTTAAAACATAAACTTTGTTGCCAAATAACTTTGAATGCACAAACACACTTCTTTGTTGTGAAGTAAAATGTGACGGGCTGAATAATACTATCGTATAGTGTAAATAAGTTAAGGTTCCAGCGTTCAAGTGTGGGAATGTCAAATCGCCAAACAGCCTAGTATGTTATGTCACGAATGTTGCGACGTTCTTTTCGCAGGAGACAGTGCTGAGACGAAACGGTGGGTGACGTGCAGCATCGCGGCTGCCTGGACTTACGCTTTATGCTGGAGCGTTTGCCCTTTTCTGGGCTGGGGAGCTTTTGCCTTGGAGCCTTTCGGCACGTCTTGCAGCCTGGATTGGACCTCCAAGGTCATTAGTGCCAAGGTTAGCCTACCACTCAGCTTGGTTTCCACCTATTAATTTTGTGATCATGAATTGTTCTTATAAAGCGCTTTGCAGTTCAATGAGATGCTCAAGGCGCAGCCGAAACATGACGTAACTCAATGCGCCAAATCGCTGCTTGATGTCTATGGCCCCAGACAACTGAGCGATAGTGAACGACCAAAGTGGAATAGAACCCAGGCCTTGCTGGTATTTTAGTTGCCTATCGCGCAGTTAAAGAGCACACTCCTGAATACCTGTTCGAACTTCTGAATGTGTACGAACCATCTCGCAGCCTCCGCTCAGCTTCTAAGTCTTTATTCGTTGTTCCTGGGCACAAGCAGTGTAGGACTAAGAGGTGTGGCCAGAGGTCTTTCAGATACACTGCACCGGTCTGGTGGAATGCTCTTCCAGAAGGCATAAAGAGAGCAGACTCTGTCGATGCATTTTGCAGAAACTTGAAAACACATTTCTTCTCTTCTTCCTAATCTGGATGTATAATTATCTGATCTCATCCCCATTTCATAAGTCACTGCGTGAAAGTATTGCATAAATGTTAATTGACTGGTCTGCCTGCTAGAATGTGTTGAGCGATAGTGAAGAAGTTAAAATGTTAAGTTATGATCTATGCACCCTTCCCGCCACTGTCTGTGTGTGTTTGTGTGTGTGTGTGTGTGTGTGTGTGTGTGTGTGTGTGTGTGTATGTTTATCCACCTCCCTCCCACCAGCGCTGCGATCATGCCCGTCGGCATGGAGATATTTACGCGCTTTATAAATTATTCATTCATTCATTCATTATTATAATAGAGGTGGTCTTATACCTGAAATAGGGGAGGAAGAGGGGGGAAATCAGGATCTGAGGGGTATGTAGTCATAACTTTGTATCCTTTATGATAGGCTGAATTTGGGTCTTCCCAACGTCTAAACTTCTAGCAACTCTTCCCGCTTTTCACTTCTTTCAATCACTTTCATTCTTTCTGCCAAACTCAAATCTTTCCTCTTGCGCGACGCCATTTTGACAAGCCAGCGTAGGCAAGTAATGTCCCTTACTTGCGCGAGTAATGTCCCTTACTTGCGAACCTGAAATAGCAGACAACAACAGGCGTACACTAACATGAGAGAAAAACGAAAGGTCCAGTCAATAAATTGTCAATAAATTAACTGATATCTCTCACAGTAAGTCTCCTCTCTGAAAATCCTTATCGGGAAGAGAGGGGACTATAAACTGATTAAACATTAAACATGATATCTCTTTTAAATTGCCTAAGACGGTCATATAAAGGGCTTAAGACACGGTCGCTGGTCACATAAACGAGGTTGTCGCATACCAGAGATTATTTATTATTGGAAGTGAATCTGTCAAAAGTTTTAAGGTGACATAACCGAGGGAGTCGTATACAAGAGAGACGGATACCGGAGGTTCCACTATGACGGTGTTATCTTAACCAAGCCAAAGAAATACACGGAATGAAAATCTGCGAACAAACCATTATGAAAATCGGATCCGCTAATTTCTATATAGAGCGCAACACGTGCTTAGAAAGTGGTGAAGCACAATGACCTTGACCTCTAGAAAGTACAAATAGGAATGCTCTTTACATGCTTTGCAGTAGTTAAAATATCCGCAAAGTAAAAATGATGAATTTCGATTCAGTTATTCTTGATGTATATGGGGAAAAAGTGTGTTTTGAACAAGAAAAGTAAAATTTCGGAGCGACGGACCGACCGACCCACAGACCAACTGGCCGACAACCAGACTGCTACTGAAGGATGGCCAATAATATGAAGTATCTGTATTCCAAAACTCTACAAAATCGCTTCACTCCTTTTTTAAATATTGAGCCAATCGCGGTGGGGATGTGGCTTCAAATAGACCGACCGACCGACGTTTCCCGACTATTTTAAAGTATTTCCAGGTAAGTCTTTACATTAAAACGGGGAACAGCCATTATCAGCTAACGTTTGTCAACATCTACTTTGGCAACTTTGCAGCGTAAAAACGTGTTTGAAGAATGACGGGCCTCAGCGACTTTCATTGTTGGGAAATCGCAGATATGAATAAAAGGCTGAGCAGTTTTACGTAGTAAAACCAATAAAAATCGGGCAAGTCAATTTTGAAAAAAAAAAAAAAAAAAAGCAAACAACATACACACACGCGAGCACGCACACTTAAACAACACAAACAACCACAACTCTAACAACAACTACAATAACTATAACAACAAACGGACGAGAGTATAAACTAAGGTCTAGTCTGTGCACGCACGCACTTGATCGTACGGACATTTAAAGATCCTGACGCTCATGTCCTAGACGGGTGAGTGCTGGCCACACAAATACACCCAGCAAGCACTAGGTACCTTCTCCCCCATATCCGGTCGTCTAGAATTGTGCTAAGTCGTCTGGCCGTCAGACGATGTGCCCAAAGGCTGCAAGTGGGGCCCTCTGGCGGCTTGAGTTAGATCCTGTATAGGTCAGCGCCTTGAGCAGCTCTGGAGCTGAAAAATGTATTTCCAGATAAGTCTGCACACTATAAATGTACTGGAACCGACTGGAACTGAGTACTTCTCAGCAAAATGAACAAACTCTGTGATTGTGGCTTCTAAAGTGCTGCTATAAAGAAAAGACGTCGTAATAAAAGAAAGTAAGTGTAAGCATAATAGAACAGTACAGTTAGTGGACGGTTAGTAGCATGTAACAACTAAAGCCGTGGTAGACAAAACAACGGTACGGTATCGTTTACAGTATCCGTAGCTGTATACAGAATGCGGGCCATTCACTGACTGATTGTTAACGTTTCTTAGGCAACCGAAGAAATCGGCATAGCGTAATAGGCTACAACCGTAATCAGGCTATCTATATAGGAAAAAAAACGTACTTCTGCATTCACTTATCAATTATTTTGTTATCACAACCCATTTTTTCTACGATCATTCGTTGTTTTGTTTTTTTAAGGGTCGGTCAATTAACCTAGTATTTGTTACAGTTAATTTGCAACGACCCTGGGTTATGGTTAACTATACTACTCAAAATAATTGAAGGGCCCCTCTCATATTTCATTTAGTTTAATTATTTTTGGCTGCTATCAATAATATCGCTTATATTGCTTATTTCAAAATTTATCCTGTACAGTAACATTCAAGACAATCTTATTCTGACAAGTAAACACATGTGTGAGTTTGAACTTTCTGCACTGAGTTGAAAAACAAACCCAATTTTTACCAAAAAAATTACCCTAATTTACTGCTGTATTGCTAACAAAGCAAAATTTTCAACATTAAAAAGTGATTTGCACGCGAAAGGCTTGCATTTTGTGAGTTCAGTTCACCAATCGGCGCTTTTTTCTGGGTATAAATGGCAGCGCTTTTGCTGCTTTTCTAACCATACCCCCAAGGCGACGATTGTCTTATGCGGATAGAGGCAGAGCTATTGCATGGCTTCAGGAAGGGGTGGGGGTGAGAGAAGTTATCAGGCGGCTGGGAGTGTCCCATTCCGTTGTCCAAAGGCTGCGGGAGCGCTTTAACAACACTAGAAGCGTCCAAGAACCAAGAAGGTCCTGACGCCCCCGCGTTACCACTGCAAGACAAGACCATTTCATCACCCTGTCAGCTCTGATGATGAGGTCCGCTACAGCAAACACCATCAGAAGACAGCTTCATACAGCCAGCAATGTTAACGTCAGCGACCAGACAATTCGCGACCGTCTAAACGAGGCAAACCTGCGATCAAGACGACCAGCAGTACGGCCTTTGCTCACCCCAGCTCACCGTGCAGCGCGTTTGGCCTGGGCTCGGCGTCATTTGGTGTGGACTAGGCAACATTGGTCAAGGGTGCTTTTTACAGATGAGTCTCGGTTCTCCTTGAATTTCAACGACCGTCGAGTGAATGTTTGGAGGCGTCCACGGGAGCGTTTTGCTGATGCGACGGTGCGCGAGCATGACCGCTTTGGTGGTGGATCTGTCATGATGTGGGGTGGCTTCGCATTAAACTTCAGAACACCCCTGCTCCAAATTCATGGCAACTTAAACGGTATTGGCTACAGGGATGACGTCCTACAACCTAGGGTTCTCCCAGCTCTGCGGGCCATTGGGGAAGGTGCCATACTACAGGACGATTATGCCAGACCCCACCGAGCGCGTATCGTCAATGACTTCCTGCAGCAACAGCACGTCATAAGGATGGATTGGCCGGCTCGATCACCCGATTTGAACCCCATAGAACATCTGTGGGATGTCTTGGGTCGACAGACACGGGCAAACCTCCCTCCAGGAGCTAACCTTGAAGTTCTGGCCCAAGTTCTCCAGCAAGAGTGGTTGGCCATCCCAGGAAACATCCTCCATAACCTGATACGGTCCATGAGACAACGATGCCAAGACTGCATTGATGCAAACGGTGGCCACACCCGATACTGACTCTATAGATTTTTGGTTTCTAAAGTTTTGATTTTGTAAATGAGGGGTATGTCCAGTTAAATTGAATTTACTCGAATTTTAAGCGACTGATGTCTAAAATCTTTTTTGTTATTGATGCAGAAATGATTGCAATAAAATATGATAAACTAATAAATTGAATTCGTGTTTCTGATTTAAAGAGAGACCCATATGTCCAAGTGGCCCTTGTATTATTTTGAGTAGTATAGTTAACTTATATATGACGCTTGGGAGTGAGAAAGTTTAACCCTGTAATGTATCTGGAAGACCAGATTTACTTCTTATACAAGAGAAGCGGCAAATGAAAGCATTTTAGAGGACTCTAGCAATCACTAGCAATCATTCCGAATCTGTAGTGACAGTAATCATGGAAAACGAAATGTGGTTTCATTTACAGTGGAAAACAAAACAGTCATATATACACATATTTCACCAGTAGGGTGATTCCCCACAATCCTTCCTGTGGTACGAAAATAATTAATAACAGTAGGCATTACTCTTTGATTGGTAACTGTCTGCGTGAGACTATTCATTGCCTTTATCTCACTATCGAAAACACTTGTCAAATGGGACAACTTATAATTTATGTCTTCACAGATGTACAACGTGCTGGTGTTCGTGTTCGTGCTCTTCCTGCCTGTGGGAGTGATGGCGTGGTGCTCCATGAAGGTCATAAAGAAGCTTAACCTGCAGGTCAGCAACGGCAGCGCTGTCGCAACCAACGTCAACGCTAATAACCCCGACACCAACAACACCACCAGCATCGCTAGTACCATACAGGCTCGTTCACTCAGGGTAAAAAATAAAAATAAAAATAAAAATAAATTATATATATATATACACAGCAGCTTTATATCGATTACTTCAATATACACAATCTCATTTCTTTTTATTTTTGTCAGTTTTCTCCTACACATTCCCTTTTTTTTTAAATTCCTGCATGGTGAGGCTTATTGATTAAGTATGTCCACATTTTGTCGATCTATCACTTTAACTAGAGAATGTGTTATTGCTTCCTGACTGTCTAACTGGAACCATTTTCTACAGATTTGCTAGCTAGCAGTGAATATAATAATATAGGCCTCTGTATTTGTGCAACTTTCGTTTCTGAAAGTGAGTCAGATGATATTGTTTTCCCAACTGATATATTTTATTAGACTCCATTATTGTAAAAGCTTAAAAAAGTTACATTAGGATCACGTTAATTTAACTTCTTTGTTGTTTTTTAACAGTACAGATTGCCATGCGGATTCGCTAATCAATCTTGTGGATTTGTGGGGCAAATGGTATTGTGAGTGTGTGTCTTCCTCTGTGTGTGTGTGTGAGAGAGAGAGAGAGAGAGAGAGAGAGAGAGAGAGAGAGAGAGTGTGCGTGTGTGTGTGTGTGTGTGTTGGGTGTGTGTGAGCATGCAGTTTGTTTGTGTGTGTAGGTGTGTGTGAGCATGCAGTTTGTGTGTGTGTTGGGTGAGTGTAAGCATGCAGTTTATGTGTGTGTAGGTGTGTGTGAGCATGCAGTTTGTATGTGTGTGTCAAGAGTGTGGCTGGAGATTGGGATGTGAGATGTGTGTGTTTGTGTGTGTGTGGCTAGGTGGTAGAAACGCCGTTATTCTGACATACACTTGAACCTCTACGTACTTTCTTGTGTGTGACAACTTATTATGAAAGCTTACCCTTTCTATCGGGAAATTCTGGGCCGCCTCCCCTGGGGAAGGCGCAGTCGCAGCCTGTGGCGGGCCCAAACCCAACCTACCTAGATTTTGAAATTTTGCTGAGGAAGCCGGAGAAAAACCCCGAGACGTTGCCCGAGTCCAAAGTAACTAATATACGGAGAAACACAACGTCCAGATGCTGGATCGAACCCACACCTGTCAGGCGTCATTGGTTTCTGGCTTGTGGACAAGGTAAGTTAGTCCCGCCTTAGCCCACTTGGCCACAACGCTCACGCTTCTTTTGACGGACCCCGTTATTTTGACTTCAAAACAGTGTTCTGTTAGGGTTAGGGCGGGTTAGGGTTAGAGTTAGGGTTAGCTTCAAAAAATTGACAAATTTGTAATAATGTCACAGTAACGTATGTCATGAAAGTCATCACAACGGCGTTTCTACACGGTTGTGTGTGTGTGTGTGTATGTGTGCGTGCGTGTATGTGTGTGTGATTAATCACGCCATTTTACTTAGAGCTTTAGAAGCAGACAAGACGGCTGAATCAGAAGCAGTAAGGTGGACAAAATAAATTGATTTTCAAACAAGATTGCAAGCCACGCAAAAACCGCACTATATTAAGCGTTTACATTTGCCTATACGCTTATGTGTCCGGGGACGTTAATCTACAAAACTAAACTAAACTAAACTATTATTATAGTTATTATTTTTATTTATTTTGACTATTTCAAGTGTGTGTGTGTTTGTTTGTGTGTGTGTTATAACAAATCTAATTTCTTCAGGATGCTTGAATTTATTATTGTGTATTAATTTTGATGTAAGCATTAGTTTTTTTCTGGTAAAGGGCCTAGAGCCTTTGAGTAGGCACGGAAAATGTCCAGTTATTATTATTATTATTATTATTATTATTATTAATATTATTATTATTATTATTATTATTATTATTATTATTATTATTAAAAAAAAAAGGTAAAGGTAGTCCCATAGCCTTGTGGCCGTAGGGGAGCGTGATGTTGGAGATCACACTTATCTTGGGCCAGCGTAATGAGGGTGATGCCCAACTCTCTCCCTCGCTGCTTTACCTTCCCCACCCTCAAGAGAGTAGGTACTATTATTATTATTATTATTATTATTATTATTATTATTATTATTATTATTATTATTATTATTATTATTATTATTATTATTATTGGTCCAGTCATATTGTATACCTAAAGAAAAAGAAAAAACAACAACTGAGAACCCGGTCAAACGACCGATAGAAAGACCAACAGAAATATTGTCGACTCCCTGAAGTAAACCTGTATACCAAAAATCATCAGAATCGGTTCAGTATTTTTTTTAATAGATATTAGCGCAAAAGAATTGACCATAACGACCTTGACCTTTGAGGTGGAGCAAGTGTAATGGCATGAGAGTTGGTCACTGAATCTCTAGAACAGTCCTTATTAAGCATAGAGAAAAACGTGTTCTGTAGGTTTTTAGTTTTTTTAACAAAGGCATCCAACGCGACTGGTCGACCGCCAGTAAGGCTCGTTTGTTTCCTGTCCAACTTGACCGACAGACCAACGATAAACGTAATAATGTTCAATCTGTTTCCTGTCCAAGTCAACAAAGTATTATCATTGAAGTCTGATCGACGTTTTACGGGCCAGCGTGTTTTACTGGCCCGTATGACGCGTGGGTCTAACGATCGGTGGGAGTCGTGATAGCAGTACACATGATCGTTTTAGGTGTACAGTAAGTAGACCTCCGCAGCCCCTAATACGTACTCAGTGGACTTGTTAATGCTGTGATGGGCGGCAAATGTACTTAACGGCGGTAATAGCCTTAATTTTTCACCCGCATCCAGAGATAGTGAGTTTGCGTTTGTTACTTACTATCAATTTTCTGTAGACCGTTTAATAGGGACCATCAAACTTCCATCAACTTCCCCTCCTCCACTCCTGCTCTTCCCCTCCCCTATATTCCACGTTATGTCACCCCATCACCCTTTCCCCTCAGCCAGCCTCACCACTTCTTCCCGTCATGTCATATTCTCATCAACTACTCCCACCCCCACCCCAACGCACACACACTGTGACGGTGGGTCTATTGTTGCTGGGCTCTACACAATGGAAGGCTATTACCCATTCGTCTTTCGTTTAGTTTAGTTTAGTTATATAGAATAACGTCCCCGGACACATAAGCGTATAGGGGACGATTATAAAAGTAAATGTGGGGATCGGCTAGTTAATCTCCCGGTGACTAATCTTAATACATATATAAGTTTAGCTCGGTCTGTGTTAGGCTGGGGTTACAGAGATGGGGAGAAAATGGTAAAAGATTCACTGATACACTAGCTCTCACACGGCTATGAAACATAGGTAGTCCAGCCACTTGTTAACAGTAAATATCACACATTTATTTCCTCTACTCTATACACACTCTTTTAATCACTATACTAACTTAAATGTTCAAATATCACTTCGAATAGTTCGCTCCTTGATCGTTCTATGCAGCTACTGTCTTATCATTGGGCTAATGGTGCGTTCTGCCCAACTGGTCAGTTTTCTGGAAGAGTGGACTATTGATGTCCTTCTTTAGCAGTTTGGGTGCACGGTTTCAATTGACTTAACTCTCTTGTAGATGAGCGGTGTTGTGGTGATGTCTTCTCCTGGTTGGCAGACTGGTGGGCTCTCGTAGCTCAGTGCTCGAGGCTCCAAAGCAGGCCGAATGTCAGTGTGGACTCTTAATGGTCTTCCTTCGGCTTCGGGCCAATGATGCCTGCTCGTCTGCAAAATATGAGACGAATTTCTGCACCACTGTGCTAGGCCCCGCCACACATGCCGATTGTGCAACGATTTTGTTTGCGATCCGATCCCGATGACGTCAGAACAACTACTTGCCCTGCGGTCCGATGACAATCGGCTCGGTATCGTGCGATTAGAACCTGTTCTATTCTGCTGTGCAAAATCGGCCCCGATTGTAAACTTCCAACCAATCAGAATGCGTCCCGTGTTCATTGTCAACTTGGCGTCAACTTGGCGGCACAAACGAAGCTGATGACAAGTGACAGGCTGGGAAGTCTCGTCTTTCGTAGGCCTCAATTACATACTATATATACTATACTACGTACCTATGTATGAGGCCCCACGAGTTTACAAAGCCGAAATTAATAAAGACTTCAGAGCCTGTGATGTAACCCGCGATGTTTTGTATGGTTTTGATTTGGTTTTCCATTACGTTTTTATTTTTAAATAGTTTTTGTAGCATGTAGAGAGACATTATTTCTGCTGTGGTTTCAGACAAGATGGTGAGCTGTTGGATGGGGATGGTAAACTGTTGGATGGGGTTGGGGATCGTGTACACTGACACAAGTGAAAGTGAATATAAACAATGCACATTGTGTGGAAGTTTCGGGTCGACCTGATCGGAAACGTGTGGCAGTGCTATCGGTTTTGGAGCCCGGCCCGATCGCAAACGGATCCGAAACCCGATCTAGAATCGGCCTTCAAACCGGTATGTGTGGCGGTGCAGAGCGTCTCACTGATGGCAGAAACAGCCCTCAGTGATAGCTCCATATATATATATATATATATATATATATATATATATATATATATATATAGATATAGATATAGATATAGATATATAGATATAGATATATATATATATAGATATATATATATAGATATATATATATATATATAAGCAGACCTCCGCAGCCCCTAATACTCAGTGGATTTGTTAATGCTGTGATGGGCAGCAAATGTACTTAACGGCGGTAATAGCCTTAATTTTTCACCCGCATCCAGAGATAGTGAGTTTACGTTTGTTACTTACTATCAATTTTCTGTAGACCGTTTAATAGGGACCATCAAACTTCCATCAACTTCCCCTCCCCCACTCCTGTCCACTGGACTCTCCAACATAATTCCTATACATATATAGATAATATATCATGGCTAAACTACACACATAGAGAAGTAATTAACATTATACACATTCTTGGGTACAGCCACTGGTCTGCAAGAATACATATAGGCTAAACAACAGTTGGTCCATAGGGGATACTTCATGGTGGCGAACCGGTCGCGTATCCGCCACGTGGTCAAGCATAGTTTGACTGACATTTACAAGTCTAAACATGGCAAAACTTTACAAACATAATACAGCAATAATATCCATAAATCGCGGTGACACAAAAGATAGATCATTTACCTTTTTGACAATGTCAGGCTGCGGCTAACTAGGTTGAATTGAATTTCACCAGTCCTTGCTTTAGTCTTCAGGTAGAGAGATCTTTTCTCCTATGAGCGTCAGGCAAAGAATGACTATTTAGCCCTGTGGTCAGCCGGAAGCCCTGGAAATCTAGACTACAAGAGGCTTACTCTGGCGTGGGTGGGTGTTACTGGCTAAACGTCAGCAGACCTTATACCGGTCAACACATTAACCCACTGAAAGAGTTTCATCTAACTTCTTCAAACCGTTTTCCATCTTCAAGTCTTTTTAAGATATCAGTTTTATTCTTATCTCTGATGTGGGGACACCATAAATATTTTTCACCACCCGTAATATTAACATTGTAAAACATGATTCATGTTGTAGATCATGTTGATGACAGTGGTGATTTGTGCGACTTCTTCTGACGTCGCTTGGCAATTCCGCTAACAACTCCTTATACGTCATTATGTTGCAGATAATAGCAGTGACGTTGGTGATGTTCGTAACGTTTTGGAGCCCTTACGGCATCATGTCCATGCTGGCCAACTTCAACGTCCCCCTCAACCCTGACGTCTCCGCAATACCCACCATCATGGCGAAGACTCATGCTGCCGTCAACCCTGTCGTCTACTTCATTTGCTTCAGGCACAACCGCCTGTCTGTCAGAGAGCTCTTCGGCTTGGAAATCAGCAGGTCTTCGGCTTAAGGATAGAAACACCGAGTTTGTTTTATATCGCTGTAATAAGTGAAAATGTATGTCCCATGAACTGAACTTGATTGAAATCGTCTGCTTTAGGCAGTTGCCTTGTGGCCCAACAGTCCATTTTTTCTTAAGAGTTACCGAACACAGAACGATGACACAAAACTATCAAGATCTCTCAACTCACCAGACGACAATCACTATTTATTTATAGAAAAGTATTACTGTCGTTTTCTTTAGATCATTTACAGCCATGGTACCTTGTTGCCTGGCTATTTGCATCACACATGCACACACACACATGTGCATGGTGGCCTAATGGTAGAGCTTTGGCTTGCGGATCTGAAGGTCCCGGGTTCAAGCCCAGGCCGGGGCATTGTGCTGTGTCCTTGGGAAAGACACTTTACTCCCGTTTCCTACTCCTTTGGATGAGAGTATAAACCGAGGTCTAGTCTGTGTCACGTACATTCCATCATAACGGACTTTAAAGATCCTGATGCTCATGTCCTAGACGGGTGAGTGCCAGTGACAAGAACACACCCAGCATGCACCTAGGTCCTTCTCCCCCATCCCTGGCTGCCCAGGATTGTGCTCAGTTGTCTGGAGCGTTATTACGATGCACCCAAAGGCTGCAAGTTGGCGTCTTGGGCGGCTTGAGTTAGATCCTGTATCGGCCAGCGCCTTGAGCAGCTCTTGAGCTGGAAAAGCGCTATATAAGAACGATTAAATAATACTAACACGCACGCACACATGAACTAACACACATGCACAGACATTTGCACTCACACAAGTATGCATTCACACAAGAAATTGTTGCCAATTTTGTTCTCCTTTTATTGATTGTCTGGAAATACAATTCAATGTCTTGCCTTATGTAGCCTTTTGCTGTTGTACTATATCAACTTTGCTTGTCACCACTGTCATAGAATGTATATAACTTTATTTGAGTCACATTGTTTCATATGAAACATTAAAAAAAGCACTGTACAAATAAATATTTTTGTGAAGACGATTTGAAACATTCAGATCCACTTTTATTTACATACATCTGTTTCAACCATGGTAATCTTTGACTGTATAATAAAGAAAATTATCTGTATTCAAATATTGTGATTTAAATATAATCAAATTGATACTAGGAACTCCATCCTTCAGAACTCCATTGATTTTTATAGCAGAACCTGGGTTTGAAAGCCTGACACAACTATCCAACAAATAAGAAGAAAGAAGGAAGGAAGGAGGAAGAAGAATATATATTAAATTAATAACTAGTCTAAAATGTATTAAAAGATTGTGATTAGAATATATTCAAATTGATCCTAGGTCCTAAGCTGCCTGAATATAATTATATTCAATCTTCAGTATTAATTAGTGTATTAAAATGCCACTGACTTTTCATGAATGTTAAGAAAGATTGTGGGAGAGAAAGGAAAAGTTGCTTAGTAAATGTAATCTAACAGATAAACTTTAGGTTACACATCCTTTTTCTGATTTTTTTTCACACACAAAACAAATGCGCACTCATTTTTTTCTTACTTATGTTATTATCCTGTTACCTGATGAAGTATAAATCAAGAAATGGTCATGAAGTCTTCACATCAAAGATGAAGATATTACACATTCTCTGATGTTCTCTCATACACAAATGCAATTTGTATCACCTGTTTGTTATTATTCTGTTCCATGAAGTTTAAACCAAAAGAGTACTTCTGTATATATATCAATAATTTGGTACTCTGGCACATACTTTAGTATGCAAGCCACACTTATCCATTAAACTTGCGTGAAATTATTTATTACAGAGTCACAGAAACAAATGCATAGTCCAAATGGCTGCACAATACATACACGTTTAAGCACAGTGAAATAACAACCAAATCTCTCATTCTGAAATCCTCATTCTCCATCGCAGGGCTACTTGCAATCAATTAAGACTTTCTCTATGATATGACCTAAGTGTAAAATGTACTGACATTTTTATGTATCAAATATTGCATACTGGATTACAGGCAAGAAGTTACATATGGCATTCCAAAAATCAATATATACAACTGGTAATTCTTTTTCTTTTAGTTACATTACATTACATTATTATTGCTTTAGGTCCAGCGGACTCTTCCGAGCCAAATCAGGACTGGACAACCCCTGATCCGCATAAAAGATCTGCTGAAACAACCCTAGTGGTAAAACCGAAAGCTCTCTACCAGCCAGTCACTTTACAATAAAGACATCCCAAGCAGGGGACGGCTGAGGCTTCACCCCAACTTATCGAACCCCTTTTCTTTTAGTAGAAAATAAAATACAATTCTGTTATAAAATTATGTACAGAAAATGCACAAACATCAAAATCACAACATATTAATAATAATAATAATAATAATAATAATAATAATAATAATAATAATACGCCTTTTCTTCAACTGAAATCAAAGTGTGGTGATCTGAAAAGATCGCTACTAATCTATAGAAGATGGAATAAAAATAAAAATACAAATTTTAAATTTTAGACTGACTGCATCCAATACCATTATTGGAGGGAGGAAACAGGAATACCCAGAGAAAACCTTCGGTGTTCTGACCTAAATCACACAACTTTGTCCCGCATGGGGTTCGAACTTGTGACCTTTATCACAAACAAAAACCCAACAACGGAGCTACCAGGTCACACTAAAGAAAGCCGAAAAGAAATTCATTTCATTCTACCTTTCATTGCACGCTGGATTCTTGCGCCACATGCGCGTGCTGGAACCACGACGGAAGTGGGTTTTTGTGCTTTTGAATGCGCGGGATTTCTTCACTGTGGTTTCCAAACAATTTCACTTATATTTATAATATGCTCTTTAGCTTTGGGGGAAGGAGAGGGGGTATGGGGGGGGGGGGAAATGCTTTTCTTGAAGATTGTAAACATTCAACGTTATTAATGTTACGTTGGAGTTGCTTTATGTTTTGATGTAGATCTACCACAGACACTGCTCTAGCTAACTGCTTGTGCTCTTTGTCTATTAATAAAATTAAAATAAAAAAATAAAATAAAAAAATTGTATTAGAACTTATGCGTGAGAATTTGAGATGCATGCTATCATGTCACTTAGATCAGTCTTGCAGATCTAAGATCTGTCTTGCAGGAAAACTGTCAATACGATCTGCTGTGCCCTCTACGTGTTCATGTCTGCTGTGAGGTAGTCAATTTCAGAGAGTTGACTGCAGCAAGACTGACACTGATCTTGAACACCACTTGCGATACTAACTAGAGCGGGATACAGTTTTAGCAGACTATGTCATCATAACTTCCTAATATAGTCTCTGGTTTAATCATGATAAATGTGTTTTTCGGTATTGTACTATTCTTAAACTGTTCCATAGATTTTGATTCGGCAAGTCTAAATTAAACAGCAACAACAAGCGCCATGACAGCTTCAGCGATAACCCTGAGCCTTCTTAGGGCAAACCCATTGTATGTGTGTCAATTGCAGATAAATATCTAATATTGACGGAAATATAATAAAGCTGAGATTACATTAAAAAAATTAAGTAAACATAACGCCACATGTAGCATATTAAATATAAATTTACACTCAAGAAGGTAATTTTGTACAAAGAGCCTAATATTCATGACTTCTTGACCCAGATGCACAAAAGTGTCTACGGAATCGACAATAAAGTCTCCCCACCACAAACACAAAGTTCGTGGGACACATTCTGTAATAGTATTTCTAACGAACTAAATGTTATTTTCTTTCTTTAACAACCTGTGTTAATTTAATTAAGTATTGTTCGACATATTATAAGGCAAAATGCCCATAAACATACACTTATAATACATGTCTTTTTCACCACATTTATTCTCAATAGGCCGGATTCCTCTAAAAAGACCTTGAACTTGGTCCCAGGGTCAAAAGTAATGCCAAAGCACAAGAGCTGTACCCTACTATATAGCCAGTGTTGGGTGCAGCCATAGTGCTACGCAAATGCTGGCAAGCTGTTGCTGGCTGGCATTTCTGAGTAGAAACAATGAATATTTGAAGAAGAAATTGTGAATAAACATTGTTGTTAGGGCGCCTCCACACTTGATTCAATGCATAAAGATGAACCTCGCATGTAATGAGTTAATTTTATTTATCTCGACCCAACTGTTGCGAGCGCATATGTAAAACACTATGGTAAATATAATTAATTCAGAACAGACCATTCCGTTTTATTTAATCTCTCTCTCTCTTTCTTTCTCTCCATTTTTGTTTCAAAAGTGCATGCATGTGACAGAACTCTTCATATACAATAATTAACTAACAAGACATTTATAAATCAACAGCACAGTACTTGTTTGTCAAAAATGTATTTCATATAACATTAAGATAAGATAAGATAAGATAAGACAACTTTATTATCTTTTACAAGAAATTACATTGTGGTGTACAATTACAATCAACAAGGAATAAACATCACAATAATAATAACAACAATCATAATGACAATGAGGATAAAAATGCACAGTCACATATGAATAGAATTACACTTATGCATGCTAACATTAAACGACAGCAAATGTGAAATGAGATTATTTTGGGCAAACAAAACACACACACACACATACACACACACACACACACATGTCATTTATTAAGTAATGAGACAGCCTTTGGAATAAAACTGTTTTTCGTTCTGAGAGTTCTGACCCTTGGTGTTTGGTAGCGCCTTCCAGAAGGCAGGAGCTGGAAGTGGTGCACAAGCACATGAGTGCTATCCAGCACAAAGCAAATAGCTTTCCGCACAACACGTCTTTCATACAACACCTGCAGACTCTCTTGTTTCACTCCCACAACCCTCCCACAGACTTTCACGACTCGATCCAGAATACTTTTGTTTTTTACACACAAACTTCCATACCAGCAGATAAAAGAAAAGGTAAGAACGGACTCAATAAAAGAAGAGTAAAAGGTCTGATGGATGCGGCTACTGACTTGGAGATTTCTAAGTTTTTGAAGGCAGTAAATTCTAGACTGACATTTTTTGTGGATGGCCTGGGTGTTTGCAGTGAAGTGTGTAACATTATGAGTGGCAATGACACTGTGCACAAGCTCCTGCAATAACAACAAGGAGCACGAATATGCTGACTTAATATAGGCAGGGCACAGTTTTAGCTCCACGTTATGGGGACCAAACTCTTCCGCTCGCGAAGATATCAAGGGAAGTAACTAGCGGCAAAAGGTCTATTCGTCTTAAAACTGAATGTATTCGTACACATGTTATTTTCACTTTTTTCCAGTTCTTCCTTCCCCCCCCCCCCCCCAAGTTTACATTTTCAAAATTTCAAAATAAATGAAGATTACAGTCAAGGTCCCCAGTTGTGGACAATTTTTTTCATTTCTTAATTTCAGTGCTCGTAACTTAATTAATCATAACTGTCCACCTGACTAGAATTTCTTAATCTAGTCAACCATCACATATTTTTGTACATGTCTAGATCTGTGTCAGTAAGCAGCAGTTAATATTTGGTTGAAAACATAGGTCGGAAGGGTGGGGGTTAGCATTTGTGGACAGAGGTTGGCATTTTTCTTCATTTACATGTAAAAAAAAAAAAAGGTAAAGGTAGTCCCATAGCCTTGTGGCCGTAGGGGAGCGTGATGTTGGAGATCACACTTATCTTGGGCCAGCGTAATGAGGGTGATGCCCAACTCTCTCCCTCGCTGCTTTACCTTCCCCACCCTCAAGAGAGTAGGTACTCAATCACAGTTGAGTCAACTGGGGGCGTTGTTGTTTGTCGCTTCACACCTTAGCGGTCACCCATCCAAGTGCTAACCGCACCGGACGGTGCTTCACTTTCGACACAGTATGGGATGAAATCTGTCCTAGACTACCAAGTAAAAGTTTGGATGATAATCCCTTCCCAGTGAACAGGAGAATACAAAATGGGTTTTTAAAATATACTGCAATGTACTTGAAAACAACACTGAAAAAAGTAAATCAACTGCATAAATTCTGGTAGAAAACATTTTGTCAACAATCCATTATAATGTCTGGAAAGTGGACATGACTGCATATGAGGACTCCTACCCTACATCTATTTCTCCCCCCACATTTTTTAATCCCATTTTCAAAATGAATATTTTTTTGTTGGTCACTTTTTTCTCAGATCAAAAGTTAAGAATGAATGCATGTCTGTTTAACAAAAGAGTTTATGATTCTAAAACTTTGTCAAATAACCTGGAAAGACGAGAGCAAACAACTTTAACCAGCTGGCTTGCATGTTGCGCCAGAGTTGCCTAATGTTGGGGTGGACATTCTTTGCAAACTAACAGTTTCTCAACCTACAATTTCTGCTCTAAATTACATTTTTATTGCTTTAGGTCCAGCGGACTCTTCCGAGCCAAATCAGGACTGGACATAAAATCTGCATAAAAGATCTGCTGAAACAACCCTAGTGGTAAAACTGAAAGCTCTCCACCAGCCAGTCACTTTACAATAAAGACATCCCACGCAGGGGACGGCTGAGGCTTCACCCCAACTTATCGAACCCCCGTTTACAAAAACAAAATAGAATACAACCATCATTATAAATTATCAACAAAACACATACATATAAAATGCCTACATTGCTAAATAATAACATCATAGGAAGCCCTAGTGACCACCTGGCAGAAAGCGTCCAATATTCCCAAGCTGATCCAACAGACCTCATACACAAATAAGGAGTCTTGTCCCAGAAGAGTTTTCAAGAAAAAAGGTAGGAGACTGGTCTAGCGAAGAAGACGATAGTATAGCAGATTGATAGAACAGAGCAGGAATGAGAAAGAGCAAATGAGAAAGGCAGCGACAGTGGGAATTTAAAGCACTAAATTTCCAGAAAGTGGGGATACTATTTATACTGAAACCCCCGGCAACCCAACCGGGGCAATTTCTGCTCTGTCCTCTATCAAACATTCCAGATCAAACAAAAAGTGGATTTCAGTTGCAATCCTACCTAGCTCAGCTAGTTTGGCCTTGCATTGCCAGGCAACCACCACCACCCTTTCCCAAAGAAAAGCTTGCAGCTCGAGATAGATTTCATAGTGTTCTGTGACAACATGTCCACCCAGATAACTCCAGTCCACTAAAAACAAAACACAAAAACAAATTACCTCCCACTTTCGAATAAGGCCTATTACAAAAATGTAAAGTTCAGTCTTTCTTTCACATAATATACAAATACAAATTTCCTCTCTATCTTTCAAGCTCGCACATTCACACTTACAATTTATTCCAACTTCTTTTCAAACCTGCAAAATCACCGTCAATTGAATATTTACATTATGCTGCCTTTTGGAATGAGCTTAAAGTAAAAGTGTGTCTCACATATATTTTTATGCAACTTTACCTGTAGTCACGTTTGTGTACCGGTCAGTGCAAGTATTCTTACGGTCATGAAATGGTATATAGATGTCCAGTAAGAATGTGAAGTGCCAACTGTGTACGACACAGGTGTTATGTTTGTTTTTTATTGATTGATGACTTCCTTTAACTGCCTGCAAAACATGTCTTAATTTCTCAGAGTGAGATAATAAAGTTTTGTTGTATCTTGTATGAAGGCTGGTAACTGTCTCTATAATGCCATTAGCAAGACCCCAATGTGAGTGCCTGTTCCTGTGCAAACTGAGGAAATCAAAATGGGCTTTCCCGTTTGTGACACAAGACGGGCCAAATGTGTTCTGTCTGTGTGTGGAATTTTATGCAGTCACAAAATATGGTATTAGCATGCGCTGACAGCTATTACAAAAGGCAATGGATCAATTTCTATCAAGACCACAAGTGACTTTAGAGGTTTGTGACAAGGTAGGAATAGATTCTCAGTTTTTTCCTGTTACATTTTAATCGTACTCTGTAATCTCCTGAAACATGAACTTTGCTTGTGACATGTGCAAGCCCAAGTGCAGTTCTAATTAAAAGGGGCATGTGTTTAGACTATAGACTGGGTATACACCGGAACCCACAAAAGATGTTTCTGACAGTTACAACCGGTACACCCTTTAAAGATCATTTGCAATCAACGTTAGTTAATTACTTTAAATTTTCCATTCTCTTTCTATCCTTAAGATTTTAACTCCAGCATGAATTTTTTTTTTAAATATAAAAAAGAACTAGAAGCCCATATGACTTACATGCTCATTATGGAACTCGCAATATTTAACATGAAAAAACAAAATAAAATGGTGGCATTAAAATGCAAAGTAATATTGACTTTGATCTTTTTATGCTCTTGACCTTGAGATGACGAAGACATCCGGCTCCAAATGTACAGATGTACTATAAAATAAAGTACAGCAAAACTTATATTACGCCAAAAACTCCACAAAATAGAGTGAATTTAGGATGACCTTGACCTTCAGATACCTTGGCCTTGGGATGACCTTGACCCTTGCATGATCTCTCATGCATGTCTGACCAAATAACACAATGTTGTTGCATACTATGAGTTAAATAAACAGCCGTTCGATCGAATTATGACCTTTTTTTATGTTTTTGCAAGCCCTAAAATAACTTCAGATTTTCAAGATCAACTAAAAAACGGAACACATATGAAAAAACAATAAATTGTACAAGTTAGGTCACTTCAAAGTACCTATACTAACCAACTTTGGACAGCTCCAGTAACCTTGACCTTGAAGTGAGGTTGACTAAATTTGCAAAGTATGTGGGTCTCATTGATATCTATCATGCATCAAAGAATCATAAGTTCAATATTAATAATATAGAGAAAATAAATATTGTGAAAATTGTCCATTTTTTAACTAACATTTGATTACCCTGTGATCTTGACCTTGAAGTGAAGTCATTCATTCACTGATCATTTATGAGGTCGGCTGATATGCACCATATTACCAAGTTTGATTGTGATAGTTGAAATAGGCTCTGCGCACTTAGCCACTTTAAAGCTTTTGCACAGATGGATAACAGCGGACGGCGGACAGGTGGACAGCAGACAGACGCACATTTTTGTTCGATATCACTTTTGAAATATTTAGGACTTATCTCATCTCGCACTGCTTTGCAAAATTCTTGAAATTTTTTTGGGGGGGAGGGTGGGGGGCGAGGAGGGGGGGAAAAGGGGGGGGAGGAGGAGGGGGGGAGGGAGTGGCGAGTACATAGACTCACATTGCTATGCCAGCGAGTCACAAATTGGCTTCACAATTATTTCCAACGCTTGAAAAAGTTTTATACACAATATGTCTAGAAGTTAGTAAAAATTGGAAATTAAATGTCATAATGCTCCATGCATGTTTTATCTTTTTGTGTGTGTGTATTGACAATTTTAACCAGAATCTTAATGACAGAAAATGCTGTAATAGGATCCAAAAGTTCCTGCCTAGACAGGCGAGTTCCAGCTACACAAATACACCCAGCAAGCGTTAGAAAATCGCCTACAATCGTGCTCTGTCATCTGATTGTAAGACTAAGGCAGAAATTGGGTGTCTCTATTTAGATCCTGTATCAGCCAGAGCCTTGACCAGGAAAGATGCTATATAAGAACCAATTTTTAAAAAAAAATTAATAAAATGCCTTACAGTTCATACACAAATCACTATCTAAGCCATCAATCCATGAATTCACAGTTTGACATTTTTTTATGAACGACATATTAACCCGGAATTCTCATTACAAAACTTCGTCTTCACAAGCACCCTAAGTTCATGTTTATCCTTTCACAAAAAAACATAGGCACACCCCAAGCCTGACTATTTGTGTACTGGCTGCATGAAAAATGTGTATTTTGGTTAATTTTAGTCTTCACGCAACGTGCAACATTTGATCAAAGAATGATAGTTAGGAAAAATGCCACATTCAAGAAATATTAATTCATAATAATTCCAGCTCACCATTTTATTCACCACGAAATAAAATATTGTAGCACGCAACAAGTTGTGGTCACAAATGCACATTGTAACCTTTGTGTGTCATACTTTAACATCCACATAGTCAGAGTTGCCAACCCCCAAAAAAGTTTTCAGTAGTAAAATTTCTGAATTTCAGTAGTTTTATGACTTTTTCCGTAGCCATACGTCCTCGCATTTTTTTTAAACGAAGACATGCATACACAGTCTGCAACAAAGGTCGTAAAAAGTGTTTCCGCACGACTTATTGAGAAATCCATATCGGGCTTGAAGAAGGTGGCTACCGACTGAACAGGGACTAACTTTTCTGGATCAGGGCAACGACTTGTTGCCATTCACGTGTCGCGTCACATCGTGTGATCTCGATGACTCAGTGATGCACGGAAATTTTTCAGAATACTCTTTCCTGTACTCTTGATTTGCTGTCCTCTTCTTTTTTTCTGGGCTTTCATCGCTAGTTTTCTTTCTTTTTGGCATCATGGATTCAAAATACGCCGCACACAAACTTTTCTTCTCGCGCTGTAGAACGTGACCCCGAAAAGAAAGTGTCACAGAAAGGTCGAGGTTTTGTGCACCGATTGGCCGTTTGCAAATCAACTTCACGGTGATTGGTCGAATTTCCTAACATGCACTGGGAGCGTGATCTATTACACCGTGCACGTAAACCGAATGACCGTGACCTTCAGGTGCTACGGGAGGCACAGGCGCTCAATAAAACTCATTAAAACTGTAATACTATCATCGAAAATTGACTTTCCGTAGTAAATTTTCGATTTGCGTAGCTCCGTAGCCGCGTATTCATTTCCGGAGTAAACTACGGAAATTCCGTAGTGGTTGGCAACCCTGCATAGTAGATCCCTTCTGCTATTACAAAATATTTTATAACACTTACCTTATTACTAACACAAATACACACTGTAACCTTTATCAGTTTGTGTGTCATACTTTAACATCCACATATTAGCTCCCTTCTGCTAGATATTGTAAAACTCTTACCTTGTCACAAACATAAATGCACCCCGTAACTTTTGGGTGTCATACAGTCTAATATATGGATTTTTTTAATGCATGGAATTCAACTATAGTCACTGTCATCGCTGCTACTGACTTCCTCTTGATTCATTGGTGTTTTGTTATCTTTCAAACTCTGTGTGAAGCAGGACTTGGCAGCTCTGACTTCTACAGTGTATGCACTTTGTCCAGTTGGTTGCGATTTGAGTACCAATACATTCTGTAAAGTCTGTCCACCCTGGTGATGTCATCTTGTTGCGCTTGTTACTCTGTACCACACGTTGCAGTGAAAAAATGTTGCACACTTTCTTTGCAAGTCACTGCTGTTCTGGATTTGTTGCCAGCAGAATCTAAGTTTCGCGGAATGTCATATGCATTGCTGTAAGCGATGTTTAACTCTTTATGGGGTACACGTTGCAGTGAGTGTAAGGAACTATTTTGAAGACTTGATTATTCCTCGAAAACGTTTATTATATTCACGTAAGAATTCCTGTGGCGCATTTTGCTTACTATTAACATTGCCCTGCTTTTTCTTCTTTCTGCTTTTTCTCATTGTCACTTTCGTGTGACCACAATGGCAAACACCTCGCACTACATCTCACGGACAAGATTTCACTTTCGCGCATAAGCTCAACGGACAGCAAGGAATGGAAATAGCACATCGGAACATGTAGAATCAGTGCACACAAAAAAATTTGTTTGTGTACAGCGAAAAAGTGTATTTTTAAGAAACTGCTCATATTATCGTATTTTGAGTTGAAAATTTGTAAAAAAAATAAGCGCTAGCGCAAACAGTAGGCACCTCTGCATAGGATATTTGTATGTTGGGCACACAGCACATTCAACAGCAACAATCTCAATGTTGACACTTTGAAATCTTGCAGAAGAACATTACACTGAAAATTCCTTGCATGCCTCTTGTAGGTGGACTTAACACTGATCTCTTGCAGGTGACCTTTAGGCTTTGACCTCATGGCATCTTATCACTGATGTGCTGCAGAAACAACTCTTTGGACACTTTGGAGAAATCTCCGTCCTGTTGACCATCATGAACTTTCACACCCGGGGTCCAGGTCCATCGCAAAGAGCTTGTTTTACTGTCACTGGGAAAATAAAACAAAATACTGAGAAAATCCTTGGCAATACAAACAACAACAACAAAATTTTATCCAAATTTAACTTTACTTCTATCCAAAGGAACGGAAAACTGCCACATGAAGGTTTTATCCCATCAAACGTGACAATACCGCATAGTATTGTAAAAAACTTGAATTTTCTAGTTTCAACAATATTTCTATTTTTAGAATGTGATTTTTTTTTAAAAATATACCTAAAATTTAATTGGTTAAAAATGTGAACCAATAAAATAAGGAATAGCCGGAAGTAAGTGCAATTGGAGCTCACTTCAGGAATATGTTTCAAAGTGTCAAGTTGAGTGAAGTCAAAGTGTCAGGTTGTGTAGGAAAAAAAAAAGAAAGAAAGAAAAAAAAAAGATTTTTGAGAAGATTTAAGAGGTACAAAGCATCAAGGAGTTATCAAGGAGTATATGTTCAGTGGACATTCTCTCTGAAATTGGATTGTGTATTGTGCTGTAAAGATTACAGGTATTTATAATGTTTTCATGATTGTGAAATGTTGGAGAAGTATATTTTTGTATTGGCTGTATTGTGTTGAGAGTTGGTGAGCTGTTATCCACTAAGAGGAAATACATTTTCATTGATGTAATAATGTAACATGGGGCTATAATTATAGAGTTGTAGATAATGTAGAATGAATGGAAGGTGTGAGTATGTTGATAGTAATTTTCATTCATAAAATAATTATACCTGGATATGGATAACATTGTGGGAGAAGGAAAGAAATGATCACATGTGGAGCGGAATTGAAAGAGTGAAGAAACTCAGGGACATGAGCAAGGAAGAAACAAAGACGAATAATATGATTATAATCATTCGAGTAATGATGAGTGTGTGTATATATATATATATTGTTTTAGCTGCCTATGGGAGGCTGGTTAGCTTCGTATACCTGGACATACAAAGTTTTCGTCGTGCAACGGCAAAAAGACAAATCGTGAGAGACAGGATTTCTCAGAAAGCAGGGTGATTTTCGCTACCAAAGGGAGCGAACAGCAACAACAAGGAAGACTTCACTGCTACCTCAGACAGAAAAACAGACGTGTTTATTTGCCTGTTTACAAACCCCATCTGCTTGTCTATTTGTGCACAACATTCTACCGTTACCACAGGTAACAAGTCTATATTATTTGGCTCGGGACATGAAAATGCCAGCTGGGGGGACTCGTAAACTCATAACCAGATACATTTGATCTGAAAGATTTGTGTGAATTATTATTGTTTAGATATATAAAGTATTGAGAGCATGGAACTTATATTTGTGTTGGTGTTTGCCTGTGTTAGTGAGAATCTGTGAATTTGTGGGTGTGGTAGTTAACAGAGATTCTTACAAGCACACTTTATTTTGACTTAGGGGTCAGATATATATTTTGCATTCAGTTAGTTATTATAAACAGGCACCCATCAAATTCCATCCATTACCATTATGTTCCAATGAATTTTACTACTGTTCTGGAGACAGCCAGGAAACATCCTATCATGTGAAGTTTATTTTAATTTTATCTGTTCTCTTAAACCAGAAGCAAATAGTTGAAATAACATACTAAATGGACTATCAAAGACATGTACACTGTACATCGATTCAAATGTCTGATGTACCTATATATATATATCAGTACATATTGCAGAGGGGTGTCGGATAGCGCAGTGGTTGGAGCACTCGCTACTAAGTCGCAAGTTAAGCACCGTCCAGTGCGGTTAGCACTTGGATGGGTGACCTCAAAACTTGAAGCGACAAATAACAACGCCTCCAGTTGACTCAACGGTGACTGAGTACCTACTCCCTTAAGGGTGGGGAAGGTAAAGCAGCGAAGGAGAGAGATGGGCATCACCCTCATTATGCTGGCCCAAGATAAGTGTGATCTCCACGCTCCCCTACGGCCACAAGGCTACGGGACTACCTTTACCTTTTTACCTTTTATTTGCAAAGTAGATTTCTTCAAGTATTGCAAAAAAAGAGGTCCATGACATGAATGCATGTAAGACCCAATCCTGTTTTCAGTATACTATATTGTGCATGGATCAAAGTAGCCAGCACCTTGAGCTGCTCTTTAAGCTGGTAAGCTCACTATACAAGAACATTCCTATTTTTAGTATGGACAGTAAGTACTATATTTCCTGATCAATATGCTGCTACTTTATTTCTCAACTTTGACCCCTGCAGCTAAAACAACGATTGCATCTTGTACATGGATTTTCATTATTTAAATTTGGACTAGTGTTCAAATGCTGCCAAAGGTAGATACTGAAACCAAAAACCTACATGAAGGTAGCGATGGTTTCCACAAGACAGTCAAATGTGGAGGTTTTGGGTTGGTGTTTGTTGAACCAGTACTTTCGATGAGCCTTCTTACTGAAAGCCATTGACCAAGGCTCTGTTGAACATAGAATATAAAATATAGTATTGAAACATCAAATATAATATTTAACAGAAAATACATCATGTCATTATAAAACAATAAACTGCAAACAAAACAACTTTTCTGCTGATCATGTTCATCAGTGTCCCAATGTCAATCAAATCTAATGTCCAGGAAACAACATCATGTGGTGAAAAGATGATTGGTGCCATGCAAAACTATTTTTAAAAGACTTAATAAAAATAACTACAACAAACAAACAAACTGATACATGCACTATAAAATCACACTCATTTCCATTAGAACGTCTATCAAACAACATTTATGAATAGCTGAATGAGTATGACAATACCTTTGACAGTCTTGATAAGATCAAGGCCCGTTGGATGAAAGAAATTCCCTGTGTTACTTCTGAAGCAAAGTCGCTGCTGATTGCCAGATCCCTTCACAACCTTCATCTCCAATCTGGTGAGGAACCACAACTAAATGAACAATACAATAACACAATGTGTTTTAGAAGGAACAAAAATTCACCAACAACAAAGAATTATCTGCTGATAACTCGCAAGAAGTAAATGCTAAACACACAACATGCATTCTGTGTTAATACTATACTCCCACTGATTCTGGTCTGTTCATTCAAATTTTTTCCTCACTTATAATTTATGAATATTTTGCATTTGAAAAATTTGTTTCAAGCAGCGTACGCAAAGAGATAAACAACAGATAAAATAACCTGTCAAATATATGTGCAGCTTCTTCAAGTTTGAAGACGTCAGGCATGACAAGGCGAGCCAGGTCTGACCTCGTTTCTTTGTGAAGCGCCCGTACAAATTTCTGTAGATGGTCTTGCCTGCATACATAAATCATTTAAACAATAATCGTGGCTGTGAATTTACCATTGTAAGTTAATCATTTAAAAAAAAATATATACAAAATAAAAAATTAAACAGAAACAGAAATCATCCAAAGAGAAAAAAAGAAAAGAATCAACAATCACCAAAAAATATAGAGAAAATCAAAAACCTTTCTCTGAAGTGTTTCTGTCGAATGTCTTTGCCACAAAGGAAGAGCGCATCCATGACATGTACTGTTGTCAGCTTCCGTTGACCTTTGCCCTGCAAACAAAACCAGGGAATCTTTAATTTTTATAGAAATCGTTCTTATGTAGCACTTTTCTAACTCAAGAGCTGCTCAATAAGCTGAATCATCAGTCTTACCCCATTAAATAATTCTTTAAAAGTTGTAATAGTTTGCTCCAACTCAAATGGTAAAAAAATGTTGAAAATAACAACCAAATTAAAAAAGAAAAGTAATTGACCTCGCCTCGCAGCTCCTGCACAAACTCAACTTCTAGTAAGGACTGGGTAGGTAGCTCAACTCGCATGTTCTCCAGCTTACGCCAACGAGCGTTGCGCTTCCCTTCCAAGCAAAACACTTGAGATTTCTGCATCACAAAAATCAGATACTAGATCTATGTATTAAAAATTTACTCAGCTAGTATCATACTCATACAACAAACATACAATATATAATAATAATAATAATAATAATAATAATAATAACAATAATAATAATAATACAGGATGCTATATACACGTCCCCAAATCAATCAGGCTCAAAGCGCAGCGATCTATACCAACATACATGCTCACCTGTCTCATTTACCCTCACACACACCAAATACACATACATCACTCAAACAGGTGGTGTAAATATATATATATATATATATATATATATATATATATATATATATATATATATATATATATATATATATATATATATATATATATATATATATAGGCTTATAAACCATTGCTTCTGGGCACCTTAAAAGTCACCAACCGGTCATTTGGGTACCCGGCTTTGGATCTGGGGACCCAGCTGGGTCCCCGGATCCAAGGCGGCTCCCAGAAAACGATCTTAGGGTAAGCGCAGTGCCTCGACGATTAGGGTAAGGCAGTGCCTCGACGATTAGGGTAAGGCAGTGCGCTCGAAACGGGTTAGGGTTAGGGTTAGCGGTCCGTCTACAAGTGATAATTTACATGTAATTATAGTGGGGGTACCCAAAAGCAAGGGGGTATATCTATATATATATATATATATATATATATATATATATATATATATATATATATATATATATATATATATATAATACTCCAACTTTTAGTTAACATCATCCTACGTGTAAAATACTTGTGAGTTGGACACAAGCATTTACATTGGCCAAAAAGCTTTCTGAATGTACTAAGGCGCTATCACTTTTATTCTTACTTCAATTTACCCTTGCCTTTAAAAACTCAAATAATACAAGTATTTTGCGAGAGATTTGCAATTTTGGATAAAATTGCCAAATGAAAGAAAATACTGTAACAAGTAGAAAATATCAACCAACACATGTTTAAAATAACAACATTGCTACACTACTGTTTTTATACGTTTTTTCCAACAAACTTTAGCTAAATAGAAGTAAGCGTAAAACACAAAACAAAATACAAATTTAATATAACATTGTACACTGTTGTTCTCATACGCATTTTTACTCAAACTTTTGGGGTCAGAGGATGAAGATGGGTAGTGGGGAAAAAGAAAGAAGAAAATAAATGTACCAACCCCAACACTGATGAGAAAACTTCGTTGCTGGTCACCTGACACAACACACATGAAATCAAAGACGCTCTCAATGCATGAAAGAGTTTCTGGTGTCAATTCCTTAGGTGTGAAATTCTCGTATGTAGACTTTTCTGTCTGGAAAAACAATAATACAATTTTCATGACATGTATTCCACAAGTTTTAAATAATCACAATTTCATTGTACAATGTGCATACTAATATTACAGATTCAACAGCATTTTACATGGAGTGAACACATATTGCAGCCCCAAAACAAAACTACTCTATAACTTAGAAACAACTTATTTCCAGGCAGCAATAAAATAACTTGTATGAACATCTTTTATTCACTTCATAAGTTAACACCTTGTACTCAGCTATTACAAAATAGTGCATTCAATCAATTTCTTTACTGCCAAATACTGAATAGGTTTAAATACAATTTTTAAGTACGTACTGTGACCATTTTCTCAAATGCATCCTTGGGATCTTGTCTGGGAGGAGCTGTTCTCACTTCATCAGGAACCTATTGATTAACAAACACACTGAACATTAGGCTTTTGTATCATCAGCATCAGAGACGCGCTAAATGTATTTTCTGAAAGTAGACAGTAGTTCTGTCTACCTACTAATGAAAGAGCTGGAAATGAAATTTGTTCTTTACTTTCAACAAAAGAGTAACTATCCAATTCTTTGTTGAAAATGATTAAAAAAACTGTTGGGAAAGGGCACACACACACACACAAACACAACAAAACACAACGCATACAACTCACCTGCCATTTTTCAAGGCATTGCTTTCTGACATCTGCTTGCCTGGCCTCATAAAGGTCACTAAAACAGACAACAGAACAAACTGTTACTGAACACGGGAAACAAAACGTTTGTATAGAACACAAGTAGTGGGTGTCTCCCTTGTTCAACTCGCCAGCAGTAACTTTGTTAGTTAGTTAGTTAGTTATTCATTGCTTACAGAGTCCAGCGGACTGCAAAGAGCCGAATCAGGACCACAAAATCAAGACCACAACTTCACTGAAAGAGGACTCACCCCTAATCCGCATAAAAGATCTGCCGAAACAACCCTAGTGGTAACACTGAAGGCAATCCACCAGCCAGTCACTTTACAATAAAGACATCCCACGCAGGGGACGCTGAGGCTATACTTTAATTTATCAAACCGCCGCTTACAAAAACAAAACACACTTATTGAAAAAATTGCTTACATTATCTTACATACTGACATAAAAAACATTTTTTGATGAAGTACATAAATATGTGTTTATGTTTATGCATGTGTGTTTGTGTGTATTTCTATGCAAATATATGTTTGTGAAAGTCTAATATCATTTTATCAATGAAAAGACTTTAAATAAAAATCTGAATCTGAATCTGAAACAAAATAAAATACAAACATCATTATAAAATACCAACAAAACACATAATATAAAATGCCTATATTGCCAAATAATAACATCATAGGAAGTCCCAGTGACTATTTGGCAGAAAGCGTCCAATATTCCCAAGCTGATCCAACAGACCTCACACACAAATAAGGAGTTTTGTCCCGGAAGAGTTTTTAAGAAAAAATGTAGGTTACTGGTGTACCGAAGAAGAAGATAGTGTAGTAGATTGATAGAACAGAGTAGGAATAAGACAGAACAAAGGAGAAAGACAGCGACAGTGGGAATTTAAAGCACTAAATTTCCAAAAAGTGGGGATACTATTTATACTGAAACCCCCAGCACCTCCACGTTTTAGGGGGATGGGGGAGTAACTTTATAAAAACAGTTACTTAGAAATATAAAACAAAACAAAATATTGTCTCAGAATGAACGGAATAAAGCTTAACGTCTCCACCCACCATTAGCAAAATATGGCAGACAGGGATAACCATCCCAGAGAAGATGGGGTAGGGACAAAAATCAGAATTGCCTACACGAAAAACACGTTGACAGTACTCCAGGCAGCTCAAAACCAGATTTTGGAAGCTTTGACAAGATTTCTGTGTAAGGGATTCTTGTAACACATTAATATTAACATTGTGCACAAAGTGTACTGAAATAAATATAGAAATGCATGTTTCATAAGCAAATAATATTACAAACTACAAAAAGAAAAGACAAGTGAAGAGTTCAGGTCAACGTTTGGCAGAAAAGGTCAATTAAACTTTCTTTCACATAAGCAACACATTACACATACTTCAGATTGTAATATATGCATGTTTTCGGCACAAGCGGTTTTCATCTGCACCTGGAATAGGCTTTTAATGGATGTACAATATGTAGCAGCTTCTTCAAACTTTTCATGTGATTTTGATAATATGCGTTTTCGCAGTTGTTGCTGACCACCATGTGCAGCAATGAAGTCGATTTAGCACAAAGTGCACCTTACAAACTCGAGCCCTTTCAGAGAGGAACTCAAGCAAGGCCACCTTTCGTTACAGGCTTTTATAAAAGCTTTTTTCCTGGCCTGCTTAGCTTTTGGTTCATATTTATTCGGATTGAGAGAATGGCCTACGTCACTGTTTTGCTTTATTGTCTGCGCTAGTACACAGCAGCGAGCAGAATGGAGGAAACTGGAACACAAGTGCGGCGAACTTACGATAGTAAGAGAAAAATAACTACATTGTGTGTCTTTTAATTGGAATACAAATAAAATAAAATAAATACATTAAACTTGACCGTATTTTTAGCGGAATGACCAGACGATCGTACTCAAGGCTAAATTGCGTACGAATATGGTGAACGAACGTACGGTAGGCAAATCTGCAAAATTAACGCTGCACCATCAGAGCAATTATACTGCTAAGATGGACAGTGGAATTACCATTTTTATCTCGCCTACCATGGGTTCTGAACCTGGGTCATCGGTGTGCCAGTCTACGTTCTACCACCGACCTATGGAGGTGGGGCATATTGTCTCACATCTTGTAAAACTAGTGTTTTACATATTTTCTAGGGTACTATTTTAGAAAATGCAAAGTACTAGTTGTTTAATATATTGTCTCACATCTTGTAAAACAACTAGTACTTTGCGCTTTCTACAATAGTATTGTAGAAAATATGTCATACACAAACATAAAACATGAAACCAACTACAGTGGAACCTCCGGTATCCGGCTCTCTGGTATACGACTCCCTCCGTTATGCGACCTGAAAACTTCTGACGGATTCACTTCCAATAATAAATGACCTCTGGTATGCGACAACCTCGTTTATGCGACCAGCGACCGTGTCCTAAGCCCTTTATACGACTGTCTTAGGGCAATTTAAAAGAGATATCAGTTAATTTGCTGTCTGTACCTTTTGTTTTTTCTTTCATTTTAGTGTACGCCTGCTGTTGTCTGCTATTTCCGGTTCGCAAATAAGGGACATTACTCGCCTACACTGGCTGTCAAAATGGCGTCGCACAAGAGGAATGTTTTGAGTTTGGCAGAGAGAATGCTTGCGAAGCATGGACCCTCACAGCAGATCTCCAACGAATAATACAAAGCATGGAGATGAGGTGCTTGTAACGACCGCAGTTCGTACACATTTGTGTATGAAGACGTGATGACGTCACTGCGTAATTTTTCGAATAGTTTGTGAACTGTTGTTAGAGCAGAGACTATACATCAGCCTAAGCGAGAGGACGTTTTTTGTGGGTGCTCTGGAAAGACCTGTTTCTTTAGGACTTTAGCTGTATAAGAATACAGGTATTTGTTTATTATTATTATTATTAGTGGTATTCATAATGAACTGCTAAGCTATCCTTACGAAGAAGGAAGAATATTGCTTTTTGTAAAGTAGTACGTTTAGGGTACAGACGAACCCATGTTTGAAAACAAAGTTCGATAACTCGGGTCAGTATTTATTTGATCATGTGTATACATGTATGTGTGACTCAGTTTGTAATTATGATGCCATTTTTATATTCAGTCATATGTGAAGATATGGGCTGAAATAGGAACGTATTTCAGTTGTGTAATTTGAATATCTATTGATGAATGAATGGGTATAAATATGTTATAAAATGGAGGTGAGCTTTGTTTGTTTTTTGTTAGTTCTTTGCTGTGTAGGGTTCTGTCCTTTCATGCGTGTGTTTGGGTGTATGTTCTCTTTGCCCTTATTTTAAGTAGGTTATAGTGTTAGAATTTCAGCCCCATTTAATTTAATTACTTTTATTTATTCATTGTGGTGTTGATTTGCATTGCGTTTGATGTTATAATATTTTGTATTGATGTATGTAGTTATACTGGGTTATTCTGGTTAAATTGTTTCCCTTGATTTAGTTTACTTTTGTTAAATTGTTTCCCTTGATTTAGTTTAGTTGTTGATACATTGTTTCCTTTGGTTCATGTTGGATTGTTAGTGCTGATAGTTTTGTTTGTGATTTTATTTGGTTTAGTAAGTCTGTTTGACTTTGAATTTAATTGGATATAGAGTAGTATAGTAGTTAGTGTGACAGTATTTAATTTTTATTATTTATAAAATTAACCTTCATAAGACTTTGTTATTTGGTGGACTTTATTTTCCTTTGGCCGTCAACTTGGCATTATAGTAGTATTTAGGTCTAGTGCTTATAGTGTTGAGAGTTAATTGTTTTTTTTCTCATTTCATAATTCTTTATTTAATAACTTTGTTTAAATAATATTTCCTTTGTGGGCATTGTATATATTTTTCACTAGGGTAGTTTTTTAAAACTGGTTGATATAATTATTCTCTTGGGGAAAGGGAGGTAACAAATTTGATTGTGAGTGTTGAACGTTTGGTATATTTTATTTGACTTAGAAATTTATTTAATTTTTTTTTTAAATTCCTATTGACATTAATACAAACTTTAAATACTTGTGAATAGATTTATTAATGTGATTATGCATAATAATATTATCATACTTTAAAACTAAAAGACTGTTTGAACAAATACTTGGATCCAAACTTAACTTAGTAATTTAATCTCTCACTGTATATTCATTGTGTTTATTATCAACTTCAGTTGAAGTTCTTCAACATATGTTGTGAATATATTGACTTGGTGTATTCAATTTGATATTTAAGAAATTTTGTCATTGCTTCAGAACTTGTAAAACATATTGGGATAATATAATATATAATTTGCTTTGTATACATTTAAGACTTGACTGTTTTCATGATAACTTGAAATGTGCATTGTGCTATAAGCTGCTTTTGAAAAAACTTCATTGTTTTCATAAGATCAGTTGAGCAATTTATAGTTGTTTGATTGATTGCATTTTGCCATTTCATTGTTGATACTTTGATATTTTATTGATTTACTGTTTGAACACTTTGATACTTTTATAGTAAATTTTTTTGTTGTTGTTGGTTGTTGATCTACATTGTACTTAGCCATGTCTGATGATTATGATCAGTTGTTCCAATCTTTTATTGCTCAAGCTACAACTCTGGGTATTCCTGAAAAAGAACGTGGGAAATATGTACAGGATTGTTTTGATCGTATTGAAAGACAAAAAGTTAGAGATGAAAAAAAATTAGAAGAAGAAACAAAACAGAAAGCATTGGAAGAAGCTACAAAGCAGAAACAAGCAGATGTTGAGTTAGAAAAAGAGAAAGTGGAATTAGCTAAAAAAAACAAGCAGATGTTGAGTTAGAAAAAGAGAAAGAGAAAACAAAACAAAAGGAACTTGAGTTACGTTCTGAACAGAGACCTGAGGAACAAGATACGGGTTTTGGAAACAGAGGTAGAGATAGTACTTCTTTTGGTGCTAGGCCTGTCTACCCCAAGTTCCCTCTTTTCAAAGAAAGACAAGATGACATAGATTCATACCTTTTTCGTTTTGAGACTCATGCTACAGCCCTTGGCTGGGATAGAAGCAAATGGGTTACATTTCTTTCAGCTTTGTTAGAAGGTAATGCACTGAACTTATACCACAGTCTTGCTGCAAATGGTCAGGTTGATTATCCAACATTGAAAGACAATTTGCTTAAGAAGTTTCAGTGTACTGCTGAAGGTTTTCGCAAGAAATTCCGTGAAGTCCGACCAGACTCAAACGAACCTTTCCAAACATTTGGTATTGAACTGAACAGATTGTTTGATAGGTGGATAGCTTTGTCCGGTGTTCCTAGAAACATGCAAGGAATAATGAATCTTGTGTTAGGTGAGCAGTTTCTAGAATGTGTGTCACAAGATCTCGCTACTTTCATTCGCGAGCGTGGACTTGTCACATTGGATGATATGGTTAAAACTGCTGAAAGTTATCGTCTTGCTCGTCCCGGAAAGAACTTAGCACGCAAATCGGCTGCTACAATTTTCGGTTCAGTAGGATCAGTTGATGTAGCTGAGGAATCGCAAGCTGCTGCTGGCTCTGCAGATTCTCGCGGTGGTTACTCCAACTATCGAGGTCGTGGCTATTGGAGAAATCGTGGTGGTTTTCAAAAGAAAGACCCAACATACACAGATTCGAGCCAAAAGGTCGAAGGTCGTTTTGATCAAACTCGGGGATCTTATAGACGTGGACGTGGAGGTGGTTCATTTTACACCAATTTTGATAATTGCCCTCTTTGTGATGGTAAAGGTCATGGTCCTAAACAATGTCCCCTTCGAAATAGTCAAAATCCTTGCCCTGTTTGCAACATTGGTGGTCATACTAGAAAAGCTTGTCCCTTTGTTGTAAAGAAAGCCACAGCTTCAGATGATAAGACTAATAAATCAAGCTCTGGTTGTGCAGTTGTCCCTGTAGACTCTGAAGTTGTTTGTTCTGTTTTTGATCAGACACCTGGTCACTTGCATTTAGAAGTTGGTTCTGTAAATTCTACTGCTTGCTCAGTTCTGCGAGACACAGGTGCTACCATTTGTGGTGTTCGAAAACGTTTGGTTTCTGATGAGCAGTATGTACCAGGTACTGTTCGTTGTAAAACTTTTGGTGGAGAGATAAACATCTATCAGCAGGCTAAAGTTGTTGTTTCTTGTCCATATTTTGTTGGAGAGTTGGTTTGTTGTGTTCTTGAGGATCCAGTTGCTGACTTGATTGTAGGAAATATTCCAGGTTTGATTGTTCAGCAGACCCAAGATACCAAAGTTGCTGCTGCTGCTGATGTCCCTGTTGCTGCTGTCACTACTCGTGCTCAGGCTAGGAAGCAAGATCTCCCGCACAAACCTCTTGTCACTGTGTGCGATGACTTGAAGGTCACTCGTGTTGAACTTATTCAGTTGCAGAAAGGTGATGCTACTTTGCAAGGTTGTTTTAAGTTAGCTGATTCAGGTGAAGAAAAGGTTGTTGGTTCTGCTACTTATACTTTCTATTTTAAAGATGATATTTTGTACAGAAGGTATCGGAAATCCAAGGATATTTTGCATCAGGTTGTTGTTCATGAAAAACTTCGTACTTCAGTCATGATTGCTGCGCATGATCAACTTTTGGCAGGTCATTGTGGAGTTCGTAGAACTTTGACTAGGATTCTGTCCCAATTCTTTTGGCCTGGTGTTTCTGCTGATGTGAGTGCTTATGTTCACACTTGTGACATTTGCCAGAAGACAATTTCAAAAGGAAAAGTCCCCCCTGTTCCTTTGGCGACTATGCCTCTTATCTCGACTCCATTCGAGAGGGTCGCTATTGATCTAGTTGGGCCTTTGTCTCCTCCATCTGTTGAAGGTCACAGATATATTCTGACTTTGATAGACTTAGCTACTAGGTTTCCCGAAGCGGTTCCTATGAAAGACATTTCTTCTGTTGCAGTTGCTGAGGCTTTGATGAGTATTTTTTCAAGGTTGGGTTTTCCCAAGGAAATTCTTTCAGATCAAGGTTCTCAGTTCAACTCAGATTTGATGAAACAGTTTCATGCTTTGTGTGGTACTCAAGCCATACGTACTTCGCCCTACCATCCTCGAGCAAATGGTACTGTTGAACGGTTTCATGGCACTTTGAAATCTATGCTTCGAAAGGTTGTTCATTCTCAACCGAAAGCTTGGCATCGCTATCTTCCTGCATTGCTCTTCGCATGTAGAGAATTGCCGTCAGAAAGTACAGGTTTCAGTCTTTTTGATCGGATGTTCGGTCGTAAACCGAAAGCTTCCATATTTCCATTTTTTCTTCCAGATGTCGAGGTTGTGGAACCTCAGTGTTGTGTTTCTGGTGTGGATGTTTCTACAGATAGGCATACTGTCCCTACAGTAGGTATTGGCGTTACCCAGGATGATGGTTCATGTCCTTACAAGAGTTCAGATTCACTCTTGAACCACTTCCAGGTACACAGAATGTGTTCGCGGATCTGTTGTCACGCGCTGATCGTGATCAATCGGTTCCATAGATCAAGGTTTCGTGGTCGTTGCTGTGTTTTGACATTATCCTCAGAACTTGTAAAAAATAACCTCGGTCGGTTCTTTTTTTCTTTGGGAGGGGGGTAGTGTAACGACCGCAGTTCGTACACATTTGTGTATGAAGACGTGATGACGTCACTGCGTAATTTTTCGAATAGTTTGTGAACTGTTGTTAGAGCAGAGACTATACATCAGCCTAAGCGAGAGGACGTTTTTTGTGGGTGCTCTGGAAAGACCTGTTTCTTTAGGACTTTAGCTGTATAAGAATACAGGTATTTGTTTATTATTATTATTATTAGTGGTATTCATAATGAACTGCTAAGCTATCCTTACGAAGAAGGAAGAATATTGCTTTTTGTAAAGTAGTACGTTTAGGGTACAGACGAACCCATGTTTGAAAACAAAGTTCGATAACTCGGGTCAGTATTTATTTGATCATGTGTATACATGTATGTGTGACTCAGTTTGTAATTATGATGCCATTTTTATATTCAGTCATATGTGAAGATATGGGCTGAAATAGGAACGTATTTCAGTTGTGTAATTTGAATATCTATTGATGAATGAATGGGTATAAATATGTTATAAAATGGAGGTGAGCTGTGTTTGTAATATTTGTCTCATAGTCCATTGTGTGTAGCCTATGCAATGTGTGTAAAGTGGCTATACTAGGTATTGTCACAGGAATGCTGATAATAGTGATTGTAGTGATTGTGGTGGCGTGTAGAGACATTCTACAAAGGGAAATGATCCTTGCTCAATGTGAGCTATAAAGACATACAGTCTCTTTAAGGATAAGAGCAAAAATTTACGATTGTGTACATGTTGTATACAGCGGGGCGGTTACGGAGCAAAGAACCCCTGATGTGCGGCGGATGGATCTGGTCCCCATGACATCACTGGCTTGACCGGATGTGGACACCATCTTTGCCTTGCCTCTCCTTCGGATACCATCACTGGTGCAGAATTGCAACAACGGTGCCGAAGTAAATCTCCGGATCTGCGCCACGAAGACATCTGCAGCGTCTTCAGTGTGGGTGGCTGTGACTCCAGCGACGGCTAATAATTCCGCGCCTGGAGTGCTTGATCCGTGAAATAGGTCAGTAAATAAAACTGTGACTTCTGTGTCTCCAAGTCATCAAAGTGAAATATTTAAAGTGAGATATTTGTGTCGGTGCTAATGCAAAAGTGTAGAGTCGAGTGACGTCCTCAGAAAGGGACAACGACTTCTACTAGTGTTGAACTCTGAAAGAAACTGTGAACATTCATATCAGAAACTGCGTGAACTTACTGAGTAATCTGCGTGCACTCACCCAAGCGCCCGGGTGGAAGTATTACACTAATTATGGGCACTTAACTATCGTATGTGTGAATTTATTATATGCTAGGAATAATTGTATGATTTAATGTATCTGTGAATTTAGTGTATGTGAAGATGATTTATTGTGTATGTTCATGATTGAGTGTGAAATAGCATAACAGAGGGCAAAGGGAAACAACTGTGTATTCTTTGTCTTTGTCTGCAAGCACGTGTGTGGCAGTGTATGAGTATAGTAAACAGAGATAGAACACACACCTTATACTGAGCGTCAGACAGCCACACTCACACACTCATTCATTACACCATAAGTAGTTATACATATATTTATTTAGATTATAATACACAAAAAACCCTCCGTTACAGTGCTACAGAAGACTTCTGGGCATTTCCTATACCCAACACATCACCAACGACGAAGTCCGACAGACCATCACACAAGCCATTGGACAACACGATGACCTGCTAACAGTGGTGAAGAAACGGAAACTCCGATGGTATGGCCACGTCACCAGATCATCAGGCCTTGCAAAGACTATTCTGCAAGGCACAGTGCAATGAGGTAGAAGAAGAGGGAGACCAAAAAAGAGGTGGGAGGACAACATTCGAGAATGGACTGGTTTGACACTGAGCGAAGCCATCAGGGCTGCTGAGGACAGAGAAAGATGGAGTATGCTGGTTAAACGATCATCTGTGGTGCCCCTACGACCTTCGGGTTACGGGACAGGATAGGATAAAGAGAATGAAAGTGATTGAAAGAAGTGAAAATGGGGAGAGTTGTTTGTCTATTGCAAGAAGTTTAGACGTTGGGAAGACCCAAATTCAGCTCATCATAAAGGATAAGGAATCTGTGAAACTACGATGGGAGAGTGGAGAAAGTGGCGAAAAGGGAAACATCGAAACTGAGAGCTTCTGCACTGACAGACTTGGATGAACGCGTCTGGCAGTGGTTCGACTGTTTTCTATTTTTGAAGTTGTGAATAAAAGACAAAGCTAAAAATGAAACATGTTTTACAGTTTCCTTTGTCAGAGAATACATGCTGGTGAGTGTGAAAATTATTACTACATACCCCTCCGAGCCTGACCCCCCTAGCCCCCCCCACCCCACCCCTTGTTTCCGGTATAAGACCACCTCTATTATAAGACCGTTTTTTCTCAGATTTTGGACGGTCGTATACCGGAGGTTCCACTGTACTAAACAATGTGGTTCAACCAATCAACCCAGTTGAAAAATTTGTTTAAATAAAATTAATGAAATCCATCGCAAAAAAAAAATTCAACCATTACTTACATGTTCTGAGCAAATGCTTGAATTTTTCTCAGGTTGATGATTTGAATTTTGCCCAGCCTGAAAAAGAAAAAGACCATATTGTAAACAGTTAGATAAATTATCCAACAGTGACTAACTTTTAAATGAATGCCTAATGACTTTACAACTGTCAGTGACCACAAATAAAACCAATGTTTACCTCCCCCCACCCCTTACCCAACACACACTCCCACCTTCCTCTCCCCCCACACACAAGACTTTTAAAGTTAAACTAGAAGGGTAATGCCCATATGACTTCTATGCTCCTTATGGAACACGCAATATTTAACATGAAAAAGAGAGCCCAGAAAAGAATTAATGAGTTAAAATGCATAGTAATACAGACTTTGATTTTTCTATGCTCTTGACCTTGAGATGAACTTGGCCTCTGGCTCCAAATACACTAATGTAATATCAAATAAACTATAGCAAAAGTTGTATTATGCAAAAAAAAACCAGTGATCTTGGGATGACGACATTCAGTGACTTTGACCTTGGGATGGCCTTCACCCTCATGTGACCTTTCTCGCTTGTCTGAACAAATAACCCTATTTTGTTGCATATTGTGGGTTAAATAATAAACAGCCATTCCACTGTACGATGCCCTATTTTTTGCTTGTTTTTGCAAGGTCTAAAATGACCTTGACCTTCAGGATCAATGCAAAAACGGAACATATAGGAAAGATCAATATATCATCTTTAAATAAAACAAGTTTGAACTTTATCTCTCATAGTTTAGGGTAAAGATCCTTTCAAACTACCTATACAAACTGACTCTGGACAGCTCTTGTGACCTTGATCTTGGAGTAAGGATGACCACATTTGTAAAGTATGTGTGTCTCATTGATATCTATTATTTATCAAAGAATCATAAGATCAATATTAATAACATAGAAAAAAAGTGAAATTTTGTGAAAATTTTTCATTTTTTGATTAATATTTGATTACCTTATGACCTTGAACTTAAGTGAAGTCATTCATTCACTGATCATTTATGAGGTTTCATGGATATACACCATCTTACCAAGTTTGGTTGTGATAGTTAAAATAGGTTCTGAGTATTTAGCCACTTTAAATTTTTGCCAATACAGACGGCAGATGGACAGGTGGACGTTTTTTTTAATATTGTAACGAAAAGGGGTATTTTCAGAATTGGTGTATGCGTGAATCTGCATGTTATCCTGTCTCACAACTTTTCTAACTCGTAACAATAAACTACGTTGTCACACCCTCTCTATTAAGCCATAAACATAGATCACAAAATAGCACAAGTACAGAATATACAAGAATCAAAAATGGGATAAATACAATTGTTTCTACTCAAGTCATTTTGCAGAATAAATCTGTTGAAAGAATAACTATACACAACTCACAAATAACACACAATTCCCAATCACCGTCGCCAGAGAGAGAGAAAACGAAAGTTATAAATAAATAGTCACATTGTAGTTATGTTCGATTTTCTATTCTTTGCCTACGCCCTCCTCATTTTCTGCTTCTCAATCTCACTCTCCTTCTCTTCTTGCCTTCTCCATCTCCCCTACTCTTCTCTGCTCCTCCTAGTTCTCCTCTTCTCTGCTCCTCCTTGTCCACCTCTTCTTTCTCCTCCTTGTCCGCCTCTCCTCAGTCTTTTTCTCTCCTCCTTGTTCTTCCTTCCTTCATCTTCTTCTCCTTCTGCGTTCTCTTCTTCTTACTCTTTATCTTCTTCTCCTTCTGCGTTCTCTTCTTCTTACTCTTCATCTTCTTCTCCTTCTGCGTTCTCTTCTTCTTACTCTTTATCTTCTTCTCCTTCTGCGTTCTCTTCTTCTTACTCTTCATCTTCTTCTCCTTCTGCATTCTCTTCTTCTTACTCTTCTTCTTCTTCTCCTTCTTCTTCTGCGTTCTCTTCTTACTCTTCTCCTTCGGCATTCACTTCTTTTTTCTTATTCTTTTTTTCTTCTTCTTCTTCTGTTGCTGCTGCTTCCTCTTCATCTTCCTCATTTCTTCTTCTTCTCACTTCTGCTTGTTCTTCTTCTCCTTCCTCTCTATTCTTCCTCTCTTCATCTTTTTCTTCTGCTGCCTTCTCCTCTTCTTCTTCTTCCTCCTCGTTTCTTCTTCTTCTTCTTCACCTATCCTCGAGGCCCCCGCAGCAAGAGACTGCAGGCACAGCTGCGAGAAGTCCAGTACAACCAATCTCTAGTATAGTCAAGAAAAGAATGAATACATTTTTTGAATGTACATTAGTGAACTGTAATGTGACCAGCTCAACCAATCAAAATTTAGCTCTTATAAAAAAAATTACCAATATATTCTCACAAGAAACAGCCTACAATAATATGAAGTCATCGGACCTAAATAACTATAAAACCGGTCTGTAACAGATGTTATTCTGGACTATTTAGGACTCATCTTGCACAGATTTGCACAAATCTGGAAATTATTTTTTTGTTGCTATGCATGTGAGTCAAAAAATAAATATTAGTAAAAGCCAAAACAATGAACATATCTTACTTAACATTGGAGTTGTAAATGTATGAGAAGAATGCAGAGTCATTAAGAAGCATCGGCAAGGGGACGATGTGGTTGATGTCCGTCTGTGAGACAGCAGTGGAGAGTTTACATAGATCACGATTTATAAGATCCATGTACTTGATCACTGGGTCTGCATTAGGCTGCAGCCATTTGCACACAATGTACCTGGATGAATAAAAAATTGAAGCCATAAACATTTTAAAAAAAAAAAAAGAGTTACACTTATCAAGTTAAGGAATATTCAATAAAATAGGATGCAAACTAAAATAATTGTAAATATCTGTTGTAGAAACACTAAAAGACCAAGATACAGTCATACAAATCCAAAGTAGTAATTTTTTTGTTGAACTATTACTCAATGTGTTTTACGGAGATTTTTTTTCAACAGAATTCAGGTTTTCAAAATGGGAAACAACAACAACACTTCGTGTTGGAAGCACAGACTGATGTGGCATTTCCCAACATCTTCACCTCACCCCATCTTCCTCTTCATCCCCTTCCTTCTAACCTCCCCATTCCCCAACCCCCTGACCCTCATCCCTTCTCCTTTCCTCCCTAACCCATCCTCCCAAAAAGTATTACCTTTCAGAGTTGGCAGGACGACTAGTGACAGGCTTGATAATGGAAACCTGCTTGAAGATCATGCGCATCAGGTAGACTAGACCCGCACTGAATGGTGTGAACAAGTCAAACAGTTTGCACACAAAGTGACCACCTGTAACAGGAATAACAAAACCATGTACCAATAAATCATCAATAATAAATAAATATTATGGGGATATGCCACCAAAACATGGGGATTGTGACAAATTACCCATATAATTTAGTGAGCCAGTATTATTGCATGACATTTTCTTAAAAGATACTGCATGTGAAACTCTGGTAATGAATAATATATGTTCACTCTACAACTAATAATAAAACAAAAGAATAAATAGTAGCAATCTCCATAGAGCACCGTGCTTTGAACTTGACTGAAAAAAAAGTGTAGGGTAAAATGCTGTATTATGTCATTTCTGTCATTTGTGTACATAGTTGTAAATTGTAATTTGTGTACATAAGTGTAAATAATTTGTACCCTTACTGTTCTGTCTTTTGGTGTATTGTAGCGAAAGCGATGTTTTATCGAGTGCATGTACTTATATGTAATGACTATGTAAAGCGTGGTGAGTCTGGTCATAGGCTGGAGTATCCGCTATATAAAAATCCGTTATTATTATTATTATTATTATTATTATTATTATTATAATTTTTTAAAATAAAATTACTGTTGTTGCTGTTGCTGCTATTATTATTATTATTATTATTATTATTATTATTATTATTATTATTATTATTATTATTTAGAACTGTCACACAACCACCCACTCCTGAAGTCAAAAAAACGGTACTACTCCTAGCTATTATTTGTTTCTTCTGACATGGCAAAACTTAGAACCTTGAACTACACTTTGGTGATTTGAAAAAGTCCAAATTAAACTATTTCAAGATAAGTCTAGGAATTAAAACACACACGGAACATTACACAAAGGTATTTTTTTAAAAATCTCTTTAAAACTCTTAACAACTTCTGGACTTTTGCATGCACTATCGGGTCTTGGGTCATTTAAGTGTTCACCTGTTACATTTGAGGTTTAAATCCCATAATCATAGTGATCATATATACTGTAGTTGCAACCAGTAATGTTTTCTTATAAATAACTATGTATTTTTAAAAAAAATGTTTTTTTCAATTTTTCACAATGACGTCACACATAAGTTTTATTTGGGGTTCAAAGAACTTGTACACTCTAAATACATACGAAGTTTAAAATAATATATTTTTTTAAAGAATTAAAAAAAGAAACTAAAAATAGTATGTCAATATGATGATGTCACTTGATCTGCATAAGTTTGATTTTATGATGAAGGTATCTGTAAAGTCTAAGTACGTTGTTGCACCCAATAATGTTTTCTTGTAAACTACAATATTAAAAAAATAACATAAAAAATGATGTCACCATGATGATGCCACTTGATTTACCAAAGTTTTGTTTTAAGTTCAAGGCATCTGTGCACTCTAATTACATATAAAGTTTACAGCAAATAAATTTTTAAAATCATAAGAAGATGATGTCATCATGATGTCACTCAATTTGCATAAAGTTTTGTTTTTTTGTTGAAGGCATCTGTAAAGTTTAAGTATATTCCAAGTTTGAACTGAATCTATCCAGTGATGGCAGAATATTAGAAAAAAAATGCAACGAATGATGACACGACCATGATGACGTTACCCAATACTCATACATTTGTGTCAGCTGGTTGGCATCTTTATGTTCTAACTACAAATCAAGTTTCAAAGAAATCCATCCATTAGTTTCCAAGACAAACGTGCACAGTCCAAAACAATAGTTCTCCTGCTTCGCTCAGGAACTAAAATGTGTCCAGTTTTCTATCAAGTCTATACTTACCCATTCTTAAAGCAGAGCTAGCAACCAAGAACTGACAGAAGTAAAGCTGCTTGGCCAAACACAACAGTTCTCCTGCTTTGCTCAGGAACTAAAATGTGTCCAGTTTTCTATCAAGTCCATACTTACCCACTCTCAAAGCAGAGCTAGCAACCAAGAACTGACAGAGGTAAAGCTGCTTGGACAAAATTTCTTGAATATTCTCCTGGCCTTCCACAGAAAATCCCTACACAAAAATAAATATAAAAGTGTATTAGAAATTCAGTTTAAAATAAAAGAGTATGGTTAATTCTTTGGACAAAATCTCTCTCTTTCTTGGTATTGTTACAAACCCAAAAGCGAGATGTGAAAAATCTTCAGTACATACTGTTTTATTATTGTAAAATAACATTATCTAAAAGTAACAACATCCAAATAAATAGAAAAGAAAAGATCTAGACGCAAGAAATAATATAAGAAGAGAATTACAAGGAAACTCACTCCATCAGCCATGCAGAAGTGGATACCCTTGCCATTGGTGTTGTCTTTGACAAACTTGATAAACGCTTCTTGGTTGTCTGGGCGAAAAATATCTCCATCACCACTCAGCCCACCAACACCTGATGAAAAGTGTTACCATAACAATTAAAGTAAATACAGTAACCATAACCAGGACGTAAGACATGTACAGTAGGAACAGTAAATTACTGCACTAAGCAAGCTGTGGTAGTATGGATGGAATCCATTCCAATCTAGTCTAATGAGTACCTGTGTAGGGCATAACTCCATGTTAGATAACATACTGCTTTGGGTGCTGAATACAAGATGTCAATAATTAAATCTGCAATTTCTAATGTACAGACTATCAACAAACATACGGTAATCTTTTCTAGTGTTCATGAACTGTTTAAAAATTAGGAAAAGCAGGAAAATGAAACAAGGAATAAAATGACAGCTCATTTGTGCGCATTTTAGTTCATAAACATATTGACTAGAAACTAAAAACACCCTCTACTCCTCAACACCCAACCAAAACAAAACTAACAAATAAAATAAAAATTTAAATATTTCTGGGATAAATGGGGTGGGAGATTTTCATATAGACGAGAGAGAGGCTTGGAAAGAGGAAGGGTAATGGGTAAACTGATAATGATAATGGAGTGATTACCTCCAAGTAGTATTGCTCAGTGTTATTATTGTTGCCATTATTGTGGTTTTCTGAACGTCATAGATCTACTTACCATAATGTGGTTCAAACATCTCGCTGGGTCCGGCAAAGAAGTCTTCAACCTTGAAGTCATTGGAACCTCTCAATGTCAGGCCAAATCCCTTGCTCTCCCCTTTACGTCGCCACAGCACATATTCACTGAATCCTCCTGGCCCAGCGCAGATATCCGCAAAGTACAGAAGCTCATTGCTGTGAACCAGAGACCTCTGAAAACAAAAATGAACACATAATCTGCATCAGTAAAATGACAACTGAAAGAATGGTCAGTATATTCAACAATATACAGAACCTTTCTTCTTCTTCTTCTTATAAAAAAGAAAATAAATCATTAACAGGAAAGAAGAGGAACACCAACAAATTTAGACAAACACACACACTTTAATGTTTCTTCACACTATAACCAGTCATTACATACATACACACATTCATACACACAATTACACACTCACACAGATACACTGAAGAGATGAATCTTGTGAAAGACATGAAGGAAAATATACCCTGAAAATGTAGTAGTATGTACTCACCCCTTGCTCATCTTTAGGTCGAGTAAACATAAAGTCAAGCAAAGCATCCATATTAGCCATCTTCATAGCAGCTCTGAAACAAAATATCTCTTAACGTTTCAAAGATATTTGTACTACAATACTTAATGCAGATTAGAACTGGCCACTGATGCCAACACTGGACTGATATTATTGAATCAATGTACACTGTTGGTTGTAAATAATTCTTGATTACCCACCTATAGCTATAAAAATAACCATCATTTCACGGCGACTCAAACGAAGCTTTTCAGATTTTGAGGCCAGCCAAGCCGGGCAAGCTATAAATATCTTCGCCCACCTTAAAGAAAAGGGGAAGGGAAAGTTTTCAAGCCGCTGACTCAGCCACAGGCACAAGGGAAATTTTATAGCAGTAAATAAGCAGCCTTCTGGAGCAGGCCTACCGATACTTGCCACTGTATACTGACAAGTAAGGACTTGTTGATAGCATCCCAAGGTGTTTAGCCATCAAGTGCATGAACAACAACTGTGAGAAGAAGACTAGTTTAATTGGCTTTATGAAGGAAAAGAAAAAAAGGAAAGAAACTGTGTTGAAAAAAAGAATGATATAAAATATATGCTTGTATTAAAATATGTTTTACAGAAACACAATATTATAATGTACAAACCTGTACAAACCTGTTTACAGTGAAGAATGGAAAACATGACTATCTCTGTGAAAGTGTTAAAAGACAATTGCATGAACAATGATTAGGTATAGAAAAACACGTATGCCCATGATAATATACATATACAGCTATGTACAACACATATAGTTTTCATAAAGAAAGAAAAACAAGCATGCGCATGATACAAGGCATGCTTGAATATGACAAAACACATAACAAAGTTACAAGTAGAAGAAATCAGTGCAGAAAACTGGTAAGATACAATAATGCAGAATCCACACATGCTACAAAGATGGCAGGGTGCAGTAAAGAAATACTGATTATTGAAAACAAAACAAAACACATAAAAAGTTTACAATCATTTCACGATCCATGCAGTACAAAGACCAATAATAAGCAAAATCATGCATTTGCATTTTATGTGCATGTGAGAAAAATACGAACAAATATACTTTATCCTTATCCTTATCCTATCCCGTAACTCGGAGGTCATAGGGGCACCACAGATGATTGTGTAACCCGCGTACTCCATCTTTCCCTGTCCTCAGCAAACCTGATTGTTTCGCTCAGTGTCAAACCAGTCCATTCTCTAATGTTGTCCTCCCACCTCTTTTTCGGTCTCCCTCTTCTTCTACCTCCTTGCACTGTGCCTTGCAGGATGGTCTTTGCAAGACCTGATGATCTGGTGACGTAGCCATACCATCGGAGTTTCCGTTTTTTCACCACTGTGAGCAGTTCATCGTGTTGTCCAATGGCTTGTGTGATGGTCTGTTGGACTTCGTCGTTGGTGATATAGGAAATGCCCAGAAGTCTTCTGTAGCACTTCATCTCTATGCTTTGTATTCTTCGTTGTAGATCTGCTGTGAGGGTCCATGTTTCGCAAGCATATAGGAAGATGGAGATGACAAGGGAGTGCAGCAGTCTTACCTTGGAATGTAGACTGATATACAGATATAATATACAGAAAGACAAAAAGTGTGTATGAGAAGGTGTTTTGTTCATGTCTTGTTTTTATGAATAAATATATAGTGCTCACAGATGATGATGATAATGGTGATGATGATGATGATTGTGATGAATGACGATAATGATGATGATGACGTAGTTTTGTATAGTGCAGGTATCCATTGCGCTTGAGAAGGAATGAGAGAGTGGTCGATCTTTCTCCACACAATCGGCATAAAGAATTTAACTCATCTCTGTGATACTGTTCTGTATGAGATATTTGAGATTCATCAGATCTATTTTAATGTGATATGTGTTACCTCCTACTTCTTCTGTATATATGCAATAAACTAAAAGCTAACTGCAACTTTCCAATGCAACATAAACTAGGTCTTCCACAGAAATTAAAGACAAAACTGCAGTGAACTCTAAGGAATTGGGCGCCTGTTGTACACAATTTGCCAGTAACGTACCACAGTTGAAAAACGCACTAAAAACACAATTCCAGCAGAGGATAGTTTTCAAAGATCACGTCAACTTGAAGTACACATATTAAAGTTTCTTCACACAAAACACCACACACACACACACACACAGCGACTAATACCTTGACTATCACAAATCGAACACAGAATAAACCAAGTTGTCAAAATGCTTAAAATATAGTGTAATTTGCAGTCACTGCAAGTCTAAGAAAGGAATAAAATAATCCCCAAAAATAAACTAACAGTAGAAAATCCATGAAACTTCTCCACAATATAGTTGAAACAATAGTGGCAAACATCACCAAAATTCAGCACCTTGTAAGTACAAGTTCGTGAGCAAATAACAAATATATATGACAACCATCACCACACTGCTATAATTATAAAACCTCTACTAAACAGTGCAAGTTTTCCACTGCCTAGGCTATCTTTGTCTGTAAGCGAGGGTGTCTGCAAGCTAAAACTAGCATGCAGCATCCAAAAGGCTGAGGCGCTGAAAAGCTCTATTGGCATATGACTTGAGCTGGTGTGATTTGCTACAGAAATAATGAAATATATAGAAGAATTATATTTGTTATTTAAAGCAGACATGCTTACCCCAAATTTCACATTTCAGTATTTTTCTTTTAAACCAAAATATCAAATTTTAGGAACAAAGCTGGAACTTCCCTGGGTAAATCATCTCTCTAGTAGCACTGCGTGCAAACTTTCATGCTTAACTGATTGCTCGATTCGCTGTCTTTTCTTCTATCTCATTGTGAAAAGGAGCCTGCGCTCTTAGACCTTCCCGTGAAATGCTTCCTTGAGCCATGAGCCGTCGTAAAATCCACAGCTTAACCCAAAAGCGCCAATTTCGATCTCTGGAACACAGCTTCTTTCACAATTCTGATTTTCTATAACATGAAAACATATTTGTATTTTCTGTAACAGCTTCTAATTTGTCTGAATTTCTGGACAAAATACAGAAATTCTGTATGTAGCCATGTATGTGAGAGGTAAGGTTTTTCCATACAATGCCTTTCAAAGATCACATCAGTGAGATTTTGCCATGAAGCTCATTCCACACAAAAATCAATATTACCTAAATTTTGAACTAAACAATGAAAACACACCTGTTCAGAAAGAAAGCTCCACGAATGGTTTCATAAGGGTTAGATCTCGTGCGTGCTCTCCTCATCTCTTCACTCTCCAAACTGTCAAAAACACTCTGTAAACACAACAACAACAATAATACAGCTTTGCTCTGAAGCATATTATGCTCAAAATGTAGTAAAAAAAGATAGAAAGACAAACAAATTATTTCCAGCTTTACACATATAGCTGAAAACAAGAAATGATAGGCTACTATCTGAAAGCAAAAAAAAAATAATAATAATAAAATAAAAACTCACATGCTCATTGTGGAACTTGCAATATTTAACATAAAAATTACTGTAAAAATAAAACAAGAAAAACAAAGAAAAATGAAACAGGTAAACATTAAAATGCAAAGTAATACCTACTTTGATCTTTCTATGCAACTGACTTTGAGATGACATTGACCTTCGGCTCCAAATATACTCGTGTAATATTAAATAAACTACAGAAAAATTTGTATGATGTCAAAACAACAGTGACCTTGACCTTCCTTGACCTTGGGATGATCCCGACCTTCAAGTGACCTCTCATGCTCATGTATGATCAAATAACCCAATGGTGTTGCACACTATTGGTTAAAAAGAGCCATTCCATTGTACCATGACCTATTTTTTGTATGTTTCTGCAAGGCCTAAAATGACCTTGACCTTCAAGTTCAACGCAAAAATGGAACATATATGAAAGATCAATCTATCATCTCTTAATATAAGTTTAAACTTTATATCTCTCATAGTTTAGGGTCAAGGTCACTTCAAAGTACCTATATTAACTGACTTTGGACAGCCCCAGTGACCTTGGAGACTGCCCAAATGTGCATAGGATGTGTGTCTCATTGATATCATGCATAAAAAAATCATAACTTCAATATTAAGAACTTCGGAAAAAAAATTGAAATTTTGTGAAAAATTGTCATTTTTTGACTAACATTTGTTGACCCTTCACCTTGAAGTGAAGTCATTCATTCACTGATCATTTATGAGGTCTCATGGATATAAACTTACCAAGTTTGGTTGTGACAGTTGAAATAGGTCCTGAGAAATTAACACTTTTAAGTTTCGCACATCCAGATGGAGGAATAGACAAAAAAATGTTTTTGAAATGCCATTTTTGGACTATTTAGGACTTATCTTGCACAGATTTGCAAAAATCTGGATTTTTGTGTGTGTGGTGAATACACAGAATCACACTGCTATGCATGCGAGTCAAAAATGTGTTCAATCAATTCGGAGATACAGCGCAAAATGTTCTTTTAACAAAAAATAATGAATCCCTTTGACCTTCACCTTAAAAAAACTGTTCAAATATTAATTTAAAAAACGCTTAGTAGTTAAAGTACATGTAAAGTATTTTGTTAAAATTCCATTCCATTATTCTAGAGAAGAAAAACAATATTTATATCTTTGACTGGTCTGGAAATTTTGAACAGAAATTACAATTATGCCCTATTATATCGAAGTGTTTTTCGAACATTAAATGACAGTCAGAAACAGAGAAATAGAGGGAAGAAAACACAACAGAGAAGCAGCAGCAAAAGAATTTCTTACCTTGCTAGACAAAATATTGCGAAGGACTCTCTCATCACAGAACATTGTTTCATCATCAATGGTAAGCTTTTTCTGAAGAAGTAGAGAAAAAGAACATTATCTGGATAGCATCAGTAAAGTTTTCCAAGTTTTCAATACATTTACCAGATTGTTTACTACAGGCATTCTGACATTTGAGGTTATGCAGATAAGCTTGCCTTATAGATCTACTGTTCTACATGTATGTACAAACTTTGGAAAATTAAAAGAATAAAAGGAATCCATCAGTCAATTCAATGAACAGATGTTAAATAAAATGAACACATTTCCTTTACAACTGGAAAAAACAGTAAATATCATCGACCCAAAGCTTATAGTTCTAAAGAATAAGACATAGATAACAAAAGATCGCTCAAGAAGAAAACCACAACAAGGACAAAGCCCATATGACTCACATGCTTTTCATGGAACTCACAATATTTATCATGAAAATGAGTGCACAGAAAAAACAAAATGAAAAGGTGGCATTAAAACGCAAAATAATATTGACTTTGATCTTTTTATGCTCTTGGCCTTGAGATGACATTGACCTCCGGCTCCAAATACACTTATGTATTATCAAATAAAGTACAGCAAAAGTTGTAATTATGCCCACAAAAATAAAACAAAAAAGTGACCTCTGGATGATCTTGACCTTCAGTGACCTTGATCTTGGATGACCTTGACCCTCATGTGACATCTCATGCATGTATAATCAAATAATTCAATTTTGTTGCATACTATGGGTTAATTAAACAGCCATTCCACTGTATGATAACCTATTGTTTGTATGTTTCTTCAAGGCCTAAAATGACCTTGAACTTCAAGATCAACACAAAAATGTAACATATATGAAAGATCAATCTATCATCTCTAAATACAGTGGTCCTGATTTGGCTTTTGTAGTCCGCTGGACCCTATAAGCATTGATTATTTATCTATCTCTAAATACATCAAGTTTCAGACTTTATATCTCTCATAGTTTAGGGTCAAGGTCACTTCAAAGTACCTAAACAAATCGACTTTGGACAGCTCCAGTGACCTTGACCTTGGAGTGTGGTTGACCAAATCTGTATAGTATGTGTGTCTTATTGATTTCTATTATGCATCAAAGAATCATGTTGAATATTAATAACCTAGAAAAGAAAAGTGAAATTTTGTGAAAAATTGTCATTTTTTGACTAATATTTGTTGACCATGTGACCTTGACCTTGAAGCGAAGTCATTCATTCACTGATCATTTATGAGGCCTCATGGGTAAACACCATCTTACCGAGTTTGGATGTGATAGTTGTGCATGTGAGTCAAAGAACATGTAAAGGAGTTGGAAAGAAAAAGTATAATAGACAAGAGTAACTCACAGGTCCAACTTTTTTCCATGTGAGCATTTCTTCCACTGTGGGGATTTGATTTTCATATGGCTCCATCCACTCTACTTCTTCTTCAATGATTATCTGAAATTTTAAAATTTATACACACGCATTCATTATAATAAAATACTACATGACACTTAATAATAATATACTGAAGATATAATTCTAAAAATCTGCCCCCTGCAGAGGAGTCTCCCCACTCTAATAAATTAGCAAGTAACTCTAAATTGTCTATAGATTTGTTCTTGTTAAAAATCCAAAAAACTATAATAAATTAGCAAGTACATTTTAGGTAACATTCAAAATATCGTATTCCAAGTTCACTTTCTTACTCCAAGTAAGTCTCATCACTAACTATTTTACATTTTAATAACACATCTGAATAGACAAGTACTCAATAATCAATATGTTGCATACAAAAAATGTTCTCTTTATTTCAGTACCACCACTGTCAATTGAAGTATAAAAGATCTACCACCTTAAATCTAATTAAAACACAAAAGCATCATAGAATTATAAACGATTATTATAGGGTGAAACACTATTTTTTGCTCACGAGAAATGCTTATTTTCTTTCTCAAAATACAATTGCTTACCTTTTCTTCCTAACAGTCCTGTTACCTACCTTTTCTTTCTCAAAGTCCCATTCGATGTCAGCAGGTTCAAACCCTTCAATCTTGTGTCCTAGACCCCTTCTGCCACGCTGTAAGGAGGCCTCAACAATCTCTTTCCGGCCTTGACCATGCTTGCCCAGACCTGTGCCCTCTGTGTAGCCCATCTTGGCCTGCAAAGTTAACAGAAAAGATGATGATGGTGATTGCTGATGATGAAAGTGACGATTATGATGTCGATGATGACGATGCTAACACTAAAGACAACAATTTGCCCGCAATTTGATTGAAGTGATCAATGCTTGCGAAGCATGGACCCTCACAGCAGATCTACAAAGAAGAATACAAAGCATGGAGATGAGGTGCTACAGAAGACTTCTGGGCATTTCCTATACCCAACACATTACCAACGACGAAGTTCGACAGACCATCACACAAGCCATTGGACAACATGATGACCTGCTCACAGTGGTGAAGAAACAGAAACTCCGATGGTATGGCCACGTCACCAGATCATCAGGCCTTGCAAAGACCATTCTGCAAGGCACAGTGCAAGGAGGTAGAAGAAGAGGGAGACCGAAAAAGAGGTGGGAGGACAACATTCGAGAATGGACTGGTTTGACACTGAGCGAAGCCATCAGGGCTGCTGAGGACAGAGAAAGATGGAGTATGCTGGTTAAACAATCATCTGTGGTGCCCCTACAACCTCCGGATTACGGGACAGGATAGGATAGGATAGGCCAGGATCAAAAATACAAAATTTTAAAAGATTTACAAAAATTCTCTACACATTTTGTCAACTCTTTTACTGTCACCAGATATTATATAGTGGTGTCAAGCCTCTGTACCAGCTGTTCAAGTTCTTGTTTTTCTCCATCCAATCCATCAACGTCATGCGCAAAATGGAGGTTGAAGATTGCTCTATCCCCTATGCTGACTATGCCTTCATAATCTGCATGGGCATCAGACATGATGCGCTCCAGGAAGATGTTAAAACGTGTTGGAGAGAGTAGGCATCCTTTATGCATGCCGATTATAGTTCTGAACCAGTTCTTAATGGCGCTGTTGTGGAGGACTGCACTGGTAGCCTTGTCATACAGGCTTTTGATTAATCAGATAATGTTAGGGCTGATGATGTACTCTCTCATGGCTGCCCACAGAACTGTATGCCAGACATGGTCAAATGCTTTCTTGAAGTCTACAAACACATGATATAGATTTTGTTGGTGCTGCAGGCATTTCCCGCAGATTATTCTGAGGCTGAAAATCTGCTCAATGGTGCTTTGCCCTGCCCTGAATCCAACTTGTTCTTCAGCTATGCAGAGTTGCCAACCCCCAAAAAAGTTTTCAGTAGTAAAATTTCTGAATTTCAGTAGTTTTATGACATTTTCCGTAGCCATACGTCCTCGCATTTTTTTTAAACGAAGACATGCATACACAGTCTGTAACGAAAATTGTGAAGAGTGTTTCCGCACGAATTATTGAGAGATCCATATCGGGCTTGAAAAAGGTGGCAACCGACTGAACAGGGACTAACTTTTCTGGATCAGGGCAACGACTTTTGTGACGGTTGCCATTCACGTGTCGAGTCACATCGTGTGATCTCGATGACGCAGTGAGGCACGGAAATTTTTCAGAATACTCTTTCCTGTACTCTTGATTTGCTGTTCTCTTCTTTTTTTCTGGGCTTTCATCGCTAGTTTTCTTTCTTTTTGGCATCATGGATTCAAAATACGCCGCACACAAACTTTTCTTCTCGCGCTGTAGAACGTGACCCGGAAACGAAAGTGTCACAGAAAGGTCAAGGTTTTGTGCACCGATTGACCGTTTGCAAATCCACTTTATCAGTACAACTTATGTTAATCTTATGAATAAAATTTGATACAACAAACCAAAAATCCACTTCACAGTGATGGGTCGAATTTCCTAACATGCACTGGGAGCGTGATCTATTACACCGTGCACGTAAACTGAATGACCGTGACCTTGAGGTGCTACGGGAGGCACAGGCGCTCAATAAAACTCGTTAAAACTGTAATACTATCGTCGAAAATTGACTTTCCGTAGTAAATTTTCGATTTGCGTAGCTCCATAGCCGCGTATTCATTTCCGGAGTAAACTACGGAAATTCCGTAGTGGTTGGCAACCCTGGCTATGATGTGTTCAGCTTGGGGTTTCAACCTATTGTATTATTTTCAGGAGGAATTTGCTGGGATGGCTGATGAGGCCACCTCCAGAGCGTTTGGAATGGAAATAAGTGCAGAGAAGACCAAAATGATGACCAACAACACCAGTGGCATCAACACAGACATCAAAGCCCAAGGCCAATCCCTCAACACAGTGCACAGCTTCAAATATTTAGGAGAAATTGTATCAGACAACGGGTCCCAACAGGAAGTCCTCTCCAGAATAGCGCAAACCACTGCTGCCCTGATAAGGTTGAAGCCCATTTGGAAAGACAGGACCATCAGTCTACACTCCAAGGTAAGGTTGCTGCGCTCCCTTGTCATCTCCATCTTCCTATACGCTTGCAAAACATGGACCCTCACAGCAGACATACAACGAAGAATACAAAGCATAAAGATGAGGTGCTACAGAAAACTTCTGGGCATTTCCTATACCCATCATATCACCAACGACGAAGTCTGACAGACCATCACACAACCCATTGGACAACACGATGACACGCTCATAGGGTGAAGAAACTGAAACTCCAATGGTATGGCTATCTCATCAGAGCATCAGGCTTTGCAAAGACCATCCTGCAAGGCACGGTGCAAGGAGGCAGAAGAATAAGGAGACAGAAAAAGAGGTAAGAGGACATCATTTGAGAATGGACTGGCTTGACACTGAGCAAAGCCATGAGGGTTGCTGAGGACAAAGAAAGATGTGTTCTTGTTTTTGTTTTTTTTGTATCATTTTTATACTATTTAGGGGATTCATCACGCACAGATTTGGAAAAATCTCCATTTTATTTAATTTAAATTTTTTTTTTTTTTGGGGGGGGAGGGCGGAGTAGGGGGATAGGGGAGGGTGTTACACTGTTGTTTTTTTTTAATCAGTAGTTGATTCAGCCCCAATGCTTGAATCCTGATAGGTGTAACTCAGATTCGTTTATCCACTCAACCTGTTCACTCAGCAACAAGGCAGGAGTCGTTGTATGAAGTTTTCCAACTTTACTCAGCGTACATCAACAAAGTTCTGCATACAATCGCTCAATCGTTTTTTCCACTTTCCCTTTTTCAACTCTCAACTATCCTTTTTGAAACAGTGAGGCACTTATATAGTCTCTCTATACTCTAGAGAATCTTCGAACATTCCAGCGTGACGCTAATACAGCCAATCAGAATAAAATTCGCCACCAGCACTATGCACTGACTTACGTCATATAACTTTATTTAGGTTAGAATAATCTCATAGCTTCCACTAGATTTATCTACATGCTTCGATCGATAGTAAACAAGTGATTCTAGAAAATTCTCAAATAATATCGACCAATGAAAATGTCCAACATTATACTAAGCTTCTTTTAACAACAACGCAAAATCAAATCAAAGGTAAATACACTCTGTTATTGCATGCTTTGCAAAACAAAACGATCGGATCTATCGTGCGTGTCCCAAATGTAACAGAGGGGGAGGGTGGAGAGAGGGAGGTGGGGAATTGCTATGCAAAGTGAGTCAAAGATGTATAATAATAATTTACTGTTTACACATCTAACTTCAAAAATACAAAACTGTCTTCTATTACCATTCTCTTTCTTTAAACCACATGTTTGAGTAATGAATGTGTTTCGTGCATATTGAGAGAGTGTTTAGCATGTGAGCATGTATGCTAGCAACAGATCGCCGTCAACTGAGAAAAATATAGAAAAATGCATATATATATATATATGTCAAAAAGTGTCAAAGGATGTACTGTTCTTCTGAACCTGTCCGTTTGACATGACCCAGTAATGTCTATGAATATCAAAAGTGGTGGTCCACATACAAGAAACAAGTGAACAAGCGGTGTAAAAAAAGTTATAATTTTTTTTTAAAGCACTTTGAAACCCCAATTTTAATAGGAAACACAAAAGCTTTGTGATCACGTTAATTCATTTTGTGATAATGTTAAATGTTATGTTTTATATTTAAAAGTGAATAGTCAAGATATCCTGTTCATCTTCTATTTGGTACAAACACACTATTCACAAAATACACACACACCAAATTAAATTGAGTAAATATACAAGACATACCATCATTTTGTTCACAACATCATTAGGCTGTAGCTGAGCCTTGGATGATGTTTTGATGAACTTAGATGGACTGAGGTCATCTTCATCACCTGCATCACCGGACGCCATGCTTCGTTTTAGAGGATTCATATCCACTGATATACCACCAGACTGACCAAAGGACGGCCGTGCGTCCACGTCATCATCTGAATCTTAAATTTAAATAAAAATTCTGGTATTAACTGATAAAGAGAAGTGAGAAAGTTAAGAAAATAAACTAGCAGTTATGAACTATAATAATTTATACCCATGCAAAGTTCAAAGTATAAATACAGCTTTATAATTTAATGTGAATTTTAAACTTTTACATTAGATAATATGATCATAGAAGAGTTTATTTATCCACATTTATGAGGTAAAAAGGCATTCCGTTCCTCTATAATGGTCTTCACTATTCTATTAAAGGGGTTCTTGATCAAGCATTACCCAATTCTACAGGCACGCAATCTTCTCTCATTCATAATCCACAGCCGTCACACTAAAGCATATTATTATTAGTCACACTCTGCTGATTGTTATTTGTGTGTGCGTTCACATGTCTTCAAAGAGAGAGACGCCATGTATGCTTCTAACAGATTATCTTTAAAATGCTCAAGGACAAAGTTTAGATTCAAATTTTACAAATATCAGACACAAAAAATATATGAATACATGACCTGCAAGGTCAAAGAAGTAGCGGAGAGGAAGAAAGGGTGTGTAGTTAGGAGATTGGTAATTTCAGAATGAATTAGACATTTTATTTGCTCAAGTTTGATCATGAGTTCAGTTGCACTTTAAAAACGAAGATGATTTTTTTAATCTTCCTAAGGGTTATCTTCAACACCTGTAAAATTCTGCAAGAATTCTGTAAAATGTATCTAAAAGCAATGTTTATTATTTAACCCGAGAAAATTTCCAAAGTACTAGAAGATTACTACTGAATAATCATTTGCTATACGAGATATTTGTATCTAGAAACAAAGCATACAAGTTAAATTATTATTATTAATATTATTACGGTTGGCCTGTTGATTCACAGAATGCCAATTTGAACTGTTCTTCATCAAGAGCCATTAGATCAGATGGCATTCTGTTTAACATTCATAAGATAGGTCTGGTATGACATCCCCTTTCATTAGCGCCTGCCCACCTACCCATCCCACCCACTTGCCCGCAAAGCTGATCTAGATCTATGTGTAAAACAGACAGGGACTTAGTTGAAAAGGATTCAATACCAGTTACCACTCAGCCATATAATTTTTTTTAAAATACAGCAAAAATTCGATTACCCCCTTTTCTCTATTTAGTAATTTACCTCTATCTCTTATTTAGACTAAAAATAAATTATTATTAATTATTTCACTATTTGTGTAGAAGATAACATTACATTTTAGAAATGAATAAATGTTACCTGGCCAGTTATTTCTAATAGTATACTGTGCAAGCTATATTTTATTTGGTACATTTTTACAACCGCGAGCGGGATTTGTCTGGCAAATGTTTGTAACTTAGTGCAATTGCCACTTGCCAAAAAAAAAGGTTAACTGTAAGTTTGATGTGTACTGTTGGTGTATAGTGTAGCTGATTAACTCGTAGCCAAAGTAATCCCGGATCCTTAGATAGCATTCGGTAGGTCATCATAATAATCCTAGATCCGTAGAGAGCCTTCGATAGGTCATCATACAGTTTTGTCACTTTTCAAGCCATTACCATTTACTGAAACATCTCTTATTAATTTAGTAGTAAACAATGTGTTTTCACTATGTACCTGACAACTGACTCATTCTGCTTTTTTATTTTTTTATGTTGCGCTGTACAGAAGACAATGTTTGTTGCAGATTACATCTCCTTCGCTCAAACCAAAAGTGGTTTTCCGGTCTGGAAATGACTAGAAATTCCCTCCCTTGAGGGGAGTAATCAGTGTTTTAAAATGCTTTATTTCATAAATAATTTTTGTGTATCTTCACAAAGGTATATTATTATACAATAACACAGTTTAACTGCTACGCCATAAAACTCTCAATGAAGTTAAGAACATATTGCAAAATTCTTCATCTTCTATGATTAAAATATAGAATAATTTTAATTTTTTTTAAAAGTGTTATTTCCCTTGTTGAAGTATTTATTGGCGAACTTGTCTCGTCTGCTAAATTATAGGAACATTTTAAGTGGGTATCATGTCCTATGTTATTTGCATATACAGCTATACCCGAAGATGGCTGGCGAAGTATCTCAGCGTGAGTGCCATTTTTGGTTCTTCTCGTGTCTGGCAGAAAAGATGCCAAGATTTACAAGTTGAAGACACTTTGATTCTTTGTTTTTGTGCATTTTGTGCACTCCAGCATTCAGCAACAATTCATTTAGTTTACATTTGATTAATTATTCGATGTCTGCAGTTATAGTAATACTTTGTAAAGGTCAGTTCAATGTCTTCCTTATTATATATATGCATAATTGTCCTTACATACGATAACTTTGGTTCTACTCTTGAGTATAATTATGCGCGACATAATTTGACTGTTTTTTTTTTTGTAAAGGCTAACACTAACAGTAACAAAAAATGCAAGGTTGCTTCCATTGTGTCGTAGATGGATGTGTGTTGAACTTGGATGTTTCAATAATCTTCTTTTTTCAGAAAATGCATGGTTGTGTTTAATAACATGCATTGTTATTCTGAATAAATTCCATAAACTGTGTGTGTGTGTGTGTGTGTGTGTGTGTGTGTGTGTGAGAGAGAGAGAGAGAGAGAGAGAGAGAGAGAGAGAGAGAGAGAGAGAGAGAGAGAGAGAGAGAGAGATGAAGATGATGTCCATTTGAGAAAGAGAGATAGCAGCAACAACAACAACAATTTCAACAACAACAACAACAATTTGAGGATGTGCTTTCAATCTAATTGAGTTTACAATGACAAGTTTACAGTTGAAAAATGGCTGCTCCTGTTCCTAGATCTAAAGACAGCTAATTAGCTAGATATATACTACTCAAAATAATACAAGGGCCACTTGGACATATGGGTCTCTCTTTAAATCAGAAACACGAATTCAATTTATTAGTTCATCATATTTTATTGCAATCATTTCTGCATCAATAACAAAAAAGATTTTAGACATCAGTCGCTTAAAATTCGAGTAAATTCAATTTAACTGGAAATACCCCTCATTTACAAAATCAAAACTTTAGAAACCAAAAATCTATAGAGTCAGTATCGGGTGTGGCCACCGTTTGCATCAATGCAGTCTTGGCATCGTTGTCTCATGGACCGTATCAGGTTATGGAGGATGTTTCCTGGGATGGCCAACCACTCTTGCTGGAGAACTTGGGCCAGAACTTCAAGGTTAGCTCCTGGAGGGAGGTTTGCCCGTGTCTGTCGACCCAAGACATCCCACCGATATTCTATGGGGTTCAAATCGGGTGATCGAGCCGGCCAATCCATCGTTATGACGTGCTGTTGCTGCAGGAAGTCATTGACGATACGCGCTCGGTGGGGTCTGGCATTATCGTCCTGTAGTATGGCACCTTCCCCAAATGGCCTGCAGAGCTGGGAGAACCCTAGGTTGTAGGACGTCATCCCTGTAGCCAATACCGTTTAAGTTGCCATGAATTTGGAGCAGGGGTGTTCTGAAGTTTAATGCGAAGCCACCCCACATCATGACAGATCCACCACCAAAGCGGTCATGCTCACGCACCGTCGCATCAGCAAAACGCTCCCGTGGACGCCTCCAAACATTCACTCGACGGTCGTTGAAAGACAAGGAGAACCGAGACTCGTCTGTAAAGAGCACCCTTGACCAATGTTGCCTAGTCCACACCAAATGATGCCGAGCCCAGGCCAAACGCGCTGCACGGTGAGCTGGGGTGAGCAAAGGCCGTACTGCTGGTCATCTTGATCGCAGGTTTGCCTCGTTTAGACGGTTGCGAATTGTCTGGTCGCTGACGTTAACATTGCTGGCTGCGTGAAGCTGTCTTCTGATGGTGTTTGCTGTAGCGGACCTCATCCTCAGAGCTGACAGGTTGATGAAATGGTCTTGTCTTGCAGTGGTAATGTGGGGGCGTCCGGACCTTCTTGGTTCTTGGACGCTTCCAGTGTTGTTAAAGCACTCTCGCAGCCTTTGGACAACGGAGTGGGACACTCCCAGCCGCCTGCCAACTTCTCTCATCCCCACACCTTCCTGAAGCCATGCAATAGCTCTGCCTCTATCCGCATCATTCAATCGCCGTCTTGGGGGTATGGTTAGTAAAGCAGCAAAAGCGCTGCCATTTATACCCAGAAAAAAGCGCCGATTGTTAAACTGAACTCACAAAATGCAAGCCTTTCACGTGCAAATCACTTTTTAATTTTGAAAATTTTGCTTTATTAGCAAGACAACAGTAAATTAGGGTCATTTTTTGGTAAAAATTGGGTTTGTTTTTCAACTCGGTGCAGAAAGTTCAAAACTCACACATGTGATTACTTGTCAGAATAAGATTGTCTTGAATTTACTGTACAGGATAAATTTTGAAATAAGCAATATAAGCGATATTATTGATAGCAGCAAAAAATAATTAAACTAAATGAAATATGAGAGTGGCCCTTCGAGCTTCAATTATTTTGAGTTAGTAGTATATATACATTCTATTTACTTGACTACCAATATATAATTATTTGTCAACAGATATAATGACTTCATTACCACCCCCACCTTCTCCTCCTCCTCCTCCACAACCCCCACAACCTGTGACAATTTCACAATCTGACTCAAAAAAACCAGAACGTGGAGGTACGATAGTGGACTGTTGGTCACCAATGTACTACTTGGCAGCAGGCCAGCTGGGACTTCATGAATACAGACTAGCATGTGAACGAGAGGGAAAGGAAGATTGTTTTAAAAAACATGTCTACTTTTCCTACTACAGTCCTGTGATTCCTGTTATCCAAAGTGGACCCCTGTAAGTAAATACATGTTTTTGTTTCACTCTCTTGTTTTAATGTACAAAACAATACAATACAGTACCATACAGTACAACTTACGTTAAACTGATGAATAAAAATTGATACAACAACAATTCATGTGTCAGATGTACAGTACAAAGGAACTGATAACACAATGCCATAAAGTGTTAGTAACCAATACCTAATTATTCTGCAATTTATTTTCTATGTTGTGCTATTCAGGTGTGGCTTTGTAGCTGCTGCTATGGCAGCACAGATGGTGAGCCAGAAAGAGGTGATGACTGAACAACTCTTTCAGCATGCTTGCGAAATGGGATACTCTAAACAAGGAGAATTGTGTTCTGGTAGGTACATAGGTAATTAAAGTGAATGAGATGGTCAAGATAAAAATTTGGCAAAAATTTGGAACATTTCTAATTTGATATTTATATATAAATAATTCATACATTTTTTGTGTCTAATATTTACAAGTTACATTGAATCTAAACTTTGTGCCTTGACTGTTCAAAAGGTTATCTGCTTTAACTGTAAATGGCTTATCTCAATTAGAATAGAGGCACAGGCCGAAAACAAATTAATTATACATACCTTCGGGTCCTGTTGGGATGTCTCTGGTTTGAACGAATATGCTCAAATTAAGGTATTGTTGTGAGTTATCCAAGTAGCAGCATTGTATGTCATGTGTATGTAGTATTGAGTGAGGGGCAAACTATAATGATTGTTATCATGGGGCCTTTTGCTAAACTCACACATACAGTGGCATACGTTTTCAAGGATGCCGTTTTTTTTCCCAGCTGTAAACTATAAAAGTCTGAAAAAATGAAATCAGACTTCATCATTTTAAGCTTCAATAATTATCCCATTTTATAAGAGAAAGTAGAAAATGGTGGGGTGGGTTGGTGGTTGAATGGTTTACATATTTTGTTTATTTCGTAAACTTCACGCTTGTACATTTTTTCAAGCAAGTTTAAAATATAAATAATTATGTATAACATGTAATTCTCCATGATGCACAGTAGTTTTTTTTGACACTTTTGTTTCTGTTGACGATGGCAAATATTCAGTGTTTGCTACCTGAATTTAAAAGATATTCTCAGCAAAATAATGTTCTGCCCATTTTTTTTCCAGCACAGTATATGAACGATCTAATGAAATCCATCATCACACCTAGTTTCCACAGTGAGGTTATCATTGACTGGAATGAAACACAGATGCTGCAGTACCTTTTCAATGGTGACATCCTACTTGTGCCGTATCCTTGAACTAAATGCCATAACGCATTTCCAAATTGGTTAACATTTTTTACTTAAAAGAGACTCTTTTGCGATTTTTTTTCCAATTGAAATATAGTGAATTACTGAATTTACTCACTAGTATTTTAACTAATGACAAACGAAATACATTTTAAAAAATCTTACAGCACAACTGACTCACCTAAAATTTTCTCAAACTTCAAAACTTGAGACAACAGGCAAGGTTATAGTAAAATTAAGACGCTGTAACAGTTGACTACTATGTAGAATAAGGATTCAGAATTGCTGTTAATATAAAGAAAATGCTACAGAATGTTTGTTATTTTGTGCAAATACCTTCTGCACTAGGAAAATAAAAATAGAAGGGCAAAACCCATATGACTTGCATGCTCTGTATGGAACTCGCAATATTTAAGCTGAAAATAAGTACCCAGAAAAAACAAAATGAAATGGTGGCATTAAAATGCAAAGTAATACTGACTTTGATCTTCCTATTCTCTTGACATTGACCTTCGGCACCAAATATATAAATAACCTTGACCTTCAAAATCAATGCAAAAACAGAGCATATATGAAAGATCAAGCTATCATCTCTAAATACAAGTTTGGACTTTTTATGAATATCTATCACAGTTTGGAGTCAAGGTCACTTCATAGTACCTATAAACCGACTTTGGACAGCTCCAGTGACCTTGATCTTGGAGTGAGGTTGACCAAGTGTGTACAGTGTGTGTGTCTCATTGATATCTATCATACATCAAATAATCATAAATTCAATAAATAAGCTAGAAAAAAAAGTGAAATTTTTTGAAAATGTTTCATTTTTGACTAACATTGACCTTGTGACCTTGACGTTGAAGTGAAATAATTAATTCACTGATCATTTATGATATATCCTTGGTATAAACTATCTTACCAAGATTGGTTGTGATTGTTCAAATAGGTTCTGAGATATTAATCCACTTGCAAGTTTTGCACGGACAGACGGATGGACTGACAATTTTTTTTTAATGTGATTTTTGGACTTTAAATATTAACCGACTTTGAACAGCTATATTTCATCATCAAATAATTATAAGTTCAATATTAATAACTTATTTTAAAAAGTGAAATTTTTGGAAAAATTTTCATATTTTGACTAACATTTGTTGACCTTGTGACTTTGACCTTGAAGTGGTCATTAATTCACCGACCATTTATGAGATCTCATGGATATAAATACATTATCTTACAAAGTTTGGTTGTGACCTTTGAAATAGATCTTGAGAAATTAATCCACTGTTAAGTTTTGCGCATCAGATAGCGGATGGCTGACAGATGGACGGACTGACTTTTTAAAAATGTTATTGTTGACTACTTGCACAGATTTGCACAAATCTTAACACTTTTTATTTTTTTTGGTGGGGGGGGGGGGGGGGAGGGGGTGAGTATATAAACTCACTTTGCATTCATGTGAGTCAAAAACTGTTTCCTTGACTGTGTAGTTATGATGCTGACAAAAATCACAGACCATGTTTGAAGAAAGGGCATAATGCACATTGGTTACTTGTTACTGGTAAATTTCTCTTCGTCTCGTGTGTATGCAATATTTTTGCTATTCATGTTAACAAAATATGAATGTGATATTTTAATTTATTTCCTGGTTCATAGACTAAGCCATTATTTGTCTTCAACATATTTAATCTACTGTAGAATTGAGTGTTTATGCAGAATATTTATCTAATTCCACTATTAATTTATTGTTTTTTATCGTTCTTATATAGCGCTTTTCCAACTCAATGCGCTGGCCAATAAAGGATCTAACTCAAGCCTTCAGAGGCGCCCACTTGCAACTTAGGTACATCACCTAACATCCCTGATAACTGAGCCAAATTCTGCAAAACTGCAGATAAGGTGAATTTATGTAGCTGATACTCCCCTGTATAGGACATGAGCTTCAGGATCTTTGAAGTCTGGGCGATGTAGTGCATGCATGCACATACTAGACCTGGGTTTATACACCTATCCGAAGTAGTAGGGGCACAGGCCATCAACCAGCTTTGAACCACTGCCTGCAATATTATCACTCAACATTCAATTGTATTGCTGTCGCTTACATCACTGAACCACTGCACCCCCGCTAATTTTATACCAAACTTTACTCAATATTCTCGTTACACTTACAGGTTTCTTTGTGGCTGTGGACAATAAGCAGAACCTTGTCAACACTGCCGAAATTAAAAAATATGAAGATCACTACAATCCAAAGTTGTACCACCTGAAACCATCAAGCCCAACCACCCCTAGTCTTCTAAAAACGTTACGAAGCAACAGCAGTGCCATACAAGGGGTATATGTTTTGGGGCACCAAGGCAAAAGCAAGTTTGTTGGAGCCTGGTCACTTTCAGAACTGCATGCTAGCAGCCACCAATTGAAGGACCTGGGACCAGAGAGAATTGATGGGGATTTTGTGTTTCCTGAAGGAGGACTAGAAAAAGGGCTCAGTGGACAGCTAGTAAGACTATCTCGATATGATTCTTCATCATTATAATACTCATCGAATACAGTCACCATCAGCAATTTTTAAGTCTGCCAAAATTCAAATACTTGCCTATATCCAAGCCCTCCTGTGGTCCTGTTTTTTTTGCCTTTGTTAAAAAAATAAGTCGGCTTTATTATTTAAAAAAATTAATGTTCTCTGTAGTTTGATTTATGTTCACTCACAGAATTTGATAAAGATCATTTGCTATGACATGACATGTCTGACTTTATTCATCTTCATTTTAGAGCTGCCATGTCTATACTTATTGCAGACACACCAAGTCTTAATGCTGTTTGTGTAATGTAATAATATGTGTTTACAATGCGTAAACCTCTTGAATGATTTTGAAAGATTTTCTTGTGTATTTTATATTAGAAGAATGTATCATGTGCAATTCAAGTATCCGGGGTATCCGGGTACTCCGGTTTGCTCCCCACAGCAAAATTTCAACAACAAAAAAAAAACAACTAATATTAGGTAGGTTGGGTTTGGGTGCACCACGAAGTCCCCGGGGACAGTAATCTACCTACTGACTGACTGACTGGTGCACCACAGGCTGTGACTACACCTTCCCCAGGGAAGTGGCCCAGAATGTCATGATAAAAAGTGACAAAGTGTCGAAAATCCAAAATTTAAAAAAAATCAAAATTAATCAAATACCAGCAACGCCTTGCCAGCAATTGTGTAACGCTATGTAACCTGAAACTGGCTCCCACTATCTTGTGCTGTGGCAGAATGCTTGACCTTGGGGCCAAGTTCAAGGTCCGTTTAAAGGAAACTGGCATATTAAAACTGTTCAAGTATGTTACTAATGAATGTATTTGTGTGATAGCCTCTCAATGTTTTGCTTTTCGTTAAATCAAATTCCTCTCCTGCATAGCACAACACACAAACTCTCATACACACAGACAATAATTCCACTACCAATTAAACAAATACAAGTAATTACCAAGACAAATTTTATTGCAAAATGTGCACATAGTTCTCTGACAACTTGAAAGTTTACTAAGAATTAAGACAACAGTTCACGACGATCATTGAAATTATTACAAACTGTCCATAAAAACTGGACACTTAACTAACGCAGTCTTGTCCGATTATTTTAAATGAACTATTCGTTTAAAGCTTCCAGTGGATCGTGATTGTCTATGTATACTACTGTATATTATGCTTACGCAATAATTGAAAACAAAAATTGTCAGATGCCAAATCTCAACAGTGGCAGCAAGACAGACCTGTATAGCACTTTGTTTCTCACGGCAGCATTTTCTGTCTTTTTTTAACTGCCATAAGCCAGATTATATGAAACATAACCTTATGAATAAGAATCTGATAATTGTTGTTTTAACCATTTACATATAGTGCGGCTATGCTGCTAATCACTGCATATTATCATTTGTATTTGCTAAAAAGCATCAAACGTCTTTATTGTAATCTTACAATTCTTAATGCACATGACAGAGGTTACACATAGAAAAATTTACTGAAATGAATTAAAAACAGGGTTTTAAAACTTGTCATTCAAGTTTCACTGAATAATGATGAAATTTCAGACTTGCAAAAGAATGGTGATCGGCTTCTGCTAGCACACATTACAGTTTTGTACAAATATTGTTAACAAATAACACAACATCCAAATGCATTTTACATGTCTTTTTACAAAGTAGATATCCTAAACACATGAAAATAACTAATTTGAGCACACATAACCCCATCCAAATTGTAAAATTAAAGTATTGTGATATTAAAATATTCTCAAAATAACACATAATTTGCTAACAATAAATTATTTTTTTATAAAAACAAAACGGATTAAAAAACGCAAATAAATATTACAATTTACATTTCACAAAATAACAGAAAAAGAAACTGGTATAAGAAACTTTGAAACTAAGAAATCTACCTAAAGCATCAAATACAAATATATAAATTTATTTTTTATATTCTATTTGTTAAAAAAAAAGTTCGAGAACAAGAAATAAGTGCCCAAAACAACCAATGTCAAAGAAATGGTGCATCGGTTGTAACTGCTTTGATTGTTTAATTAAGCTGCAAATGAAAAATATTAAAGCAAGCAAAACACATTAACATTAATTCTGTCCCTTCTGTTCCACCCCACAAAACGCCCCAACTTCCCACCCCACAATCCCCATACATCGACCCATCCCACACAAACATTTTGCTATTTCATTCCACCACATTTATCAATCAGTCATCTTCTCCCACACTCATTTCACACAACAATCACTTCTTTTCATAACAGAAATAAAAGACAATTTGCCCAAATTCAATGTCAGAATTCATAGCTGGATACTTACCTTTTTATCCACTGCAACCTGTTTTGAGAAGAAATCACCACCAAAAAGGAAACAAAGTAATTATATAAAATAGTGTTTAAAAATTGCTTTCACTGACATCTTATACTGACAACTGATATTACATAGCAAGCTGACTGAAAATAGGTGATGAGAAACAAAAATGTCGGTAGTTATTATTGTGGTTGTTGTTTAGAAACTGCACAAAACAGGGGAAAGGAAATTCAACTCGTGAGCAAGATGAGTTACAGATTTTGCCTATGATTTCAATTAAAGATGGCCTATTTGAATAAATTATTCAGTAAGCTTACTAGTATTCACATACTCTTCCAATCACACTTGCACTTACTTAACAGATAATCTAATCCCTCTTGCTCTTTGGAATTCAACTCACTCCAAACGGTAAATAAAGAAAGAATAACACCCACTCCTGTTTCTATTTTTCTAACCAAATAATGCTACGCAAAATATATGCATACCAAAATTTGACAATAAACTTTTGAAGGTAAAGAAATTTCATTTTTCTACTGGTGGTTGTAGCTTTATTCATCAGCAGGTAGTTCTTGGTCCATGCTGTCTTCTGCATCCTCAGCCAAGATTGCCCGTCGCCTGCGAGTCTCCAGGTCTAAGGTGATGCCAACTGCTGATGTTGGAGGTACCGGGGCTGCCTGTCCTACACCACTATCCTCACTTTCCCAAGGTCCTAAGGTTGCTGCAGCTTCAATTGAACCCTCTCTGCCTGGCTCTGCTGGCATGGGAATGGCTGCCAGCACATCCATAGAAGGTATGAGGTCCGCAATGTTGGGTTTCTGCTCACGATCAAGGACTGAAGGTATGGGCACTTCTTTCTCTTTGTCCTCTTGTGGTGTCTGCGTATCTTCCTCCCTGTCCTTTGATTTCCTGGTTCCTTCCTCTTCTTCCACTTCCACTCTAGCCCTCTTTTTCTTCCTTTCCCCATCATCCTCATTATCACTGCTGCTGCTACCACCGTCCGAAGAAGAGGAAGAGTTGGAAGGAGACGATTCATCATCTTCATAGTCAACATCTGTGTGGTTGCCATCATTCTCAATGCTCTCCTTCAGTTTTTGTGCTGCTGTCTTTTCAGCTTCTCTTTCCTTTTCCTTTCTCTCTGCTTCATCTTCCCTTTCTTTCCTCTTTGACCCCTTGCTCCCTCCCTTCTCCTCCCTACCCTTACCTTCCTCATCTTCCCTACTTCCCTTCCTACCCCTCTTTCCTCCCTTTGCCACCCTCTCTTCCTTTTCCTTCTCCTGACTTTCCTCCTCTTCTCCATCATCATACTGCATTTCCTGGGGCTTCTTCTTGGCCTCTCGGCTGTGTCTGTGCCCATCTTTTTTCTCCTGCGACTTGTGATAATGGCCCTCCCTGCCGTCTTTGCTGCGGGACCTGCTTTTATATGTGTCTTCTACTTCCTCATCATCATCATCATTTTCCTTGTCAGTTCTCAGACGTGACCGGAGGCGCTCTTCACGAACATGCTCACGCTCCATGATCTCTTTTATCTCATGGTCTAGCCGCTTGTCCTTCTCACTTATCAACTCTGTAACACAAAAAAATGTTTCAGCTTAATATATTGCCTTGTAAAAAAGAAGTTACAATTTGCACTGCATGAAGATTAATAATGTCAAAACTGTTTAAATTTAATTACAGCTTATATTCAAGTCTGATTGTTTTGTGCCCGAGTAGCTGACAAGGATCCTATCCTATCCCGTAACTCAAAGGTCGTTGAGGCACCACAGATGATCATTTAACCAGGGTACTCCATCTTTCTCTGTCCTCAGCAAACCTCATGGCTTTGCTCAGTGTCAAGCCAGTCCATTCTTGAACGTTGTCCTCCCAACTCTGTTTCTGTCTTCCTCTTCTGCCTCCTTGCACCAGTTGTCTTGCAGTATGGTCTTTGCATGGCCTGAAGCTCTGGTGACGTGGCCAGTATATCGGGAGTTTCCATTTCTTCACCACTGTGTCATCTCATGTTGTCCAATGGCTTGTGTGATGGTCTATCGGAATTCGTCATTGGTGATGAGCTGGGTATAGGAAATGCCCAGAAGTCTTCTGTGATACTTCATCTCCATACTTTGTATTCTTCGTTGTAGGTCTGCTGTGAGGGTCCATGTAGGAAGATGGAAATGACAATGGAGCGCAGTAGCCATACCTTGAAACGTAGACGGATGGTCCTGTCTTTCCAAATGGGCTTCAACCTTGTCCGGGCAGCAGTTGTTTGTGCGATCCTGGAGAAGACTTCCTTTCGGGCCCCATTGACTGATACATTTGCTCCTAAATATTTGAAGCTATGCACTGTGCTGAGGGATTGCCCTTGGACTTTGATATCCGTGTTGATGCCATTGGAGTTGCTGGTAATTATTTTAGCCTTCTCTGCCCATTTTTTTCATTCCAAAGGCTCTGGAGTTCTTGTTCCCCTCTAGACAATCCATCAATATCATCCGCAAAACGGATGTTGGAAATTGCTTTACCCCCTATGCTGACTGTGCCTTCTTTATCTGCAAGGGCATTTGACATCATGCATCCAGGAAGATGCTGAAGAGAGTAGGCATCCTTGACGCACACCGATTGTTGTTCTGAACCAGTTCCCGATGGAGCTTTTGTGGAGGACTGCACTGGTAACCTTGTCATACAGGCTTTTGATGACTTTAATAATGTTAAGGCTGATGTTGTACACTCTCATGGTTGCCCGCAGAGCTCCATGCCAGACTATTTTGAAATGCTTTCTTGAAGTCTACAAACACACGATATAGATATTTTTGATGCTATAGGTATTTCTTGAAGATTATTCTGAGGTTGAATATCTGCTCAGTGGTACATCGTCCTGTCATGAATCATGCTTATTCTTAAGGTAAGATTTGTTCAGCTTGGGGTTTCAACCTGTTGAGTATTATTTTCAGGAGGACTTTGCTGGAATGGCTGATAATGCTGTAATTTTCACATTACTGAAGATTACCATTTTGGGGAAGAGTGATGACAAGTGACTGGGTGCTTGGTGTGGGCCTCTCCCCATTCTGCCACATTTTGTTACAGATAATGGTGATGGTGTCAACCATCACTTCTCCTCCTTCTTGAAGCAGTTCCGCAGGTATGTTGTCCACTCCCGCTGACTTCCCCTTCTTCAGCGATTGCACTGCTGCCTCAACTTCTTCTCGGAGAATTGGGAGGATTTCTTCTTGTTCTCTGTTCTCGGGACATGCTAGAACTGATGGGTCTCCGTTTGGTGTGTGGTTGTAAAGGTCAGAGCAGTACTCTTTCCATCTATCCAAGACTTCTTGTTATTCTGTAAGGCATATGCCAAACTTGCTTTGGATTGTGGAGACTTTGGGCTGCTTAACATTTGTCAGCTGCTTCACAGTCTGGTAGGCCTTCTTGCTGTTGTTCTTGATCAGACTGTTCTCTATTTCCTGGCATTGATCTTCGATCCAGTTCTCCTTTGCTGTGCTCATGCCTTTTTTTATGTCACTGTTGCTTTTCCGGTAGGCATCAGCTCCCTGTGAGCAGGGGTCCCAATTACCCGCGGTTTCGCGGATTTCCGCTAAAAACTGAATTTCATTTCCGCGAAAATTACCTGCGATCCGCGAAAAAAAATCTGAGAGGAAAATTAAAATATGGAGAGGAAAATTAAAATAATGTAGCCACAGTCTCATAGCAGACGACGAAAGTTGGTGAAACGCGGTAGGAAGTTGCCGATGCGCGCGCCTCCTCATGGGTTTCCGCCATTTTGCTCACAGTTCCAACATGTCGCGTGCAGACATTGTGGAGAAGAACTCTAGCAGAGTGAAAGATATTGACAAAGTCTGCGAAAATAACTGGAACTGGTTTGATCGAACTTTTGAAATCGTTCCTTTCTCAGAGTTGCCAACCACTACGGAATTTCCGTAGTTTACTCCGGAAATGAAAACGCGGCTACAGAGCTAGGCAAATCAAAAATTTACTACAGAAAGTCAATTTTCGACGATAGTATTACAGTTTTAACGAGTTTTATTGAGCGCCTGTGCCTCCCGTAGTGCCTCAAGGTCACGGTCATTCGGTTTACGTGCACGGTGTAATAGATCACGCTCCCAGTGCATGTTAGGAAATTCGACCAATCACCGTGAAGTGGTTTTGCAAACGGCCAATCGGTGCACAAAACCTCGACCTTTATGTGACACTTTCGTTTCCGGGTCACGCGAGAAGAAAAGTTTGTGTGCGGCGTATTTTGAATCCATAATGCCAAAAAGAAAGAAAACTAGCGATGAAAGCCCAGAAAAAAAGAAGAGGACAGCAAATCATGAGTACAGGAAAGAGTATTCTGAAAAATTTCCGTGCATCACTGCGTCATCGAGATCAAAACACAACTTGTATTGTACAGCGTGCTTGGCAGATTTTAGCATTCAACATGGCGGCTTCCACGATGTGACGCGACAAATGGCAATCGTCACAAAAGTCGTTGCCCTGATCCAGAAAAGTTAGTCCCTGTTCAGTCGGTAGCCACCTTCTTCAAGCCCGCTATGGATCTCTCAATAATTCGTGCGGAAACACTCTTCACGACCTTCGTTGCAGACTGTGTATGCATGTCTTCGTTAAAAAAAAAAATGCGAGGACGTATGGCTACGGAAAATGTCATAAAACTACTGAAATTCAGAATTTTTACTACTGAAAACTTTTTGGGGGGGTTGGCAACTCTGCTTTCTCTACATGGTGCGCGAAGCTGGAGGAACCTGGCAAAGCGTATTGCACGCTTTGTCGATGTGAGATACGCTACAGTAGTAGTGGCGCACGTGCTTTGACTGACCATGTCAAATCGGCAAAGCACAAGACACGGACGGCAGGTACCCATGCTTGACAAAAGTGGCTTTTGCTCTTTGCAGCTGCTTTCATGGCCCACAAGTTGAGGCAGCATTCAGTGCAATGGGAGACATCATTGATGAGAAGTGCAAGTCTGAAGGTGGAGACATACAGCAGCATACAGACTGTGAAATACTTAATGCAGTCATGCAACAAAACAGCTGTTGCATATTTCAGGAGGGAGGACATCAGTACCAGCCCAGTGGACAAGGATCTCTGCAGGAACATGATGAGCTCTTGGAGGACTTACAATGCCTATCTTGCCTCCCAGAAAGAAGCCACTGCAACTATTGCAGACACACTGAAAGCTCCTGCCCCAGCTGCTGCTGCAAGCAAAATGAAATACTGCAGCATGATGGATTTTGTCAATAAGAAAGCCCGGCTTGACCATGCAGCATCCCTGACAAAAGACAAGTGTTAGGGAGACATTTTGAGCTTGAAGAGCTCTGTAACAGACTGTCACATCAGCCAGGATGTGTAGGTGTTTTTACTGTGTCAGTGTGCCTTCGGAATCAGAATGTGACTTCTCTGGATCCATATGTTAGCATTTTAACAAGCCAGTAAACATTTTGTAAACTGGCTGATCATACTGATAGACAGACCATCACCGACACCTTTTGGCCAGGCTGTCAATGTAACACTCAACGTGCACAAATTCGGTGATTGGATTTTTTCAGGGATTTTTCTTAATTTGTATTGGGACCCCTGCGTGAGGTTTTCTTTTTCCTTTTCAACTCTCTTCGTTTGTCACACAGGTCCAAAAGTTCAGGTGTGATCCACGGTTTCTTCTTTGAGTGGTGCTTGCCAAGGATTTCAGTGGCGGCATTTGTCAAAGCTGAGTTGAAGATGGTGGTCATAGTGTTGACGTCTACTTCACCAGCTTCCAGAACGAGCAGTGGTGCAAATTTCCCTCCAATTGTGGCTTGGAATATTTCTGTTAACAGTGTTACCTCCGGGTCTTGCAGTTTGTCAAGGTTGAACTTCAGTCTGGTGCACTTTGCTGTGTTTACTCTCTTCAAATGGAGCTGAAAAGACATCACGAGATCGTGATCACTTCCGATGTCTGCTCCTGGAAAAGTGGGTGTCCTGCCAATGTTGATGCTTGATCTGAAGAGATTCTTTACCATGATGTAGTCGTTCTGGCTCGTGAGGCAATTCTTCTAATTTTCCCTCCGCAGTTACGGTCCTGTGACGATGTTGTCTCTCATGCAGATCTTGCTAAGTTGTCCATCAGTAACACACTTATCACCTCCGTTCTGGTGGCCAACGAAATGTGCGTTCCTTAGTGACCCGAGCGACATCCGATCCAGTATGGAGGGAGTGATTCTTTTGATCATACTATGTGTCTTGGGCAAGAAAGTCCTGGCGTGGCCCAATCCTCTCCAGACTGTTGGCCACAGCCAAAATCCATGAGTACAGTGTAGCTTGCCTTGGCCCCGAGCACATGGTCATTGAATCTATAGTAACGTGAGTTTCCTCCATCCTGGCCGGTGACTTCTGTGTAAAAGACTTTCGCCCAATGATGCCATCCTCACATCACCCCAGTTAGTCACCTCTTACGACAAGCCGGTAAACAATGGGTCTATTCAGTGCCCGAACCCACAGGGCAAGGATCAGTTAAGTTTAAAGATTGAGCGTCTTCAAATTGAGTCAAGGTCCCAAGGTGATTGAAAATATCTTCAATGTGCTTTACTTGTTCTCCTTCTAGGTTATAAGGCATCAGCTAGACAAAAGATCAAACTGATTAAAAGAAAAATAATTATCCCAAGATTATCTGAGTTGAAACACCAAGTTAAAGAACAGCAAATAAGGATGAAAACTGAAAGTGAACTACAGACATATTTTATGTAGGAAAAAAAATGGGAAGAAAACTGACTGTCAACGGTTTTCTTGGATTCCTTCAACTTGGCTTCAGCGGCAGGGTTCATCTGCTTGGGTTTGTAGAAGATGCGTGGCTTGGCTTTTGTGCAAATAAAGTGGTACAGCTTCTTCATCTCATGTGTTGTTGCTTCATGCTGCAAATTACAGTTCAATATTAGTACATATAATTGTGACGACACGAGTTTTGACCCACGCTAAATAAATGCTGTGGCAGGATGTATATAGTGTATAGTTTCATGTCTCTGAGAGTGCTGTGCGCAAAGTTTGAATCAAAGATTTGAAATGCGTAGTGTATGATAGTTTGGGAGTTTCACGTGGGTTACGTAGGCTCAGTTGCTACTAGAAGCCTGAACAGAGTTCTGCTCCTTGAGTTGTGGACTGGGAAAAACGGTGAGGCCTCAGAGTCAAGTTGGTAGCGCTTAAGTTCAGACGACTATTTTGGATAAAGTGTGACTGCCACTATCATAGGATAGATGTATAGTCCTTTTATAAGGGTTGTGTTTTTGTGTTAGAACCACCCGAGATCTTGTTCCTTTGTAAGGGTAAGAATGACCAGAGTACTGTCAATATTGCTATAGAGAAGTATTTTTTTATAGCAGTAGTGGGAGGAATATGACTGCCATCAATTATGTGTGATAGGTGTAAGGTCTTTTCCTAAGAGTGTGAGCTCTTTTCTTAGGGACCGCCCAAGGCCCAGCTACCTCGCCGTCACTGGGATGACCTGGGATCATAGTTTAGCGCATTAGTAACGAACCATCTACTCTCTACAGACTGTTTTGTGGTGTGTTGTTTTGTGGTGTTGTATGTGTCTGTACTTCACAGGCCGGGAACTAAAGGTGAGTTGGTGCCCAGTATTCTAATTCCTCTCAAAGGCTATACACTCTGAGCATGCGTAAGTGAATGAATGATTAAGGTTGCGGGGGGAAAGGGGTATTTTGATAAATAGCATTTTTTATATGATTTTCTTGATTGGATATGTACAATGGAATAATGTTGTTGACGTGGTTACAAGAATGAGGTCAAGAGTGACAATGTATTATAGCATGGAGAGGGGTGATGGAGAGAGGTAATGGAGATGAGAGAGGGGTGATGAATATGAGAGAGAGGATGAATCAGGATTGTTGACTAGAAATGGAATTATAATATGCATTTGTATAAATAATCATGTTCATAAGAAGTTATATAAATTGTAGAAGAATTATGAATTACATTGTGTAATGCGTAAATAAACAGGTCAAGATGGCGGACGGCGGAAGGAGTTATTTCCCATGTGTTGTTTACATTGTAGTGACAGCCTAGTAAGAAGGTTTATTTTGTTGACCAGATTGTGCCTACTATTGTTCTTCTACCTATCTCTTTCTATGTCCATTTCTTTACGCTGTACTGTTGCTGTCTGGTTGTTGGATGTTGTTGCCCCAAGCTGGTGTCGTATGGTGCCTAGCTAAGCCATTGCGCGACCATTGCCACCTGGGCGCTACAAGACCCTTACCACTGGGAGGACTACCGCCTGGATTCTCCGTCCTCAGGATCACGCACCCTCACAAGCATACATACAACTTTACACGCACACACACATATATATATATATATATATATATATATATATATATATATATATATATATATATATATATATATATATATATATATATATATATATATATATATAAAACAGTGACTCTTTATTACAGTCTGTGATAGATATATCAGTTTGGTGATTTTCTGGAAACAGTGGTGAAGAGACAATTAACATTTGAAGTATCAATTTTCTGACAATTTAATCAAGTTCGTATTGAAGAACGTACTGTATTACTGTGTATAAAGAGTTTATTATTATTTAAATAAATTTCTTCAAATTGTGGCAATTGTGAATTAAGCCATCAGTTGTATTACTTCATCTTTATTTTCATATAGTTATATCTTGATTGTGTTGGCATTTTGTGTCCAGTGTCAAGGGGTTACGGATTAGACAAGGGAGGTAATTGTTTGTTAATTGTTGGGGTTGGGGTAGGGTTAGATTCCCCATTCTCCTGTATGTTTGTGCATTGAATAAAAGAGTGTAAATGTTCATCTGGCATTTGTGTTAGTTTTCTAGTGTGAGTTCGTATCCCTTCACTCGCTTTTGAGCTGAAGTCACTGAACCCATTCGGGTGATGTGACAATAATATACAGCAGCAAGTGTAATATTAATAGCAAAATTGAATATACAATGCATCAATAACACTACAAATAATAACTAACAGCCAGCACAACCTTCCCTAGCTGTAGTTGCAAGTAGCTCATCCACACACTTTTGGACAATATTCAAAATCAAAATCAGCTATGTAAAGATAATCTCATAGTTCAATTAATCAATCACACCTTTTTACAACACAGACTTCAGTTGTGCATAAAATCTGCAACTGCCACAAGAAACAGATATAAATGATTGTAAATTACTCTTTAATTAAGAAAACAAAAACTAAACCAGAATTACCTGCTCCTTATTTTAAAAAAATACAAAACTAACCTCAGCAACCAGTTCCATTTTCTGTTGAAGTCGTGTGATCTTGGCCTGTTCCAACTGAGACTCTTCTATCAATAGCTGCGTTTCTTGGATGTAGCGTTTCTTCTCCTTTTCTGCTTTCTCCTCCAGCTTCTTCTCAATTTCTTTACGCTGCTCTGCCTGTAGAGTTAAAGATAAATTTCATATCATTCATCCACTGTGTAAAGAAGACAGCTACACACTATTAACTAGAAAGGCAAAGCCCATATGACTTACATGCTCCTTATGGAATTTGCAATATTTAACATAAAAATTAGTGCCCAGAAAAAACAAAATGAAACTGGCATTAAACTAATACTGACTTTGATCTTATGCTCTTGAAATTGAGATGACCTTGACCTCCCTCTCCAAATACACTCCCATACTATCAAATAAAGTACAGCAAAAGTTGTATTAATTTTTTTTAAGATGACCCCGGGATGACTTTGACCTTCAGTGACCTTGGCCTTGGGATGACCTTGACCCTCATGTTACTTCTCATGCATGTCTGATCAAATAACCCAATGTTGTTGCATTGTATGGGATAAATAAGCAGCCCTTCCATTTTTTTGGTATCTTTTTGCAAGGCCTGAGATTACCTTGACCTTCAAGATCAACCCAAAAATTTGAACAAATATGAAAGATCAATCTCTCATCTCTAAATACAACAAGTTTGGACTTCATAGTGTCAAGGTCACTTCAGATACTTATACTGACTGTGGACCCAATATGCACAGTATTTGTGTCTCATTGATATCTATCATGTGTGTCTCATTGATATCTATCGTTGATATCTATTATGCATCAAAGAATCATAAGTTCAATATTAATAAACTATTAAAAAAAAGTGAAATTTTCTGAAAATTTACTTTATTTTGTAACTAACGTTTGATGACCCTGTGACCTTCACCCTGAAGTGAATAATTCATTCAGTGATCATTTATGAGGTCTCATGGGTATACACCATCTTACCAATTTTTGTTCTGATAGTTGAAATACGTTCCGAGTCCTTAACCACTGTAAAGTTTTTGCACAAACAGATGACGGACAGACAAACGGACGGACAGACAATTTTAATTATCTTTTTGGACGATTTAGAACTCATATTGCACAGATTTGCAAAAATCGGGATTTTTTTTTTTTATTTGGGGGGGGGGGGGGGGGGGGGGGTTGGGGAGGGGAGGAAAGAGGAGACGGCAGGGGAGAGGGGAAGTACACAGACTCGCATTGCTATGCAAGTGAGTCAAAAACGCATATATTTTCACACAAAGAGTGTTACAGTAAATGCTGAATGAATATTAAATGTAATTTTAAAAAACTAGTCATTTCACCTAAAAGCAAATCTCCAATATTAATTTTTCCAACCATCTGTATCTGCATTTAGAAAATGGCAATAACTGTAACCAACACATTTGTCATACTCACAGTTTACCCTGCTTTGCCCAGACGCCTTACTAAGTATGAGCTAAAATCCTATGTCAGGGGAGATAACTTCTCACCCATAGCATCATTCAAAAAATAAAATAAAATACACACAAGCTGTTTCTTCTAACTTTTTGTGCATGTTGCAAAGACATTTTTCTGTTAAGAATGAATGAACATTGAATGAACATTGAAGTTTAAAGTCTACACCCACCATTGGCAATAAGGCAGATGGGAATAACCATCCCAGGGAAGAAGGGGTAGGGATCTAATTGACCACTGAACCACCAGAGCAATCATTTTACTAAAATGGACAGTGGAAAAGGCCACTTTTAGTATGCCCATCACAAGATTCGAACCTGACCGGTTTTACATCGGTCAAGATCGCTTTCACTTTCTTTTTGTTCAACTAAATCTTCCGGGTCAAAACCTTCAAAAATGGAATCACTGTCACTTCCATCTTTGTGAATCCCGCATACTTATCGTCCTCCATCATGAAACTTCTGTAGAAAATTTACCTTTGAAAATTTGCAACTCCCTCACTACACCGCCTCTTTGTGCTGAAAGGGGGTCAAATGGTGGCTTAAACTCTCATGAGAATTATACTAAGGCATTGAAGAGACTACTGCCTGATATAAACAAAATGAAAGCGTCAGTTTAGACCATGCAGATTTCGAACGATCTCGTACATTGCAGAATGGCCTACGCGTTGTTGTTTTTCTAACGTTGGAGGACAAAGAGGACTGCAGCAACCACACACTCAGCCACGGACAGTGATGACAACCAACAACTTTCTGGTCTACAGTGTCTTGCGGTGGAGGCTACCTTCGACATCGCCGATGTCAGAACCAAAGTCAGCACTGTCATGGACAGGCGTAAACCAACCTGTCTCCACAACAAGACACCAAATAAAACATTCACAAAAGTTAGTATTGACGGAGATGATGATCTAGAGAAGCTGTTGCTAAAAACTGAGGACTATGTTTTGGTGTTTTATGGCAAATCCAAGTCTTATGTTGACTGGTTCATAACGAGTGATCCTGCAAAGTTGAGTGATTAGCGAGATGGAGCTATCGCCGACAATGGACACCAAATTGTACTCCATGTTCTTTGATTGCTTCCAGCTGGACTTGTTCACATTGACAGTCATGGTCAAAGCTTACCTAGGCGCGCAGAAATGAGAAATTATGGACTGTAATGTTTCATGTGCCATGGTGTCCAAGTTATGGATGATGTAAATATGTAACCTTTCACCCTCACCCCCCCTTTACAATGGATGTAATGTTTAACTCTTAGCGTCCTATAGCGCGGTAATGCGCGCCTCGCCCATAATCCTGAAGCGCGGTAATGCGCGCCTCATTAGTGCACCTTTTAGTCAGTAAATCACAGGAAATAGGAACTCTCCTGTGCATGAGAGAAGGTTTAGTCAACTTCCGGAAAGGTTCCCGTGTGTTTTCCGCTATCGTTTTCGCAAGTTTGACGTGGTTTTGTGTACTTTTTTTATGATTTTGTTTGAGGTTTGAGTTTGCAAAATTTTCGGCCATGATGGCAGGGGATAGCTCTGACAGTAATAGTGAGTTTTGTAACCTTATTGATTAGCTTATTGCTGAAAGAGCACAAGGACTTGGTGTAGACAACCAGAGTGAGTTTTCTTGCCTGTGTTGACTGACTGTGCACACATTCACATGCAATCCACACTGTCTTGTTGTTGTTTTATTAACATAGTCCATAAAATACCTGTAATTATGAATTAATTACAAGATTCCAACAGGTAAATATAGTACTAAAGTCAAAATGGTTCTTTGGGTACATAGAATAACCATTTTGTAAACATATCCTAAAATATGAAGTTAATGTGACAATAAATAAATTTTTTTGCAATTTTTTTTTTCAAATTCATAACCCAATTTATTGCAATATACTTGAAATCCTTACAGGATATAGGCGCAAATGTACAGAAAACCTTATAGGACGCTAAGAGTTAAGCAAATAAATCTTTTGACTTTGACTGACTTATGGATCCCAATGAATACCATGTAAGAACATATTATACATGTATACCTTCTGATCCTGCTGGGATGCCTCTGACTTAAATTTCTGAAGAGTTCCTAACAGCAGACCAAACATTCGGCGGTTCCTGTCAAAACAGAGATTTTATCATGCAAATCACAAATTGTAACAAATCAAACGAGTACTGCTGAATACAAGTAATCTAGGTGGCACACTTGGCTTACTAGAAATAGTAACAGATTTAGGACTCCCTAAAGAGCCCAAAGCTTTGCACTGACCGAAGCAAAATATGTACAGAAAACATAAGAAAAATTTTCTTATAATCACACCTTACAACAAAATGATATTGACTGAAAATAATCAAGCAGCTTTACAATTTTTAAAATTCCTTCAAATAGACATTCTCCTTGAGATCAGCCATTATTTATTAATACACTAGCTATAAAATTATTATTTAAAGTTGCTATATCTCTTGTAACAGGATAATGCTAGAAAACACGTCTTCTCAAAAACACAACAGGGATTTAGCAAAATAAAAAACTAGAAGGGCAAAACCCACATGACTAACATGCTCCTTATGGAACCTGCAATATTTAACATGAAAATAAGTGCCCAGAAAAAACAAAATGAAATGGTGGAATTTAAATGCAAAGTAATACAGACTTTCATCTTTCTATGCTCTTGACCTTAATAGGACATTGACCTTAGGTTCCAAATAGTCATGTACGATTAAATAAAGTACAGCAAACTGTTACGTATGAGACGCGCACGATGGTACGTGTGGGACGCACGCGATAGATTTGATTGTTTTATTTTGCAAAGCATGCAATAATAGAGTGTATTTATCTTTGATTTGATTTTGCATTGTTGTTAGAAGAAGCTTTGTATAACGTTGGTAATTTTAGTTGGTCGATATTATTTGAGAATTTTCTAGAGTTGGTTGTTTATCATCGATCGAAGCGTGTGGATAAATCTAGTAATAACCACGAGAAGCTTCCATCCCAAATAAGGTTGTATGACGTGAGACAGTGATGACGAAGTTTATTCTGATTGGTTAAAATTGTGTCGCGCTTGAACATTCGAACGTTCCCTCGAGTATAGAGATTTATATATGTTTGAGTTGAAAGTTGAAAATTGTAGAGAGTGAGAAAAAGTGAAAAGCGATTGAGCGATTGTATGCAGTTGTTGATGTTGGAAAACTCCTGCCTTGTTGCTGAGTAAACGGATTGCGTGGATAAAAGAATCCGAGTTACACTTATCAGGAGGATTCAAGCATTGAGGCTGAATCAATTACTAATAAAAACAAAACCAACATCGAGTGTAACACAAACGTTGTATTATGCCAAAAAAACTGTGACATTGGGATGATCTTGACCTTCACCCTCATGTGATCTCTTACGCATGTCTGATCAAATAACCCAATGTTGTTGCATATTATGGGTTAAATAAACAGTCATTCCACTGAACGATGATCTTTTTTAAATTTTTGTTTATGTCCCCATTGGGGTGCCGGGGTTGTCTGTATAAATAGTATTCCCACTTTGTAGAAATTTAGTACTTTAAATTACCACTGTTTCTGTCATTCTCATTTATTCTTTCTTGTTCCTAATCTGTTCCAACAATCTACTATCTTCTTCGCTAGACCAGTTACCTACCCTTTTTCTTGAAAACTCCCAAAACTCCTCATCTGCGTATGGGATCTGTTGGGTCAGCTTGGGAATATTGGACAATTTCTGTCAAATGGTCACTAGGGCTTTGTATGGTATTATTATATACATGTGTTTTGGTTACGATTGAGATGTGCACGATAGTTCCAATGATTTTATTTTGCAAAACATGCATTCATCCATATAGCAATATCATCTGCATATTGAACAAGAAAATCTCTTTTACTTACAACCTTAGGTAAATCATAAATTTAAATATTTAAGAAAATTGGAGACACTATAGAATTCCCATATCTGTTGTGTGATGTGACAATGATTATCAACTGTCACGCTTATTTTTCACCCTGTAAGAAACGTTCTAATATAATTGTATACACGGCCAGACAACCCCCATTTGTTTCAACTTATATAACAATCTCGCATGCCATACTCTATCATAAGCTTTGCATACATCAAAAAACGTGGCTAATGTACATTTTCTCCTTGCAAATTGTCTTTTAATGAGGGTAGTTAATTCTACTAGATGATCTATTGTAGATCGGCCTTTCTGAAAACCTGCCTGATTTACAGGAACTATATGCTGTTTAGTACAATAGTATTTTAGTCTCTCCAGTATGATCTTTTCCATTAACTTACAAACATGTGATGTTAAGGAAATGGGCCTATAACTAGAGGCTTCTGCTCTAGATTTACCTGCTTTTAAAATTTGTATTACTAAAGAAGACTTCCATATATCTGGCAAAACACCTCTTATCCAACATTTTTGTATAATATCATGTAGAATATTTGTCCACTTATCAGGAAGATTATCCAATAAAATATAAGACATGCCATCAAGACCTACAGCAGACTTTTTGTTTGCTAAAATAAATAATGCATCTTTAAGTTCTTTAACAGAAATATTTGCATTAATGAACAACTAGTTGTCTGGAGCCGGGACGCCATATTCATTTAACTCCTTCATTTTCTTTTCATTTAGCGTATGTTGTGGTAAAGTATTATAGTTACTAACGCTAGCAAAAACGTTTATAAATGCTTCAGCCTTTTTTTGGTGAGGGGAAATTATTATTATTTAATTTAATAGGACATTGGGATACTTGATATTCATTTTTAATTTCCGCTACTTTCTTCCAAGTCTTTAAACAATCTTGAGAACTAAATATTTCATGAAGACAAAAATCTTACCAATACTTCTTCTTTTGAGCAGCAATAGTTTTGTTGCAAGCTATCTTTGCTCTTTTCATTTCATCGAAAGACTGATCTGATTTTGATGTTAACCAATGTTTATATGCACTCTTTTTACCACGATTTCACATGCTTCCATTTTGTGAGTTATTTTTTAATGTTCTTTTTTAAAGAATAGATTTCATTGCTGCAAGATAAATGCTATTAATAAATTGAGTGTACACATTATTAATATCATCATCCTAAATAAAATGTGTATCATAAGACAACAATGTATTTTTAAATAATTCCTAATCTAATCTGCTCGACTGTAGATGTACTTTGGAATGACATCATCTTCTGATTGCAAATCAACAATGTTATTTAACATTGTTACAATAGGCAGATGATCACTCCCTAGTGAATCAGAACATCCCATTCACAATTAATAGCGAAATTAGCAGAAACAAGAGGCAAATCAATTGCCAACGGTCTATGAGCTGACACATCTGGTATACTACTAGTAAATCGTCCATCATTTAATAAAATTAAATGTGTGTCTATAATGGCCTCAGTAAATTGCATGTTAGAAGTATGAACACACTGTTTATCCCAAATTGGCGAATGAGCATTAAAGTCACTGTTGATTATCCACAGTTCCGAGTCTGTAATAAACTTAATCCAATTGTTATTATTATCACTAGGCCCTCTCGGATAGTAGACTGAGCAAATATTCACACACAAGTCTTTGTTAACTTTAAGTTTAATACAAGCTGCATAAACTCCATCTGCATCTTTAGGAACCGGAGATGTGTTCATTACATAATCCATATCATTTCTGATGTAAATTGCGAACTGCATTTTAATCCTATTAAAGTTAGTCACAGGCGGGTAGTACTAGTAGAAACCTTGAAGCTTTGGCAATTTTTGGCTGCTGAAATTTAAGGACTGTAATGTTAATATATGATGACCATTGTTGGACAAATGTTCACTTTTTAATGTTAATATTATATTAATATTATGTGGTAAAAAAGCAACAACGAACATTCATACAAGGTATTTTTCTTTACTATCATGAATAGTCCAGTGCTCTCTCTTTTCACACTGTGAACAATCAAGTGCTCCAGAGAGAAAAATAGATGGAACATGTCTGAAGAACAATCAGGATTCAGAGCAGGGTGAAGTACCATTGAGCAGATTTCCAACCTCAGAATAATCTTAAAGAAATACCTACAGCACCAACAACATCTATACCATGTGTTCGTAGACTTCAAGAAAGCATTTGACCAAGTCTGGCCTGCAGCTCTGTGGGCAACCAAGAAAATTTACAACATAAGCCCGAAAAATATTGAAGTCATCAAAAGCCTGTATGACAAGGCTACCAGTGCAGTCCTCAACAACAGTGCCATCAGGAACTAGTTCAGAACAACAATCGGCATGCATCAAGGATGCCTACTTTCTAAACACTCTTCAGCATCTTCCTGGAGTGCATCATGTCAGATGCCTTGCAGATCATGAAGGCACAGTCAGCATACAGGGGAGAGCAATCTCCAACCTCGTTTTGCGGATGACACTGATGGACTGGCTGGAAAAGAACAAGAACTTTTAACAGCTGGTACAGAGGCTTGACACCACCTCCAGAGCCTTGGAATGGAAGTAAGTGCAGCGAAGACCAAAATGATAACCAACAACACCAATGGCATCAATACAGACTTCAAAGTCCAAGGCCAATCCTGAAACAAGCGCACAGCTTCAAAATTTAGGAGCAAATGTATTAGACAATGGGTCCCGACAGGAAGTCCTCTCCAGGATTGCAGGAACAACTGCTGCCCTGACAAGGCTGAAGCCCATTTGGAAAGACAGGACCATCAGTCTACACTCCAATGTAAGGCTGCTGCGCTCCCTTGTCATCTCTATCCAGGGTTCAGCCCGACACAAAAAAGCTATGGGCCATTGGGCCCCTCAGATCAAATTTCAATGGGCCATGATTTCAGCAATAATTTACGTACATGTCAAAGATAACCTGTAGATATTATTACAGAAATTAAAACAAAATAGATTATTGTGAGTGTGCATGTGTTGTGAAGCATGTTTACCAACAAAACACTAACCAGAACAGGGATCAGTTTACTGTGCTTTTGAAGAGAATATAGCTCGTCGCTTTTTCAGCAAGCCACCTCTCTACAGCAGTTGTGAAGTTGAAATTCTTCAGTTCACCACCTTAAAAGCACGTTTGTCGCCTCCAATACAGTGCACTGTTATTGTGATGGCGCACTGGTACCAAAAATCGAAGCGCCATTCGGCCCCTGGCAAGAATTGTAGATGGGTCATTTTTAATTTTTATGCGTCAATGGCGCAGGGCGCGCTAGTAAACTGAACCCTGTCTATCTTCCTATATGCTTGTGAAACATGAACCCACACAGCAGACCTACAACAAAGAATACAAAGCATTGAGATGAGATGCTACAGAAGACTTCTGGGCATTTCCTATACCCAGCATATTATCAAGGATGAAGTCCGACAGACCACCACACAAGCCATTGGACAACACGATGACATGCTCACAGTGGTGAAGAAACTGAAACTCTGATGGTATGGCCACGTCACCAGAGCATCAGGCAGAGGTGCCAACCCCCTCTATGGTTTTTCAGTAGTAATTACACAAATTTTCAGTAGTTTTCAAAATGTTTCAGTAGTATACATCACTCAAGGTGCACAGCGAGAAGCCGATGGAATTTAATACCCATGTTATACAAACAAATATCAAGAAGAGTTTGTAACCACATAAAAATTTAAAAAATTTCACAAGGTCTCTTTTAGCAGAAATGTTGATTAATGATTTCAACACAAACACACTCTTGACACTGTCTTGCTTCCCATTACTGCTTGTTCATGCAGTGTAACAGCTTCAAAACATGTTCATACACAAAGAGCAAATTATTTACAGCAATGTGACACTCTAGAAATTATTCTTTGGTTAACTGTTGAGATGTTGCTGATTTGCATTTCTTAAGCAGACGGTCACTAAGGACAGTGTCATAGCAAGGACAAGTTGCTCTGGATTTAAGTGTCAAGATTGCAGACAGGGTACTGCTTCCCATCGTTCCACGGAAGTCAGTGAAGTTTTTTCTGACAAGGGAGAAGACTCTCTCACAGGCGAGGCGCTGTTGGAAACTGGTATAAGCAGCACTCCTAGCATGAATCTTGACAGCACTTTGAACCTGCAGATTCTGGTTGATCCTGCACGAATATGTTTCAGCGACTTGGTATGCCGGAAAACATCGTCATACCCACCATGGGCGACCGAGAAATCTGACTCACATATTGTACATCTTGCGTAAGAATTTGAAACGCTAGAAGGCTTAATGCAGGGAAATTCATCGGTATATGTCGATTTAAAACGCTGACAACTCGACTTGGCCCCAGGTGCAGATGCTGATGGATCACTACTGCTTGGCCGTTTTCTTGGCCGTCCTGCACCCCTAGCACTCATGATTCTTGTAAAGAAAGTAAGAATACAATGGCAGAGAAATCCCACACAATGTAAACTTTCATCAGACTTTGATTACGCAGCGCAGCGGAAGTGAACAATATACATTTTCTGATTGGCTGATTAACTTAAGTCATGTGACATGGCTTGTGCATCCGCGATCGGTTCCGCACTGTCAGTGCCTCGACCGTTGCGCATTGCGCTAGGTGTGAAAGATAAATAAAATAAATAAAAAATTCAACTGCCCAATTTTTTTCCGTAATTATTTCGGCAAATCCGTAATTCCGTAGGTTTTCATTTTTTTCGTAAATTACTACGGGAAAACCGTAGGGGTTGGCACCTCAGATCAGGCCTTGCAAAGACAATCTTGCAAGGGACGGTGCATGGAGGCAGAAGAAGAGGGAGACAGAAAAAGAGGTTGGAGGATAACATTTGAGAATGGACTGGCTTGACACTGAGCGAAGCCATGAAAGTTTCTGAGGACAGAGAAAGATGGAGTACTCCGGTTAAACGATCATCTGCGGTGCCCCAACGACTTTCGAGTTAAGGGATAGGATAGGAAGGACATAGACTCACACTGCTATTCATGTGAGTAAAAAAATAGAAATGAATAAATATTTTCTTGGGTTACTAACCTTTGTAGACCCTCCCTATCCTTGCTTTGTTCTGCCATTGTGTCTTGGCGGCTGCGAGAATCTTTAGAGGTAGCGACCACAGATGAGTGGACTGACAACTGCAAATGTACAACAAATAAAACAATTGTTAAATTTTTAAAAAGCTTAGATGGCACAGTGCATATGACTCACATGCTTCTTATGGAACTTGAAAATGCAAATACTGACTTTCATCTTTGTATGCTCTTGACCTTGAGCTCTAGCTCAAATGCAGTCAATATAAAAATTTCAAAAAATAAAAACTTGATTTTCTTTCTGCCTTTGAGTAGCGATTTCATTGCCTTTACACCACCTGTTCGAGTGATGGATGTGTATTTCTTGTGAATGTGGATGAGACGGGTGAGCGTGTATGTTGGTACACATCGCCGTGCTCTGAGTCTGATTGATTTGGGGAAAGGCGCGTATATAGCATCCAGTATTATTATTATTATTACTATCAAACAAAGTACAGTATTATGCCCCAAAATCAGTGACCTTGGGATGACATTGACCCTGAGATGACTTTGACCCTCATGTGATCTCTCATGCATGTCTGATCAAATAACCCAATGTTGTTGCATACTATATAGGTTAAATAAACAGCCATTCCATTGTACGTTGACCTAACTTTTTGTATGTTCTTGCAAAAACTAACATTTGATGACCCTCTGACTTTAAACTTGAAGTGAAGTCATTCATTCACTGATCATTTTCGAGGTCTCGTGGGTACACACCATCTTACCAAGTTCGGTTGTGATAGTTGAAATAGGCTCTGAGTACTTAGCAACTTTAAAGATTTAGCACAGACAGATGGCGGACAGAAGGACGCACATTTTCTTTCTATATATTTTTGGACTCTTTTTTTTTCTGAGGGGGTGTGAGTAATTAAGACTCACTTTGCTATGCATGTGAGTCAAAAAGAATCATTCTTATACAATCCTTTTCTAGTTCAAGAGCTGCTCAAAGTGCTGGCACACACACACTAGCAGCCCTTGAGCGCATCATCTGATGCCCAGACAACGTAGTACAATCCTGGGTGACTGAATATGGGGGAAAAGAGATCTAGTGCTTGCTGGGTGTAAATGTGTAGCCAGCACTCACCCACCTAGGTTATGAGTGTCAATATCTTCAAAGTCTGTGAGATAGAATGTGACCGTGCATAGATTAGATTAGACTTTGGTTTATAATTTCAAAGGAGAAGGGATGCAGTGTCCCAGGGTCATGTTATTTTTTGTTTCAGCACTCCAGGTAATCAACTAACTAGCAAAAAAACCACTGACTGTACGGGCTGCAGTGTTATCGCTTGACATTCAATGCTTCAATTGTTCTGTCTCTGAGTACACCACTAGCCAACTGCGTCATAGGTTTATATTATTTTCGATTTGGGCACTCCAGGCTGTCAAGGGCTTCAAACCATTGCCTGTTGGGGCTGCAAATGTTATTGCTTAACATCAACAATTGTTCCACCTTTGCATACACCACTGAGCCAACTACTTGCCCTGATAAATATAAATAAAATAATTACAGCATACACCATAATGTTAGAAACTTCCCAAATATCTAAATAAAGTATCTCAATGGTTTTTTTTATGAAAACTAATTAATTAACAATATTCATACTATATTTCAAATTATTCAAAATAAGGTCTTACTTTGGACGGTGGCTCATCCTCATCACCACTGTCCTCTTTTTCTCTTCGTCTTGAAGGCATGGGACCCAACCTATTGAAATTTTTTTTTTAAATCATGACTAACCAAACACAAACAATTATTAAACCTAAACAACTAAATGACACTCAAAAAAAATGTAAACCACGCTGACAAATCTTTAAGGCAAAGCAAGAAAAATATTAACACAAAACATTCTTTAAACCTGTCAAGTAACAGATTTAGGAAAATCTATTGTTAAGTGCTATACTACTTACTAGCACGGATTACTAGTGACCAACACCATATCAATATAAAATGCATTTGTAAAAATATTAATATTACTAGTATAAACACATCAATATAAAATACATAATTTGAAAGCTTATTGCCACACCTGGCAAAGGCTCCTCCTCTTCCAAAACGTCGAACGCCTGCTCCCTGGGGTACTCCGCTCTCCTCCGGCATGATCCCACGCCTGTACAATATATTAATAAAATCTTTAGTTATGTTTGGTTCATTACAAGGTGATCAGGATGACTGACCTGATCTTATTATACAGTCCCCACCCCTGTAAACATCCTAAAACTTTAACAATAATAGTAACTTCAATTTATCTGGCTGATTGTAGCCTTCCACCCCTTAGCTGAAAGCAGTGGTCTGGAATGGGGACCATCCTACTCAAACTTAAAGGCAGGGCTTGTAATGGTCTGGAGTTAAAAAAGAGAAATGGGCAGTGTTCAAGGGCCACGCAGGCGCCGCACAGGGGAATGCCCCTCCCTCCCACTCCCCCCTCCTAGCAAATACGAATTGTTGCATTTTAATCATCTTTATGACCAAAAACATAATAAAGTGAAGGAAATTGGAAAGACTTGCTTGCTCACACAAAGTTTAACTCTTGAAGTAGTCTGTCTTTATCGATTCATAGCTTTCAGTTTCAGTTATTATTCACCAACCAAGTCCAACTACAAATGTAAGTTTAAACACACACTGGTTCCCAGCCTATTTGACAGAGCAAAGTCCAAATGTAGTTTAAAAATTTTCATATGTTCTGATGCACAACCCACATCTTGAAACAGTGTTTTCACTGGCAATGGTTTAGTTGGTATGTTTGAAGAATTTGGTGAGATTGGTTTGTTTTTGACTGCAGTTTCTCTAAACAGGTTTTTGATGAGCTTTACCAACACTGACTGAATGCTGGGTGCAGCACACCAGGCTTCACAGATTGTGTATCAGCAACACTGACTGAAGGTTGAAAGATGCACTCTGATTTCACAAATTGTGCATCAGCAACACTGGCTGAAGGTTGAGTGCTGCGCACTTGCCTCACAGTTGCATGAGACCCCTTAGCTTTTTTTAGCCTCAGAGTCAAAAAGCAAGTTCTCCATTGCTCGTATTTGATTTCCTATTGGCACACTGTACAAAAGGCTGTTCCATTTTGTTTAGATCTTCCTCAAATGTTATCATAGTCATTCATCGCCCATTTCTTTTCCCATCCCTTCCCACTTTTATTTGTTTTCCATGCCTTTATCATCAACTTCCTCACCACACTGAACAATGTGTCGCATTTTACCGGCTTTGATTCAGACACGCGCATGCAAAGTTCTGTGTTTCCGTTTTACTTGAAGACACGCACAAAACATTGTTTAATTGGGGGAAAATCATTATCAAACTGTTATGTTCCGCGGAAAACCATACTGTTCTCTGCGGGTTTTTTTTATTTTACAAAAGCGTAAATCCGCTAAACCATGGAAAATTACAAGCCCGGCAAAGGGCTCTCGATAAACAAACTGCGGAATATGATAGCAAATTACCAGCATCCACCTGGTTAAACTTACATAAGGGAAGGTGCTTATGTTGTTTATTGTATTTATCACTTTTATATCTATAGCACTTTTCCAGCTCCAGAGCTGCTCAAGGCACTAGTCAATACATGATCTTACTCAAGCTGCCCAAGGTACTCCTCTGCAATCTTTGGACGCATAGTCTGATGTCCAGATCAATGAGCACAATATTGGGAGTCCAGGGATGAGGAGAAAGGACGTGGTGCAGGCTGGGTATATTTGTGTAGCTGACACTCACCCATCTAGGGCATGAGCATAAGGATCTCTAAAGTCTATGTGATGGAAGGTGTGCGTGTACAGACTAGACCTTGGTTTATGCTCTCATCCAAGAGAGTATTTAAATTGGACCTATCAGAAAAGAGGAAATTGAGGGAACACTAAAACTACGAACAATAGCTGTTTCAGAACACGTCTGCTTTTTTTTCGTCTCGACATCGCGAAGGAAGCAGCTAGCCAGCAAGTAGCCATAGACAGAACACTTTTCAATTGAAAATAGTGACATTTAAGTAAAGAGAGAGTAATTGTTTTCTAAAGATGAAAGTCAACATTTAAAGAAGCATTTAGACTCTGTGCTGCTGAATCTCCAGAAGATTCCACACCACAAGAACCTGCCTGTGTGTAAGTAGAAATTAATGTTCCCCCTCCTCCCCACCGGCACCCCCATCCATTTTATTCCTATTTTATGTGTTGATTTTGCACTGATTTATGCTGTTCAAATGTTGACATGTATGTTTATTGCTAGGACTATTTTGATGTATAGTATTATAGCAGCATGAAGAAAGTTATTGGAACTGGAAGACTATAAACAAAATAAAAATATGAAATGAGAGAATAGAATAATATAATTTCACAATATCTGGAGTGAACATGAAAGCAATAAAACCCACTGATTCCTATTTACTATTTACATTAAAATCATAAGAAAGTTAAACAATGTAGAAAACATTTTTCAGGCTACAAAGATGCTTAATACCTAACTGAATTAAAAAATTTTTATGCAGAACAATTCCTAAACATCTTTTAAGACAGGGACAGGTAAAAGAAGAAGAAGAAGAGAAAGAGGGGAAAGAATGAAATTTCCTCAAATAAAATATATATATTATATCAGGGTGGAGAACAACTGAATCAAGAAATCTCTGAAATCCGGCCGGGGCCCAGGGGCCAAGCCCCGGTATTCGCCCCCTGGAAGAAAATGAATTTATGCAATTTTGAAAGTAATTTAGGGCCTCTCCTGAAAGCAAAAAGCACAAAGTAAACATGAATAGAAACAACAACAACAAAAAAAGATTGTTTTATGCACATGTCTTTCAAAAAAGTTAAGAATCTTGATTTGTAAGGCCTAACAAAGTTTGAGGTCCACCACTGTTAAACACAAACTCCACATTTCCAATTTTACTGGGCACACGTTTGTCTATTTTTTAGCTGTAAACAGGCAAGAATTTTTATAATTTTAGAGATATTTAGGAAAAACACCACATCTTAGGTTTAGTGACTAGTGTATAGATTTAAATGAAATAAAATGCAAAATGAACAGAAATAAATTCTCTTTTTATTATCTACCTTTTTATACTTCTCTTGTCATGTCTTGTTTTTTATTACTCCATGTGTATACAAAAAAAAGTTTTAAAAAGTCCAAACAAGCCCCCTCCTCTTCTTAACTTTCATGCCAGTCTGAAAGATCGTATGCATGCACACTACTGACACTAATTGTCTAATGTCAGTACCGATCTCTTCCTCCGATTCCAAGTCCATTTCTCTCACTTTATTGTCTGATAAATGGAAGCCTGTAAACTCCTCTTCATCAGTTGAAGAATCCAAACCATCCATTTTAGACACACACACAAGAAAATTTGAAAAAAAAAAAGAAAAAACGAACGCATCACAGAGAAAACTTGTGGAAATGCAGTCGAATGTTTTTATAAACAGAATAAACCGGAAGTCAATTGCCGGAAGTCTCGCAATCTTTCAAACAACGCGAGAATATAACCACATAATTGATACGGACGCTTTTGGACGTTTTGCCTGTTTAGACCTTCGGCCGCTTTTGGCCGCTATGCCCAGTAACGGGTAGCCCCTCAGCTTCTCACACTTGGAACTCAATATTTTTTTCTCGGAAATGCAAATGCCTTCCGCGGAAATCCGCGGATTCGCGGACAATTCTCCACCCTGCATGTTTAATACAATATAATAATATTGTGCTCTATAAATATTATTTCATTAATTTAAATGCCATTTCTAAGAGGTTTGTTGAGCAGCCCTGAAAATTAAAAAAAAGATCCCACTAGCCTTTGGCTAGTAACTTAAAAATTTTACTAGCCAAACTAAAAATTTTACTAGCCAAACTAAAAAAAAGTTCATTTTAGCGCACTCGCATTTGGCGACTCAAGTTTTTTTTTTAGTCGCCATTTTTTTTCTTCACTAGCCATGGCGACTAAATTAGTCGCCATTTTCAGGCCTGTTGAGGATTATGATTATGGAATATTTTCTGGTTTAGCTTTATCTTAATATACTGTTTATTATTTTAATATGTTCAATTATTATTTGCTTGTGTTCTCTCAAATGCCAATTGTGTTCTGTTTATTTGTTTAATTGGTCGCGACTTTTGTTTTTTCCCTGAGATAATTTTCCCCTATGTATTTTCATGCTTGACATTCTGAATTGAGATAAATCTTAAATAAATGTAGCCTAGTATCATGTGGTGCTAGTGACCTGCATTTTTTACCTTCCCAACCTTGTTCTTTAGATTTTGTTGTGTTGTTTACGTTATGCTGTGTGTTGCCATCCATTCATACACATCGATATCACAAGCTACACAACCAGAACAACTATAAACGTATAAAACACTCAATTATTTCACATGTTATGATCATGTACTATATAAACAGGCAATACAGAAATGGTAAATCAATTCTTCAACAAGTTGAAGTTGTGTTGTGTAGCTCTTTAATACGAAGATCTCTCTATTAATTATTATCAATGTGTGAACAAACAGCTCCAGATGGCCGATCCTGAATACCGTCAAGAATTTATTTCCAGTTATGATTCTTCTCTCCACTCAACGTTAATATCATGGCTGGCAAGAAAGAGCACTGAGAAGAAACAATCTAGGGCCAGGTCATGCAGAAATGCAGCATCTAATGATCTATATTATTCCAGAGGATTTCAAAACTTCAACAGATTCTTATTCTTTTCTCTGGAAACTCAAGACCTACCTCTTTACATGACAGTAACTGGCACATTTCTCCCTGCGCTCACATTCTCTGAGACATGGGAGTTGATTTTACAAGTAGACATTGGATTGGACCTTGCTATAAATTATAATACTAGTCCAGAAGTCATTAGGCGCTTTAGATACAATTTTAAGTTCTGTTATAAAAAATATATTAACAAAGTAACAGTTGAGGCACAGAAACCTTAGTACAAATGCCAATGGCTCATTATGCAAGATGTAAACAACATTATACTCGAGGTTAGTCAGTAATAATAAACGACGATACAAACCTTGCAAGATTAAAGAGCCGTCCTCTACCTCTTGCATCTGGTTGCCGCCCTCGCCCTGGCCCTGGCCTGCTGCTAAACAAAATTTTTTTTTTTTTAAATCTGTTTGCAAAGATTCATATAACTTTTAATTTAAGTAAATTTAGTGAAATTCTAAGTTGAAACGAATCTTTTACTTGTGAACTTGAGCAAGATGAAGAAGGGTTAATATCCATTTGCATGAGCATTCAGGTTAAGGACGAATTGAACTGCGCAAGATCACTAGTGGCACTGCGAACTGCCCCATCATCAATGGGAAAGTGGAACAGGCGATATCGCGCCAACGCCACAGCCACAACGAGCAGTACAAACAAGTCTCGTGCAGGACCCAATATAGAGCAGCCTCTTTTCTGCCACGAATCATAAAGGACTGGAATGCCCTCAACAGTGAGGCACTGGAGGCTCTGGCTGCTGACACCTTGGTGTCGGGAGTCTCCCAATAAAGCCCTCCAGTTCCACCCCTCCCCTCTTCCACACCACCCGCCATCCCCCCTCCCCCTCCCCCCCCCCACAGTCTCCTTACCCAGCATTTCCCCCTTTACTCACATTTCCTATGTACTGTAGCGACACGATTTAATTGTTATCTACTTATTAGCTCCGTATCCGTACTTGACACATGTGCATACAAAACCTTCCTCTCAAGTGCCATAATGATCAACACGATTGATTGTGGGCGTACACGGCAAGACAAGACAAGAAGATCGAGACTTTATCAGTGTATCACTGTATGCAACGGAACCTTTTGAAGTTTTGTAGTACAGCCTAACCAAAAAGGAGACATCGAACGTGACTTTGCTTTTTTAACATTTTTAATGTTAATACTAAAACCAGTATATGGAAGCGAATGAGATTGACTCTCATAGTCATAGCCGAAATTCGGAAAAAGAAAACTATGTAGTAAGGTAATTTCCACAGATCTACTCAACGAGAGTAAATTCAGTATACAGTGCCGTGGAAAAAGAGACAACGGGCAAACAGCCCTTATTTTTCATCCCATTTCGTGAAACTTTAGTGAATATATAAAGCACATAATTAACTTACTTGATATCAACAAGATCTCTTCCTGTTAATTTTTTAATATTTTCGTTAACATCCTTCAATTTGTCCTTAGCTTTCTCTATTTCGTTTTGCAAAATCGCTACACCACGAGCCTCCGCCATGGTAGAACTATTGTGTCTAATAACCAAAATCAATTATAATCAAGGAAAATTAGACAGATTCGAGGTAGGTCTATAAATCTTTTGAGTGTGGGGAGGAGTATTGAAAATAAAATGGAGACAAGGACCTACAATCTGTTAAATAAAAAAACCTCACTAATATTGACGAAAAAAAAATTTCAAAAGATAACAATTTTACTGTATTGAAACAAGGAAACAGAAAAATATAGACAAATCAAGTAAACAGGATAGCAGTATGAATTCTTTCTTATTTTGTTTAAACATAGGTGTCTGTTAACTATTGTTTTTAAATCTCCACTTCTTTTATTTAGTCATGTATTTGCATACTTATTTATTTAATGTCTTTTTGTATAATGATGCTTTACGCTGTCCACTTATAGCCAACCAGCATGCTCGTTCTATCATGCCTTAGGTTGACTGTGTACAATATGGCAGACGAAGTTCTTTTCGAGTTCCTTCACATGGAATTAGTAGCACAGATTTACCGTTCATCCACGAAAGATGAGAAAGTAGTGCACCCATTTATTTTGCTCAAGTTCTTTGTGCATTTGTGTTGTATATAGTATGCGAAACCATTACAGATTGGTCCAGTCTGGGGTCTTATTATTAACGACGTTATGTGTCCCTGGTGGAACCCACCCTCTTTGTGTTTGACTCTGCTAATTCTGCTTAGCAAGTAGATTCTATTTCCTTTTTTCTTTTAAAAATAAAATCAATGGAATGCATTTCTGTTGGGTTTTTTCCCATTTTATGCAGTAGTCGCTCATAAATTTTGCCAATCAAAGTAGTATTTTGATTACAAGTTCAATAAGCCTACTTGAAAAGAAAACGGGGGTACTATTACTAATTATTTTCATAAAAAACAACAAAACACAAAGAAGTATAAAATTCGTTCTTGTGTCTTCAAACGTATTACTTTGTATGTAAATTTTTACCAATCGAAATACTATTTTGATTAAGTTAATTCAATATTTAAAAATACTGGGGAATTGTTTTCAGGGAAAACAACAACAAAACACAAAGAACATATAAAATTGGTTCTTGTGTCTTCAAATTTATTGAATAACTACCAAATTGCAGTGTGATATTACATGCCAATGATTTCACCACTGTTTTTTTTCAGGACAGCTGTATACCAAAGCTGGAAAGCATTGGATTCCGTGTAGGACAAAGTCTAATTGAAAGGTAAAGGCTAAAAGGGTAAAGAGCAATGCACATAATCGTGTATTCATAATTTGAGTTTGCAATCTTTTTCTATAATCTTTTTACAATTTGCAGCAGTTTTTTAAGCCTCTAAAAGTTACAGTTATTATATTTAAACTTTACAGTTCCCTAAAATTGTCTCAATTTTAGAGAGTACTTGTTAATGATGATTTTAATAGTGTAGAAATATATAGTTTAAGAACAGAAATAAAAAATTTTAATTTTGATAATTGATAATCTAGCTTTGGCATTTAATGATGTATGCTCTCTGATTGATTATTGTGTTCAGATTTACTAGAGATTGTTCACGATTCAAAGATGAGCTGGACACGATGAAATTTATCTGCAAAGACTTATGGAATCTGGTGTACAAAAAGCAAATTGATAACTTGAGAACAAATCATCAGGTAATTTTTGTAATTTACAGTAAAGGTCAAAATTTTTATTTTAGAACATAAATATTATGCTTTACAAATAAGAAAATAAATTTTTATTTTTACTTTTCATTAATGATTGATTTTTTATTATATTATAAAATAAGGAATGGAAAAATAAGCTCTTAAATCAGATGAATTCCTCAAAAGTGATTTTAGTTAGATTGATGATTGATTATGATGATTTGGGGTTTTTGCATCAGGCTCTTTTTATAATTAAAATGTATGAAAATGGAAAATATAGACTTTTTGTTTTTAATTTCTTTCAGGGTGTGTATGTTCTGCAAGACAACAAGTTCAGGTTTCTCACCCAAATGTCCAGTGGTAAACAGTACATGGAAGCTGCACCAAAGGTATAGTTCTGAGGAGTTCTTTTCTTTCTTCAGAAATGAATTTTTACACTGTCACAAGTGTGTTTTAGCTGAATTTAAATTTTTCTGTGTCAGATTTTGTTTTGTTTTGATTATTCTACTGATCAAACATACTCGTGTTTGATGGTGTGTTATATATATTCTCAAAAGTTGCTAGCCAAAATGGGAATTTAGACCCAACAATAAAAGTTAACTAAATAGTTATGTTTTAGGTGTCTGTATGTTGGGCAAGGATCACAGTGTGTGAAAAGTTGGTGAAAAGACAGTCTAAGAAGAAGGAGCAAAGATAATGGCATCTGATGTGTAGAAAGATGAAAGTGTCATATGTTACACAGAAACAAAGTATAACTGCAGAAAACCCCACAAAGGATCTCAATAGATTGGCATTTGATGTATCTAACATGAAGCACTATTACTAAGCAAAATGGGTACTTGTACTATTTTCTTGCGCCACACAGACTTTAAGATTTATATGTTTCACTTTTCCTCCATCACGTCATATGACACGCACAGTGAGCATGAAGTTTAGATCCTGCATAAAAACAGCACACACATTATTTTATTTAATCTCCATTACTTCAATAAAAAACACAGACTAAAGCCACTTCAGGGACTGCCAAATCCCATTTCCAGGTTCCCTGGGCAAGTAAAAAAGTTGCCGGGGAAGTGACTTTCATGATTTGTCTTTCCCGGCAGTAAGTTAAAAGCTGTGAACGTAACTCAACTTGATCGTCGGCACCCAATCATGTTTACTTTGATCTGTGTAGTAGCCTGAGGAACGCGCATTTGGAATTTTGACATCACATTCTAATACAATATTTTACAGCGGATTCATTGCTCAACTGTTCAGCCTTCAACCAATGACAGCGCTCCTTTTATCAATAGTGTGTCGATATATTTCACAGCATATTTGATTGATCAGTTGTTCAAACTTGTCCACCAATGACAGTGCACCTTTTATCTCAATTTTTGTGGAAGTGTGTTTGCGCGAAAGCCAAAAAGTCGCTTCTAAAATGTGGATTTTTAAGCAGCCGTGACAAAAAAATACCTAATTTTGGTTTTTTAGTTTTTTGCTTTCACTATGTGGGCAAGTACATTTTTGAGTGTAAAAGTTAAAAATGACATGTTGCTTACCCAGACTAAAACTCTTGTTGAATAAAATTTGGCAAACCTGCACTTGTTATCCATCTGCTCCAATTACACAATTATGTTGTATGTTACTTTTGGGTGAGAGACTTGTAACGTCTGAAAACTTAAGTCCAAGATTATTGGATATTTTGTCAAACAAAAGCCCACAAACATACACACTTATTCAAGCACTATACACACTTATTCAAGCACTGGTCATAATTTTGTTAACTAAAACAATATGTATTGGTACAGAACAGAATTGACAATATAAGAATAATGAATTTGAACATCACACATTCACAAAGACAGGAAAAATATATTTTATGATTATTCATGAATTTTAAAGCAATAAATTGAATAATCTTCACTGCTTTCATAGCTCTGTAGACCGGTAGTGGAGTACGTGAAGTTGTTGGTGGAGAACTTGAAATTGATGATGAAATCGATGGCAGCGTGCTTGAAAGGTGTAGTGTAATACCAGAAGCTTGTGGTGGTGCTTAAGTTTCAGATGGCACTACAGTCAAATCTGAAAATAAAAAGCATTATTAGAATAAAATCAACATCACAATAGTATTGATATTAATATAACATTTAGCAGATGAAAAAATAACCTAAAATTACATTAATATTGTTCATGTACAAATTACTGTCAATGACTTTGCCTTCTGATGACACAGGTACTCATGTTTGAATCCATATGCAGATGACAAAAACTTCAAGTGATTATAACTAAAACCAAAGAGACTAACTCACTTAGTTTCTTATGGGTGTGGTAGTAAGTCATAGATTTGTCCATTTCGCTTCAGTCACCTTGACCTCTGCTTAAGCTTCGGCTTCAGTTGTTTGGCTAGCACCATTCTTGTGTTCTCATGTCCTTGGGTATGAGTTTGTCTACTTTTGGGTAGATAACAAGCTGTCGATTCAGTTTCTTTTGTTGCTACAGACTCAGCTTTTTTCTCCCTCCATGAAAAAAATTAAAAAAATAAAACTGGCTGCGGAAGTACACAAAAATTTGATGACACAATAAAATGCTAAGACATATAGTGTATCTAGACAGACAGAAATTTGTTTTTTAAAAAAAATTATTAAGTATCATTTTGGGATTATTTTTCTTGATGATTTGCAAGGCAATTAGTAAATTACACTGGAAGTGTGAATTCATTGAATTTGAAAATTCATTATTTTTTTCTTCAGAAATGTATTTTTTTTACACTTTCAGTTACAGTGTCACAGGCGTGTGTTAGCTGATTTTAAACCTTTCTGTGTCAGATTTTGTTTCGTTTTTTTCAAACCACTGATCCAACAGACTCGTATTTGATTTTTTTTTTTTATAATATATTTATCAGGGCACCCCTTTACACCAAGATTGGATGTAATCATGCCTTAGACCTTAAAAATCACACCTTAGAATACCCAAATCAGGCGTAAGAAATAGGTATTAAATTTACAATTGGTGCTGAAAACACGACTTAAAAATCTATCTACAGCGTGAGAAGATCATGAACGCGATGTTAAGAGGGGCAAAAAGGCTTTTTTCAGAGAGAGTGTCCGAGTGAAGAGTGTTTACTGTTTCGGGAAGAATCATATATAAAATTAGGATGGCCATGCGACTAAAAAGTTAACTTGGTTTTCTTTGGTTTACCTTCTGCACTATCAAATTCATCACGCTTTGCTTAGAAAGTGACGTCAAAGTTTGATGTGAGGTAGGTTTGTGACACATTGTATGCAGTGGTTACTTCCCTTGTTACACTATAACACCATAAATCATGGCAAATTGTCCATTGATGTTTTTTCACACACCTTAAAATACTTAAGAAGGAGTGAAAAAAACATTGTAAAATGGATGTGATAGATTCATTGCAAATGGGGAGCCCTGTATATATTACACTTGTCCTATCTTATCCTATCCTATCTCGAAAGTCGTTGGGGCACCACAGATGATCGTTTTAACCAGCGTACTTAATCTTTCTCTGTCCTCAGCAATTTTCATGGCTTCGATCAGTGTCAAGCCAGTCCATTCTCGAATGTTGTCCTCCCATCTCTTTTTCTGTCTCCATCTTCTTCTGCCTTCTTGCACCATACCTTGCAGGATGGTCTTTGCAAGGCCTGATGCTCTGGTGATCAGAGTTTTAGTTTTTTCACCACTGTGAGCATGTCATCATGTTGTCCAATTTCTTGTGTGATGGTCTGTTGGACTTCGTTGTTGGTGATTTGCTGAGCATAGGAAATGCCCAGAAGTCTTCTGTAGCATCTCGTCTCCATGCTTTGTATTCTTCGTTGTAGGCCTTCTGAGAGAGTCCATGTTTTGCAAACATATAGGAAGATGGAGATGACAAGGGAACGCAGCAGCCTTACCTTGGAGTGTAGACTGATGTGCCTTTCTTTCCAAATGGGCTTCAACCTTGTCAGGGCAGCAGTTGTTAGTGCGATCCTGGAGAGGACTTCCTGTCTGGACCCATTGTCTGATACAATTGCTCCTAAATATTTGAAGCTGTGCACCATTTTGAGGGATTGACCTTGGACTTTGATGTCCGTGTTGATGCCATTGGTGTTGTTGGTTATCATTTTGGTCTTCTCTGCACTTATTTCCATTCTAAAGGCTCCGGAGGTGATGTCAAGCCTCTGTACCAGCTGTTCAAGTTCTCGTTCCTCTCCAACCAATCCATCAATGTCATCCGCAAAACAGAGGTTGGAGATTGCTCTGCCAACCCAAACTGATTGTGCCTTCATGATCTGCAATGGCATCTGACATGATGCGCTCCAGGAAGATGTTGAAGAGTTGGAGAGAGTAGGCATCCTTGATGCACGCCGATTGTTGTTCAGAATCAGTTCCCTGATGGAGCTTTTGTGGAGGACTGCACTGGTAGCCTTGTCATGCAGGCTTTTGATTGACTTCAATAGTGTTAGGGCTGATGTTGTACACTCTCATGGTTGCCTACAGAGCTGCATGTCAGACTCGGTTGAATGTTATCTTGAAATCTACAAACGCATTAGACAGATGTTGTTGGTGCTGTAGGCATATGTCGCAGATTATTCTGAGATTGAAAATCTGCTCAGTGGTACTTTGCCCTGCCCTGAATCCTGCTTGCTCTTCAGCTATGATTTGTCCAGCTTGGGGTTTCAACCTGTTGAGTATTATTTTTAGGACTTTTTTGGGATGGCTGGTGAAGCTGATGGTGCTGTAATTTTCACACTCCTGAAGGTTATTCTTTTTGGGAAGAATGATGACAAGCGACTGGGTTCGTGGTGTAGGCCACTCCCCACTCTGCTAGCTCTTGTTACATATTAATGGTGAGGGCGTCAATCATCATCTTTCTTCCTGCTTGAAGCAATTCTGTGGGTATGTTGTTCACTCCCCCTGACTTCCCCTTCTTCAGCGATTGCACTGCTGCCTTAAATTTTTCTAGGAGATTTGGGAGGATTTCTTCTTCTTGTCTGTTCTGGGGACATGCTAGAACTGATGGGTCTCCGTTTGGTGTGTGGTTGTAAAGGTCAGAGCAGTATTCTGTCCATCCATCCAAAACTTCTTGTTCTTCTGTAAGGCACATGCCAGACTTGCTTTTTTGTATTGTAAAAACCTTGTGCTATTTGACACTTTTCAGATGCTTCACAGTCTGCTAGGCCTTCTTGCTCTTGTCTTTGTTTAGACTGTTCTCTATTTCCTGGCATTTATCTTCTATCCAGTTCTCCTTTGCTGTAGGCACGCCTTTTCGGATGTCACTGTTTTTCAGTAGGCATCAGCCTCCTCTGAGATGTTCCTTTTTTTTTTTTAATCTCTCTTCATTTGTCAAATAGATCCAAAAGTTCAGGTGTGATCCACAGTTTCTTCTTTGGGTGGTGCTTGCCAAGGATGTCAGTGGTGGCATCTGTCACTGCTGAGTTGAAGGTGATGGTCATGGTGTTGACATCTACTTCACCAGGTCCCAAAATGAGCAGAGGAGCAAATTTCCCTCAATTGTAACTTGGAATATTTCTACCACCTCTGGGTCTTGCAGTTTGTCCAGGTCGAACTTCAGCCTGGTGCACTTTGCTTTGTTTACTCTCTTCCAGTGGAGCCAGAAAGACATCATCACGAGATTGTGTTCACTTCCAATGTCTGCTATTGGGAAAGTGTATGTCCTGCCAATGTTGACGCTTGATTTGACGTGTTTCTTGACCATGATGTAGTCAATTTGATTGTGATGCTCCCCGCTGGGACTGTGCCAAGTCCATCATCTGGATTTTTAGTGGGGACCAAGCATGTTTACCAGTTTCACTTGTAATCGATTAATAAATCCTGAAGGCAATTAGTGAATCTAACTGGAAGCTTGAAAAATGATTTTTTTACTGACAGCAGTTTGAGTCTATGTACTACACCCCCACTCTCTACCCCTCCCATTCACCCCACCCTCTCTGACGTCCCTACCCACCCATAAAAAATAAAAATAAAAATCTGATTTTTGCGAGATGAGTCCTAAGTAGTCCAAAAATGATACTTATTTTCACCAGTTTTTTGTGTCCGTCAGTCTTCAATCAGTCCAGCTGTGCAAAGCTTTAAAAGTGGCTAAGTACTCTGATCTTTTCATGTATCATAACCAAACTTTATAGGATGGTGTATTTTCATAAGATCTTGAACATGATCAATGGATGAATGACTTCACTTCAAGGTCAACATCTCAGGGTCAGCAGTCACAAAAATGACAATTTTTCACAAAATTTCACTTTTTCCCAGAAGTCATTATATTCAACTATAATTGTTTGATACATGATAGATGTCACACACACACACACACCATGCAGATTTTTTAACCTCGCTTTAATGTCAAGTCACTGGAGCTGTCCAAAGTCAGTTTAAATGGGTACTTTGAAGTGACCTTGACCCTAAACTATAAGAGATAAAAGAGTCCGACCAGTGGCTCTATTAGTCTTTATTTGACCCATTGCATGCATCAAAATGAGGTTATTTGATCATACATGAACATCAGAGGTCATGTGAAGATCAAGGTCATCCCAATATCGCAGTCAATGAAGGTCAATGTCATCCAAAGGCCACTGTTTAAAGGCATAAAATGTTTTTTTAAAAATAATTTATTTGATCACGCACGAGTGTCCATTTGGATCCGGATGTCAAGGTCATTTCAAGGGCAAGATCATCAAAGTTTGTACAGTTTCTACATTTTGATGTCACAGGTTTGTTTAAGTTTTCTGGGCACTCATTTTCATTTACAGTACTTATTGCAAGTCCCATAAGAAGAATAGATATAAGATCAGACAACTTTATTATCTCTTTCATAAATTACATCGTGGTGTCAACACGTATACATATATCACAATAACAATGACAATGACTTACGGTAAGAATAAAATTCTTTAGCCATTACAAATACAACTGTATATAACATTACTTGCTGGCTCTCAGGTATAAACACAAGCATCCGTAACTTACATTAAAAATTCATTTTAAAATGTACAAGTATCATCCATCCATCATCAAGTATCAGTCATGTGAGAAATGTGGACTTTGCCCAGGTTCTAGCCTTTTTTGTTGTTTTCCCGGTGGGAAAGAACAGTGGGATAGGACATGATTACTTATGAAACACAGAATATGTTTCATCAGAATTCAAACTGAGGTACAAAAAGAATAAGAAGAGAAAGATATTTGTGTTGTTATTTGTAACTTCATTACAATGGTTTTTAAATTAACTATTTATATATTTGTTGTTGATTCTTTCAGTATTTGGCTTTCCCATGTGGTTTGATACGAGGCGCATTATGCAGTCTGGGCATCAATTGTATAGTCACTGCTGAAGTCAGTGCAATGCCAGCTTGTAAGTCATCCAAGAGTGAGTGAGAGAGAGAGAGAGAGAGGGGGGGAGGGATAGGGAAAGAAATAGGGTGGAAAACAACAGGAGAGAGAGAGAGAGAGAGAGAGAGAGAGAGAGAGAGAGAGAGAGAGAGAGAGAGAGAGAGAGAGAGAGAGAACTAGTTGAATACAAATTAAAATGCATCAATTAAAATAGAAAGTTAACATGATACATGATATTGATAAATTGCTCACCCTCTAACATATATGCACATGTCAAAACCATCAACAAACCTTCCCCCACACTATCGCAGAGTTGAACACCCATCCAGCTGAAGTTGCCACAAATCATACCCTGGAAGGCTTCAAATCCCAGATCTCAAATGCCCTTTCACTCTCCCTGCCCCTACTACCAACCCCATTGCCATCTCATTCCCTCCCTATTCCTTGATCATCCCTCCCCCCTCCTAACTCACAAAAGGATGATCCCAAAATTGCTGAAATTCTTGGCAGCAACCTCTATGATCACCGCGATTTTATTTTTTTTTACGCCAAACGGTAAAACCCATAAAGTCTAAATTTAGAGAATCTTCACTAGGATGAAATGGATAGTCAACGGAACAATGTAAATAAGAACTTAGTGTGGAACTCAAAGATTGGTCAAAGTATAAATGCTTTTATCTTAAGTCTATCTTTTTATTATTTCCTTTTATATTTAAGTTCTGTTGGCAGTTGAAAATAACTGTGCTTTCATTATTTCAGGCAAATTTCAGATTCAGATCCAGCGGCTGTGAACTGTGATCATCATTACATTGATAATCTTTTTATATATGGAAACATTTTTCAGAAATACTAGCTTGAAATGAAAGAACTTATTTTGTGTGTGTATTTTGTAGGAACAAATAAGTAAACAATTTTGAAGTTTGTTAGATAGTGGGTTTTTTTCTATCTTATTGTCTGGACATTTTAATTTATTCTGTGTGCTCTGAGCTTTACTATGATAGCATGGAGTATCAGCGCTATTTATTGTTGTATTATATTTTTTATGTGGAACAATGAAGAGATTGTGTGACTGTCCAATTTTGGGGTCACGTGACAGTTTTTGCATAATGACCCCTATTTGTAAAGGTGAGGGAATAATTTTGAAATAAAGTATTTACATATATTACAAAGTGTTTATAAATATTACATTGGTATTGTTTTAAGGGACTAAAATGTAGAAAAGATGGAGAACAGTCAGGTTGGCAGAAGTAATAAAAATGACTGTAATAATAATAAATTGTTAATAATTGTTAGTTTGGTTCTGGAATATATGTATTTTTTGTTATATTAGATATTTTGTGAGTCTGAAGTTGCTTTTACAGTTTTGTGTCTCTTCTGTTTTTGTCAGTAAGCTTTCTGTGAATGTATATATGATGTATGGGTGTTTTGTTGAAATATTGAAATAATTAAAGGTACAAATATTATATGATGAATGCAAGTGTAAGTATTAAAGAAATACATTCTTGTATGCTTATTTAGTACGAAATGTTCATTAATATTAAATGAAAGGTAAACAATGGTATATGTTCATAATTGTGCGTTACTTAAAACATGAAAAAGAAGGCTAACAAATTAGATGTGTTTTTATTAAAGCTGTGTATTTATAATTCAATTTTTGATACTTGAAATGTGATTTCATAGGGTTTGTGACTAAAGTGAGACTAGACAAAAGGGAGAATGAACAAAAGGGAGAAAGAAACCAAAAGGAAAAAGGACAGGTGGAAGACAAATCGATTATGTGTATGGCAGGTTTACAAAGGAAGAGAAAGAACATGAGATAGACATACATGTGACTAAAGCACACAGTTTATAGACATAATTATTTAGATTAACATAAATGTTATTCAGAATATTAAAAATATGTAAAGACAGTATTTAAAAAAAAGTAATACCAGTGCTAGAGAGAGAAAAAAAAAGACCCCAAAGAGAAAGCACAGGATTTTGCCCATAATAGTTGTCTCGCAAAAATTTAAAAAAAAAAACACTCGGCAATTGACAGTTCACAGTCGGATATTGTAGTCAAGGCCACCCGCAAAGTATAGAAAATATGTGGCGTCATTGGTTCTTGTGTTATACTCGTGATGTACTGAACGTGACATTTGTGCAAGTCTTTGCCCATGTGCATTTTTTCTTGCCATTCTCCCCACAAAATGGCACATATCACCATTTCTGTATGTGATTGTTCTCTTTGGAGCATCTTTAAAAACTTCCAAATGCTAGGGTGTCTGCTTGTTTTTGTGAATTCACCCCCGTTTTGGGCACTTGATGTCCATGCATCACCAATATATTTTGGTTGTCTTTTGTTTTTGTCGTGATGGTAAGAGAAGCCACTGTCAAATAACGGTGGCTTCCACTTTTGCATCTGTGTAACCTCCTTCATTGGCAAAGGAAAATAAGAAAACAAAATATATATCTGAAGAGTAATCACCAAAACTAAATTAATATGATTTCATTGAGACTGATCACTAACTTGGTGATTGTTTGATCATGCAGAAAAAATTACAAAGATCTGACTGCAGAGGACTGATCACTTTCTCAATTAAAGTTTAATATCATACAGATCTGCACAACTGGATCTAATATTAATGTTGTGCGTTGTACTTTCCCTTTCGTCCATTCTCCTTTTTGTCCATCATAATTTTTAATTCATTCACCCTTTTGTCCAGTCTCCCTTTAGTCTGTTCTCCCTTTTCTCCAGCATCCCTTTTGTCGGTCTCCATTTTGTCCAGCATTCCTTTAGTCGGTCTGCAGATTTCAAACAGCATGTTCTTTCCTAAAGATATGTTGTAAATATTGGCCTGGATGTGTAGTTCCACATGTTTTTAGTGAATGCCTATATAGCTCTGTGTGCATGTACGTGTGACATGTTTTCAAATGATTTTGTAATTGTTTTTTTATTTGATGCATCTTTTAGCTAATATTGGCATCATTCCATGGATGGTTTGAACATATTTTTTGCAAATAAATGAACTAACATCAAGTTTGAGTGAGCTGCTGTCATATTATTGATGTTGATTTTCTTGTGTATTTTTTCAGTTATTTTTTTTTTTACATGTATTTCACTTTTTTTAAAAATGTATTTCAACTATTTCTTTTTTTGGTACTGTTTTGTCTGTGTTCCTTAGAAAAATATGTGTCTCCCTGTCTTTGTGTGTGTACGAGGTGTTTCACTGACTCACATGCATGGCAATGCAAATCTATGCATTCACCCAAAAAACAAAAGAAACCAAAAAATCCAAATTTTTGCAAATCTATACGAGATAAGTCTTTAAGTAGTTGACAAATAATTTAAAAAATTTTAATTATCGGTCCATCTGTCTATCCGCCATCTATTGCCTGTCCTGTGCAAAACTTGCAAGTGGATTAATATCTTAAAACCTATTTTAACTATCACAACCAAACTTCATAAGATGGTGTATAACCACGAGACCTACTACATGATGAATGAATGAATGACTTCACTTCAAGGTCAAGATCACAGGGTCGATGTACGTTAAAAAAAAAACAATTTTTCACATTTTACTTTTTTTTAATAAAAGTTATTAATATTGAACTTTATTATTCTTTGATGCATGAGAGATATCAATGAGACACACATATTACACAAATTTGGTCAACCTCACTCCAAGGTCACGATCAATGGAGCTGTTCAAAGTCGGTTAGTATAGGTATTTCGAAGTGACCTGGACTCTAAATTATGAATTGTATACCATCGGAGTTTCCGTTTTTTCACCACTGTGAGCAGGTCATCGTGTTGTTCAATGCCTTGTGTGATGGTCTGTCAAACTTCGTCATTGGTGATGTACTGGATATAGGAAATGCCCAGAAGTCTTCCTTAGTACCTCATCTCCATGCTTTGTATTCTTTGTTGTAGGTCTGCTGGGAGGGTCAGAGCTCATGTGATTTATATTGGTTCAATTACCATGTGCTCGGGGACAAGGCGAGCCACATATTGTACTCATGGTTTTCAGCTGTGGCCAACAGCCTGAAGAGGACTAAAAATTATCAGAAGAAGAAGGTCTTACCAGGTCTTTCTTGCCTAAGGTTAAGATAAAAAGAACTGCTCACTCCATACCAGATCGATCGCCAAGGACCGCGCCTTCCATTGGCCACCAGGACGGAGGTCATAAGTGAGTTACTGATGGACAACTTAGCAAGATCCGCATGAGAGACAATATCGTTATAGGAACCTCGAATGTCAAGAACCTAACTGCAGAGGGAAAATTGGAAGAACTGGACCACTATTGATGGAACAATTTAGGTATCAGCGAACTGCGCTCAGGGTGGAGAATTTTCCGCGAATCCGCGGATTTCCGCGGAAGGCATTTGCATTTCCGAGAAAAAAATACTGAGTTCCGAGTGTGAGAAGCTGAGGGGCTACCCTTTAATGGGCATAACGGACAAAAGCGGCCGAAGGTCTAATCAGGCAAAACGTCCAAAAGCGTCCGTATCAACCATGTGGTTATATTCTCGCGTTGTTTGAAAGATTGCGAGACTTCCGGCAATTGACTTCCGGTTTATTCTGTTGTGAAAACATTCGACTGCATTTCCACAAGTTTTCTCTGTGATGCGTTCGTTTTCTCGATTTTTTTTTCACATTTTCTTGTGTGTGTGCCTAAAAGGGATGGTTTGGATTCTTCGACTGATGAAGGGGAGTTTACAGGCTTCCATTTATCAGACATTAAAGTAAGAGAAATGGACTTGGAGTCAGAGGAAGAGATCGGTACTGACATTAGACAATTAGTGTCAGTAGTGTGCATGCATACGATCTTTCAGACTGGCATGAAAGTGAAGAAGAGGGGGCTTGTTTGGACTTTTTAAAACTTTTTTTTTTTATACACATGGAGTAATAAAAAAACAAGACATGACAAGAGAAGTATAAAAAGGTAGATAATCAAAATATAATTTATTTCTGTTCATTTTGCATTTTATTTCATTTAAATCTATTCACTAGTCACTAATACCTAAGATGTGGTGTTTTTACTAATGTACCCCTAAATATCTCTAAAATTATAAAAATTCTTGCCTGTTTACAGCTAAAAAATATAGACAAACGTGTGCCCAGTAAAATTGGAAATGTGGAGTTGGTGTGTAACAGTGGTGGACCTCAAACTTTGTTAGGCCTACAAATCAAGATTCTTAACTTTTTTGAAAGACATGTGCATAAAACATTCTTTTTTTGTTGTTTTTGTTTCTATTCATGTTTACTTTTTGCTTTTTGCTTTCAGGAGAGGCCCTAAATTACTTTCAAAATTGCATAAATTCATTTTCTTCCAGGGGGCAAATACCGGGGCTTGGCCCCTGGGCCCTGGCCGGATTTCAGAGATTTCTTGATTCAGTTGTTCTCCACCCTGTGCGCTGCAAAGGCCTAGGTGAAACAACGCCTGACACAGACCACAAGCTTTATTGTCATCTCCATCTTCCAATACGCTTTTGAAACATGGACCCTCACATCACATCTACAACGAAGAATACAAAGCATGCATGGAGATGAGGTGCTACAGAAGACTTCTGAGCATTTCCTATACCCAGCACATCACCAACAACATTCATCCTCTGCACACAGCAAACAGGCCACTGCAATATTTCTTTTTTCCAGCTTTCGTCGCTTTATTTCAGCTTCATTAGGAATTGTGCCTATTTTTTCTTATCCCAAAGTAAGATTGCTAGACCTCTTGCACAGCACCTATACTTGTGTGGAGCCAGCATTCATAAAGTGTGAAAGTTTTACCTACAGTGAATATGTGAAGTCAGTGATTTAGTGATTTCATAAAATCCATGTGTCTCCTAATGAAGTGACAGTGATTTCATGAAATTATTATATAGAGCCATCAGGGATTTCATCATGAAACCACAAAATCATTGTATTCATTGACATTTTCAAAATTTATAAATTTGTCTCAATCACAAACACACGTACACACACACACACACACACATACACACACAAACCACAAAAAATGCTGACATTTTATATTCTGGCAAAAGTCTTTCAGTAGTTTCTGCTCAAATACCCTTTTAGTGGGTCATTTTCCGATGTCGGCTTGTACTGGTCTTTCTCACTGTCATGACTGTGAGTAGATTTCTGGGATCACTCCTTCCTCGATCTACAAGTGGTACTGGGATTGTGACAGTTTCTCCAACACTAGCTATTGGAAGTACCAGCCTTCTGCGCTTAACTATGCGGCCTCCTGCTTAGCCTGGCAAATTCTCACTTTAGCCCGAACTGATGCGTGAGACGATATCGATGATTGAGGTGATGTTGACGTTTGATGCGATGCTGATGGTTCAAGGGTTGCGGATGTTCAGGCGATGTTGAGGGTTGATGCGATGCTGATGGTTGAGGTGATGCTCGTGGTTTAGGTAATGGTGCCGGTTTAAGCGATGTTAATGTTTGATGCAATGCTGATGGTTAAGGCGATGCCCTTGGTTGAGATGATTCTGACAGTTGAGGTGATGCTGATGGTTGAGATGATGCTGACGGTTGAGGCCCCTTCAATGTTTGAGGTGATGCTGACTATTGAGATGATGCTATTGGTTGAGACTGAGTTGAGTTGAATCTCACATGTGAACAAAATATTGGCAAAGTATGCTAACTGCAAAGATTATGAGAAGAAAAAGATAACAAACAATTAAGGTGAGCTTACACAAACATACATGTGTTGGAAAATACATTCACTGATTTACTAAAGGTCAATCCGTGATTCTGCTTTGTAGTAGAAAATAATTTGCTGATTCACTGAAAGTCAGTCAGTGACTCTGGGTAGTACATGTTGCAATATTTCAGTTATTTCATGAAATCACTGAAAATGTGAACAAGAACAATGTACAGCAAGAAGGCCTACCAGACTGTTAAGCAGCTGACAAGTGTTAAACAGCCCAAAGTCTCCACGATCCAAAGCAAGCCTGGAATATGCCTTACAGAAGAACAAGAAGTCTTGGACAGATAGACAGAGTACTACTCTGACCTTTACAACCATACACCAAATGGAGACCCATCAGTTCTAGCATGTCCCGAAAACAGAGAAGAAGAAGAAAACCTCCCAATTCTCCTGGAAGAAGTTGAGGCAGCGGTGCGTGGACAACATACCCGCGGAACTGCTACAAACAGGAGGAGAAGCGATGATGGATGCCCTCACCATTATCTGTAACAAGATCTGGCAGAGTGGGGAATGGCCTGCACCATGGACCCAGTCGCTTGTCATCACTCTTCCCCAAAAAGGTAACCTTCAGGAGTGTGAAAATTACCGCACCATCAGCTTCATCAGCCATCCTAGCAAGGTCCTCCTGAAAATAATACTCCACAGGTTGAAACCCCAAGCTGAACAAATCATAGCTGAAGAACAAGCAGGATTCAGGGCAGGGCGAAACACCACTGAACAGATTTTCAACTAAAACAACTGCTGCCCTGACAAGGTTGAAGCCCATTTGGAAAGACAGGACCATCAGTCTACATTCCAAAGTAAGACTGTTGCGCTCCCTTCTCATCTCCATCTTCCTAGACTATATGCTTGCGAAGCATGGACCCTCACAGCAGATCTACAACGAAGAATACAAAGCATGGAGATGAGGTGCTACAGAAGACTTCTGGGCATTTCCTATACCTAATTAACACATCACCAACGACGAAGTCCGACAGACCATCACACAAGCCATTGGACAGCACGATGACCTGCTCACAGTGGTGAAGAAACGGAAACTCCGATGGTATGGCCACGTCACCAGGTCATCAGGCCTTGCAAAGATCATTCTGCAAGGCAAAGTGCAAGAAGGTAGAAGAAGAGGGAGACCGAAAAAGAGGTGGGTGGACAACATTCGAGAATGGACTGGCTTTTTACTGAGCGAAGCCATGAGGGTTGCTGAGGACAGAGAAAGATGGAGTATGTTGGTTAAACGATCATCTGTGGTACCCCTACGACCTCCGAGTTACGGGACAGGATAGGATAGGATAGGATAGGATAGGACTGAAAATGTTAATGATTTCATGCAACCACTGAGGGTCACAGGAATTTCATAAAATCACTAAAGCATTTAAGGATTTTGTGAAATCGCGGACTTCACAAATTAACTCACTGCGACATATCTATATATATATCTGTCTATCTAAAATGATTAAATTATACAATAATATGTAAAATGTCAGAGCCCCAAGGTGTGAACTTATACTACTAGGCCGCCTACTACTACTATTACTACTACTACTACTACTACTACTACTACTACTACTACTACTACTACTACTACTACTACTATCCTATCCTATCCTATCCTATCCTGTCCCGTAACCCGGAGGTCGTAGGAGCACCACAGATGATCGTTTAACCAGCATACTCCATCTTTCTC
>CM072513.1:46576238-46686238 GCA_036898135.1 Oncomelania hupensis
TAATGCGCTACAGGCAACAAGGGGGCTCCTATGGGAGCTTAACTTAAATCCTCTTTCGACCAGCGCCTTGAGCAGCTCTTGAGCTAGAAGAAATCTCAATATGCAAATAAGGGAGACAATCAACGACAAAGTCGTCTTTCCTAGGAATTCATCCTTGTTACTTCCCTTTAACACGAAATGCATGCGCTTAATTATTCAAGGACCAGGGAAAAAAACAACCAAAAAAAAAAAAAACACCCACACAGTCCCCTACAGTACTCCTCTCTTAAGGTGACCCCCCACGGGACCAAATTTTTGTTTGATCTTATCCGAGGGGCACCCTAAACAGTCCTCTGATAAGATCAACTACCAGTAAAAACCTTGATCTTATACGAGGTGCTAAATTTTTGTGTCGTGTATGTGTGTACATGTGTGCACGTTGGTGCGCGCGTATGCATGTATGCATTACTGTATACAGTACTCCTCTCTTAAGGTGACCCCCCACGGGACCAAATTTTTGTTTGATCTTATCCGAGGGGCACCCTAACCAGTCCTCTGATAAGATCAACTACCAGTAAAAAACTTGATCTTATACGAAGTGCTAAATTTTTGTGTCGTCAGACGGTGTGTGTGTGTGTGTGTGGGTGTGTGTGTGTGTACATGTGTGCACGTTGGTGCGCGCGTATGCATGTATGCATTACTGTATATGTATTTTTTGTGCGTGTGTATGATGCATAAACACACACTCAAACACTCAAATGAACGGATGCAAGCATGCATACACTTACACACACACTCTCTCTCACACACACACACAAACACATTGACGCGCACGCACGCAAATGAGAATACAAAATAAAAAGTATGCACCAAGACAGTTACTGGGTGTATTTGCAGAAACCTTACACAAGTTTAACGAATTGTTCACTTTGTCTACGCCAAGGCACATGCTTTATCGCCAGTGAATGAAGTCAATTCAGGGTAAGGTCCACTGTGGCAATACATCCCGCTTTTGCCACTGAGCGAAATCTTCTCGATTTGACTCACTGGAAACACAAACAAACAAACAAACAAACAAACAAACAACAACAACAACAATAATAATAATAATAATAATAATAATAATAATAATAATAATAATAATAATAATAATAATAATAATAATAATAATAATAATAGTGAACACTGGATCACAAAATTTAATCAACAACTTTTTTTTTCATGGCTGACATACTGCTATTTTTTTACAGATGCAATCACCCCTCCCTCCTCCCCCCTCCCATTTTTTTTATTTTCAGTATTATTATGATAAAGGTTAGGTGGAACTCAGTCACAAAAATTCCATCCAACATGAATTCAAAAGAAAAATGTGACAGACTTACCAGCACAGCGTCCCACTGCTATGTGAACAGGAAATGACATCATAAGGAATATATGACATCATCTCAAAACAGGAAGTGACCTCATAAATGACGTCATCTGTGACATCAATTTCTCTTAAGCAGTAGTCTCCTCCATTTGGGAACCAAAACGGGGTTGACGTTATCCGAGGTTTTCCCTTATGCGAGGTGACGCTAAGCGAGGAATTCTAAATGGTACAAAGAAGGTGTTTGGCCGGGACCGACAACCTGATTGATCTTATCCGCGTTGTGACCTTAAACGCTAGTGACGTTAAAAGAGGAGTACTGTATATGCTTATAGTGTCCGGGGACGTTAATCTACAGGGTGTTCCAAAAGCCTTGGGCACATTTTTACATTGAATATTTCCGAAACTATTAAGGATATAAAAACGCATCTGGTAAATTCAGAAAGTATATATATGGCCCCCTTTCCCCCCCTTTCCCGGTCCTCTATTCGCTATATGTGACGCGGGACTTTAATCTACCTACCTACCTACCTCAGAAAGCTTGTAATCTCAATTTTTACATGGAATGTTCAAAGATGTTCAATGTGAGCACCATTGGTCACACGACACACATCAAGCCGATAGTCAAATTCTTGCCAAACGCGTCCCAGCATTTTCTGGTTGAGGGAACGCCATTAATGGGTCTGAAAAGAAATTTTAAAAAATCAACAGCTTTACAAAAAACTTAATGTAATTAGCTTTAAAATGGCACAACTTTTATCTTACTACCATTAATAGTAATTGAGATAGTCTATGGGGACTTCAAATGTGCCCAATACTTTTGGAACACCCTGTACATGCCTGCCTGCCGCACACCTACACCCATACACACATATTTTTCTTTTACATTTTTTAAATCCATTTTTATTTCAAGATTGCCTCCCATTTCACTATTCTCTCAGGTCATCTAATACAAATCCCCGTTGGGGTGCCGGGGGTTTCAGTATAAATAGTATACCCACTTTCTGGAAATTTAGTGCTTTAAATTCCCACTGTCGCTGTCTTTCTCATTTGCTCTTTCTCATTCTGCTCTGTTCTATCAATCTGCTATACTATCTTCTTCTTTGCTAGACCAGTCACCTACCTTTTTTCTTGAAAACTCTTCCGGGACAAGACTCCTTGTTTGTGTATGAGGTCTGTTGGATCCTATCCTATCCTATCATGTCCCGTAACCCGGAGGTCGTAGGGGCACCACAGATGATCGTTTAACCAGCATACTCCATCTTTCTCTGTCCTCAGCAGCCCTGATGGCTTCGCTCGGTGTCAAACCAGTCCATTCTCGAATGTTGTCCTCCCACCTCTTTTTCGGTCTCCCTCTTCTTCTACCTCCTTGCACTGTGCCTTGCAGAATAGTCTTTGCAAGGCCTGATGATCTGGTGACATGGCCATACCATCGCAGTTTCCGTTTCTTCACCACTGTGAGCAGGTCATCGTGTTGTCCAATGGCTTGTGTGATGGTCTGTCGGACTTCGTCGTTGGTGATGTGTTGTGTATAGGAAATGCCAAGAAGTCTTCTGTAGCACCTCATCTCCATGCTTTGTATTCTTCGTTGGAGATCTGCTGTGAGGGTCCATGCTTCGCAAGCATATAGGAAGATGGAGATGACAAGGGAGCGCAGCAGTCTTACTTTGGAATGTAGACTGATGGTCCTGTCTTTCCAAATGGACTTCAACCTTGTCAGGGCAGCAGTTGTTTGTGCGATCCTGGAGAGGACTTCCTGTCGGGACCCATTGTCTGATACAATGGCTCCTAAATATTTGAAGCTATGCACTGTGTTGAGGGATTGGCCTTGGACTTTGATGTCCGTGTTGATGCCATTGGTGTTGTTGGTCATCATTTTGGTCTTCTCTGCACTTATTTCCATTCCATAAGCTCTGGAGGTGGTGTCAAGCATCTGTACCAGCTGTTCAAGTTCTTGTTCCTCTCCAGCCAATCCATCAATGTCATCCGCAAAACGAAGGCTGGAGATTGCTCTTCTCCCTATGCTGACTGTGCCTTCATGATCTGCAAGAGCATCTGACATGATGCGCTCTAGGAAGATGTTGAAGAGTGTTGGAGAGAGTAGGCATCCTTGACGCACACCGATTGTTGTTCTGAACCAGTTCCCGATGGCGCTGTTGTGGAGGACTGCACTGGTAGCCTTGTCATACAGGCTTTTGATGACTTCAATAATTTTAGGGCTGATGTTGTACACTTTCATTGTTGCCCATAGAGCTGCATGCCAGACTCGGTCAAACGCCTTCTTGAAGTCTATGAACACATGATATAGATGTTGTTGAAGCTGTATGTATTTCTCAATGATTATTCTGAGGTTGAAAATCTGTTCAGTGGTACTTCGCCCTGCCCTGAAACCTGCTTGTTCTTCAGGTATGATTTGTTCAGCTTGGGGTTTCAACCTGTTGAGTATTATTTTCAGGAGGACCTTGCTGGGATGGCTGATGAGGCTGATGGTGCGGTAATTTTCACACTCCTGAAGGTTACCTTTTTTGGGAAGAGTAATGACAAGCGACTGGGTCCATGGTACAGTCCACTCCCCACTCTGCCAGATCTTGTTACAGATAATGGTGAGGGCATCAATCATCGCTTCTCCTCCTGCTTATACCAGTTCCGCGGGTATGTTGTCCACCCCCGCTGACTTCCCTTTCTTTAGCGATTGCACTGCTGCCTCAACTTCTTCCCGGAGAATTGGGAGGATTTCTTCTTCTTCTCTGTTCTCGGGACATGCTAGAACTGATGGGTCTCCATTTGGTGTATGGTTGTAAAGGTCTGAGCAGTACTCTGTCCATCTGTCCAAGACTTCTTGTTCTTCTGTAAGGCATATGCCAGACTTGCTTTGGATCGTGGAGACTTTGGGCTGTTTGACACTTGTCAGCCGCTTCACAGTCTGGTAGGCCTTCTTGCTGTTGTTCTTGTTCAGACTGTTCTCTATTTCCTGGCATTGATCTTCTATCCAGTTTCCCTTTGCTGTGCGCATGTCTTTTCGGATGTCATTGTTGATTTTTCGGTAGGCATCAGCTCCCTTTGAGGTGTTCTTTTTCTTTTTCATCTCTCTTCGTTTATCACACAGATCCAAAAGTTCAGGTGTGATCCACGGCTTCTTCTTTGGTCGGTGCTTGCCAAGGATCTCAGTGGCGGCATCTGTCACAGCGGAGTTGAAGGTGGTGGTCATGGTGTTGACATCTACTTCACCAGCCCCCAAAATGAGCAGTGGTGCAAATTTCCCTCCAATTGTGGCCTGAAATAGTTCTGCCACCTCCGGGTCTTGCAGTTTGTCCAGGTCGAACTTCAGTCTAGTGCATTTTGCTGTATTTACTCTCTTCAAATGGAGCCGGAAAGACATCATCACGAGATCGTGGTCACTTCCGATGTCTGCTCCTGGAAAAATTCGTGTCCTTCCAATGTTGATGCTTGATCTGAAGCGTTTCTTGACCATGATGTAGTCTCTTTGGTTGTGATGCTCCCCGCCGGGACTGTGCCATGTCCATCGTCTGGAGTTTTTGTGGAGACCAAGCGTGTTTGCCAGTACCAGATTGTTGTATCTGGCAAACTCCAAGAGTCTCAGACCCCTGTCATTTGTCTCGTTGTTGCAGTGGGGTCCACATGTGTCTCCCCAGTTGTGGTGCGCATCTTGGCCAACCTTGGCATTCCAGTCGCCTTGCACTATGACGACTGTTGGATCAGCTTGGGAAAATTGGACGCTTTCTGCCAGGTGGTCACTATGGCTTCCTATGATGTTATTATTTAGCAATGTAGGCATTTTATATGTATATGTTTTGTTGATAATTTATAATGATGTTTGTATTCTATTTTGTTTTTGTAAACGGGGGTTCGATAAATTAGAGTGCAGCCTCAGCGTCCCCTGCGTGGGATGTCTTTATTGTAAAGTGACTGGCTGGTGGAGGGCATTCAGTTTTCCCACTAGGGTTGCTTCAGCAGATCTTTTATGCGGATTGGGGGTTGTCCGGTCCTGATTTGGCTCGGAAGAGTCCGCTGGACCTAAAGCAACAATTATGTAATGTAATGTAATGTAATCTAATACAAGCTTCCACGCTTCAAGGCATGTTCAAAGCAAACAACATTACATGATTAACGACATAACGCCTATGAATATGAGGAAAGAACCCAAGTATTGAAGTAAATTACATCATATTATGAAACTACAGTTATTAATTACTTTCAGCAAACGCAACCGATAATGTCAAGCTGGGAACAAAGCAAAATGACCGTCTGTATCTTTGGCACCAATTCCATTAACCCAAACAGGAAAAAAGGCGAAATAACTTTGTTTTTGTGTTTGTGGTGGTGGAGAAAATAATGAAATGGACGGTTAAACGTGGGATTCCTTTTATGTTTGCTTGTTGCTGTTGTTGTTGTTGTTGCTGTTGTTGTTGTTGTTGTTGTTATTAGTGGTGGCGGGTATTTGTGTATGTGTCTGTGTGTGTGTGTGAGGGTGTGTGGGTGTGCAACTTCAGTGTGTGTTTGCGCGCATTCATGTGCTTGCGAACCATGAGTAAGTGTGCATGCGTGCTTGTGCGTGAAACGTTGATGCCAATCATGCTGTTAGTGGTGATTATTGTTGACGGTTGCGTGGACTTAATAATAATAATAAATAATAAGGTTATTTACGAGTCACTTTTCCTAGTTAGGGACAGTTCAAAGCGCACCCTCCCGCATTCATACATTCATTAAACAATGGTACGACACATATGATCAGATTACCGGTCACTTCCTCCTCGGACATTTCCCCCCGGTCTTTTTCTTCTTAGTCTTCCCCCCCCCCCCCATTCCTAGCCCATTTCCTCCCCGGCTACCTTCCACCCCTTCCCGCGACCATTTCCCTCGTGGTCACTTCCCCCCCCCCTCTTACCCTTGTATTCTTCCCTCTTCCTACCCCCCCCCCCCCCTCTTTTTCACCACTATCCCCCACTCCCTTCCCTCGCCGAGCACAGTTGCAATCTTTAATTTCTAGTTTCTAATATTGTATTATGTATGTAACATTATACCTATGAACAAAGTCAACAATTTGAACGCTTACAGCAAGAAAGTTCACTACTGGTGTTTGATTATCATTACTGAGAACGTTACTGTAGTTTCTTCAAGACAACCGATGTTTGATCATTGATTCTGCAATCAGTTTTGAAATATATGAACTGTTGTTCAGTTTTCTTTACAGCTTTTACTTAAAACTAATGTGCACTGAAAACGTTACTTTAGTAGTTGAAGTAGTTGAAGTAGTTGAAGCAACCACAACAACTACAATGAATGGTAGAATCGAGCAGGTATATTATTTTGATTTCCTCGAAAGGCAAAAAGATGATAGTACACAGCGGATTCCTTGTCCACCACAATAACAAAAAACTATCTTACAACAGGGACAAATATAAATGTAAGCTAAATACAATAACGAAAGCAAATGCAAAGCAGCTGTTAATGCAAAGGTGCGAAAACATTACTACGATGATGATGATGATGATGTTGATGATGATGATGATGATGATGATGATGATGATGATGATGATGATGATGATGATGATGATGATGATGATGATGATGAACCAGTTTAAACACACCTGTCGGTGTTACGTTGAAACGCGCATGATGGTGCGTGTGAAGATATTATGTGTGAAGCGCGCGCGATAGATCTGTTCGTTTTATTTTGCAAAGCATGCAATAATAGAGTGTATTTACCTTTGATTTGAGTTTGCATTGTTGTTAGAAGAAGCTTTGTATAACGTTGATAATTTTCGTTAGTCGATATTATTGGAGAATTCTCTAGATCTGCTTGTTTACTATCGATCGAAGTTTCGGGATATTTGAGAACATTCTTTTGACAGAAAGGAAGGTTGTATGACGTAAAACAGTGATGACGAAGTTAATTCTGATTGGTTGAAACGCGTCATTCTGGAACGTCCTGAGGTTATCTCGAGTTGAGAGAAAAAATATATAATGGACACATGTTGTGAGAGAGGAGAGTGAAAAGGTGATTGTATGCAGTTGTTGATGAACGCTGAATAAAGTTTGAAAACTTCAGTCGTCGACTCCTGACTTGTTGATGATTGGACAGGCTGCGTGGATAAACGAATCAGAGTTACACCTATCAGGATTTCAAGCATCAGGGCTGAATCAGATACTGATAGAAAAACACCAACATCGTCGAGTGTAACAGTCGGTAACACTCAGTGCATACCAAAATATTCAACGTAGCGAGTGCGCGTGCTTTTGTTTTTAATCAGTATATATTTGTTGGCTATTGTTTTGTATTAAGGAAGGGGTGAAGGGAGGATGACCAGGAAGAAATAATACAGGGGGGAAGTGGTCACTGAGGGGAAGGTAGACGGGGAAGAAGTAGGCTAGGTGGGAAAAGACTGGGTAGGAAAAGACCTAGAGGTGGGAAATGTCCGGTGAGGAAGTGACCGGATGGTGGGGAGGATAGGGGGGGGGGAGGAGAGAAGTGACCGGACACCGACGCGTATACATAAATGGCTGGGAGCAAGCGGACTGGGACAGAGGCAGTAATGAACAAAGTGATTCACCACACATGCACACACAAACAGGCATACACACACGCACACACATACACACAAACACACACGCACACACAAAAAAGATGAAGCAATAAGGAAGAAGTAGTTTGGAAACAGAACATCAGGACAAGACTTTAGAGAAACAAAAATAGATTTGAGGTTTGTTTTGAAGGTGTTGATATTCGGTATGCTGCGGAGAGAAAGTGGTCATGAATTCCAGGCAGTTGGTCCAAAGACAGAAAAAGATCTAGAACCAACAGAGGACAGTTTGTAGCGGGGTATCCTGAGGGGTGTTGGAGGGCGTGAAGCATTGGACATTATCGGCAAGGTATGAAGGAGTGGAGCCATGGAGACACTTGTAACAGAAAAGACAGATAAGCCATTGGCGTGAGCGAAGAAGAGGAGCGATGTGGTAAGTTGTTTTTTTTTTCTGTTTGAGAATGAGGCGAGCGGCAGCGTTTTGAAAGCGTTGCAGATGGTGGATGCGTGCAAACCAAAAAAAGAGAGTTGCAATAGTCAAGTCGAGAAAGAATGAAAGACATCACAAGTTTAGAAGTTGCGTCGATTGTCAGGTATTTATGAATAAGTCCAATGCGGCGGAGTTGGTATTGGCAGGCTTGACATGTTTTGCGGATAAAATCAAGAGTATTGTCCACACCCAGGTTCCTTGCAGTAGGTGAAAGAGGGATGGTGTTATGACATAAGGCTATTGTATCGGTAAGGGCGGAGGACAGTTTATGGTTAGTGCCATTGAGCTCGACTCCTGTTTCGTCTGCATTTAATTGTAATTTGATTGCTGTCATCCAATTCTGGAAATCTGAGAAGCAGTCAGATGAGTTTTTCAGAATGGAGGAGAGAATTTCAAGGGTGTCACTGTTTCTAAGCTGGGTGTCATTAGCATAACAGTGATGGCTAACGCTATGTTTTTGATTGATATGAGACAGTGGTGATGTGTATAGAGTAAAAAGAATGGGTCCTAGAACTTAGCCTTGCGGTACGCCACAGGTAAGCTTTGATGGAGCAGAAAGGTTGTTGTTAATAGACACAGTTTGAAAACGATCAGTGAGGTAAGAGCGGAACCAGCTGAGAGTAGCATTTTTGATGCCGAAACTGTTTTCAAGCTTTTTGTTGTCGTGCCCGTTTTTATGTGATGGTTTGTGGTAGCGCTGATAATTGCTGCGGAGGAGTTGGAGGGGGTGGGGAAGTATTTATTTCATGGCTGGTAAATCCGAATTGCTTCTGTAGGCAGCCGTGTTATGAGATCGGGGCGGAACGGCTCGGGTTTCGCCGACGCTCTAGTCGCGGTGCTGGCGAAAAGAGAAGAGAGAGGCACATACACATTCCCACTGGCGCCAGGACCCAGACACCAACCACACTCTATGGACCACTGCCTGTGCGCCAATGCATATATTTAATGGACAAAGAGTTCTCTTTCTCCATAGATTATTGAAGAAGAGAAGGAAGAGGAGGAAAAAAGAAGAAGAAGAAATGCTCGTTACATATTTCTGGTTTTAAAAAAAAAAAAAATCCCCACACAATATTGGAGACGAAAAAAAAAAAAGACGAGGTAGAAGAAGAAGAAGAAGAAGAAGAACAAGAAGAAGAAGAAGAAGAAGAAGAAGAAGAAGAAAGTAGGAAAAATAAAGATCCCCACCCCACTCCCTTCTCCCTATCACCTAGGGATTATTTACAGCAGGCAGACTTCAAGAGCCTATTGCATGTGCACAGGTCAAGTACATTATTTCATGTACCATTATAATTTTGTGTTCATTGATTATTTACTCTTCGTTTGAGAGAAACGGACAGAAAGAAGAGAACAATTTATGTTTGGGCGTTTGCATTTTCCCATAGATTTGTGGAGAAGAAGAAGTAATAAGGAGAAGAGGATGACGACGACGACAAAGGAGAAGATGTATATAGTTGTTTAGAAGAAGATGAATAAGTTAAATCGTCTAATCTAATGCATGTGCTGTTATATAATTATGTATGCATAATGTGCTAATACGTTTCTTAGCTCTTGTCCATGTACTCTCAATTTTTATGTCGGATTGTAGACCATGTATCTAATTTCTCAGTTTGAGATCAATAAAGTTGTATTGTATTGTATTGTATTGTATTGTATTGTATTGTATTGTACTGTATTGTATTGTATTGTATTGTATTGTGCGCTGGTAGAGAATAAGCAGGTAAACAATTATTTTGCCAATAACTCTGTAATAAGAGGAGGGGAACAAATTTAGTACAAAAGTAAAACATGTACTCGCACATACCTGAGTAAATTTGTGTTCTTTTTATAGCTCTATCCAACGAAAAGGTAAGAGACTCGGCATTCAAGGGGTAAAATACACAAGTAGATTTTTTTTAAAAATAGAAACAAAAGTAAACAAAATTCGGCCGGATTTCGCAAAACAGCAAGGACACGGCAGTGGGTAAATCCCAGGGGTTGTATTCCGAAAGCATTTACCCAGTGGATAAGTCCGCGAAGCCGTACAGTACACTTACCCACCGTCCGCGAAGCCGTACAGTACACTTACCCACCGTCCGCGAAGCCGTACAGTACACTTACCCACCGTCCGCGAAGCCGTACAGTACACTTACCCACCGCTTCGCGCATTTATCCACTGGGTAACTGCTTCTTGAATATTCCCTGTTTGATATGATGATGATCATCATTGTTGTCAAGGCGGCGATGTAATGATTCGTCCTCAACGCTAACGCAATAGGACGTTATGCTGCGTTATTCCTCCTCCTCCCCTTCAATACCACCCCAGTCGACAAGAACACAATTGAATTCAATTCAACAAATCTGTATTGCCTCTTCCAAGGAATTGTGACAGGCGTTAAACTCAAAGATCTACATCTAATTATTTTAACATAATTTACACAGATATTGTAGAGTAATCCCTAAATGTGTGTATTCATATTTGGCTTGATCCTGGCTTGGATGGATATATAAAAGCTTGGGTTAAAATGGCGACTTAACGTCTGGTCTCATTTGTGTGTTCTCACCCATCAGTGGACACACATACATATCACGCCAAATTCCACATGGTGTTCTGCAGCCGGATGCACAACACGTTTCTATCTAAACTAGAAAGGTTTTAGCCCTAAAACAATTCTAGTTAAAACTGCTCTAGAGAAATAAGTTAAAAGCAATGCATGACGCGCTTCTAAAAATATTTAGAACAGTTTTAACTAGAAAGGTGTTTGGAAAGTTAAAATTCAGTTAGCGAAACAAAAAATGACGTCACACATACACGTCATGAAAACCATCCCACAATTCGTCATTCTCCATCATGGCTGCGCCCAACAAACGTGATAGGAAAATGATGGTGAAGAAGTGGCCTGGTTGGAGGTCTATATTGCAAAAAAAAAAAAAAAAAAGACATATTGAAAAGAAAAAAGAAATGTTCCCAAATTGTAAAAAGTAAACAGCTGGCTAGGCAGGAGGTGGCGACGGCTGTCAATTCCAAAGGATTTGCGAACCGCACTACTGAGGAGTGCAAATCAAAGATACTTCGTCTGTTTATGAGGAATGTAGATTATACTTTGTGCTGGTCTATTGTTTAAATGCCCTCTAAACAATTAGATCTAATTAAATAATAGTAACTAATAATATAATAAATAGAAAACAAATAATGAAAATAAGGTTATAAAGACAAAAGGTACTGGTGCCACTGAAGATATTTTTCAAAACCACTGACCGGTAGGCTTATAGCAAAGATTAAAATGCGCGTTGTGCATGTGTATTTCTTTGTACCAGTGTCATTTATTATCGAACAGCTGCTTTCACGTGTGGCTATGATCCACATGCGTTGCAAAGTTAGGTAAATAGCTGCATGGTTAACAACATCTAGGCAGGCCTATGCAGACCTGAGTCTAGCCATGTACGTGTATTGATGTAAGTTCACTCATGATGTTGCATTGTCTGGGTAATCTTTTATTTTTATTTTTTTAAAATGTTGAAATAATACATTGTACGACATGCAGCCTTTGGTTTAAAATTATTGTTACAGTGGCATCAATTGTCAACAGAAGCAAAACAAAACAAAAACAAAAAATGCTTGAGAATAATAATTTTAAAAAAAAATCCACCAACTGGCGGAGGCCTACAGCAACTTGAGCCTTGGTTTGTTCCACTGGTATTGGACATATTAGGGAAGGACACTGCCATGGTGGACGGCATTGGAGGAGAATGGACACTGGTGACACTGGTATGAGAATGTTACCTCATATTAATTTATATATTAATTTATAAATCAAACAGTGATGATTCTACTAATTGTAAAATTGTAGGTATAGTTTCCTTTGAGCATTGTGGTGTAAGTGAAAGTCTCTCTCTCTCTCTCTCTCTCTCTCTCTCTCTCTCTCTCTCTCTCTCTCTCTCTCTCTCTCTCTCTCAAATTTTTCTGACAAGAACAGATCGTCATTTGTGAGAAATCAACATTGTTTCAGACTTTCTTTCTCTGATTATTTGATTGTAGTGGGCCGCATACGGACGAACGTTTTATTTCAGAAAAATATAAGTGACCGCTTCTAAGTTATATTTTAAAGTGCAATAATGGAAATTTGCTGAGGATCTATTGCAATCCATTGAACATTGGACATTTTTCAAATGAGGGGATTTGTCTACGAGACATTTCGATTCCACAGTAGATAGCAAGAAAATTATGTGGCGGTATTGGCAAAATTGACCAAATCTTGCAACTTCGATAACCAAGAAGACAGAATGATATGTGACAGACTAGTAATGGGAATAAGGGACGATCGAGTCCGTGAGAAATTATTGGAAGAGAGGGAACTGGATTTGAAGAAAGCTGTCCAGATTATCTGGGCTCCTGAGGCATCCCAGATGCAAGTGAAGTCAATGGCAGGCAACAGTGAGAGCTCAGTTCAACGGCTAAAGCATGAAAAGCGCCATTTAGCAGAATGCCCACACTCGGAGAAGTCAAAGACTATTTCCAGTCCAACGCCACGCCGTCAAAAGTGTGCTCGTTATGGGAGAGATCCACACAACAGAGTAGCATGTCCAGCAGCGTCCGCCAAGTGTCATAAGTGTTCTAAGATTGGGCACTATGCATCGTGTTGCCGTTGGACAGTTATCCATGATGTTGAGGGGCAAGCCAATAAGAACTTCTACCTTGAGAGACGATTGTTGGTGAGGTCATCTGCGATTCACGGAAAGTGAAAGTAAAAGTCAACGGAACAGAGACACTCTTCAAGTTGGATTTAGGAGCAGATGTCACTGTGGTTCCTGAGAGACATGTACCTCAGAATGTAATGCTTCAAAAAGCAAAGAGAAACCTATATGGTCCAAGTCGAGTAAAAATCGATGTACTAGGCAGGTTTTCTGCCAAACTGCAATGTAAGGGAAAATGTGTGGTCGACGAAATATAGGGCCTACGTCATCCGAGGTTTGGAGGAACCCCTACTAGGCCGCCCTCCAATCTCATGCCTACAGCTGTTGAAAAAAGTTAACACCGTAAACACTGAATTTCCACAGCTATTCGGAGGACTGGGCAAAGTTGAAAATGCTTATCGGGTTCATTTAAAGGATGAGGTCCATCCATATGCAGTCGCTACACCATGGCCTGGAGACCGGAGCTATCCCTACAAAACAAGGTCGAAGAGGAGCTTAAGAATCTTTAGCAAATGGGTGTCATCAGACCAGTGACCAAACCCATATTGGTGTGCCCCCATTGTGGTTGTTCCGAAGTCTTTTGGCAAGATTCGACTTTGCCCAATATCCTATAACGGACCACAGCTCGAATAGACTTTTCGCAGACTTCGCAAAAGACTACGAGTTCAAGCACGCTACCAGTAGACCCCATTACCCGCAATCTAACGGCAAAGCAGAAAGGGGAGTTCAGTCGGTAAAAAATCTCCTCATGAGGACGGAAACTCAGTACAAAGCCATGTTGATGTACAGAGCGACCCCGCTCCAGAACGGTCAAAGCCCAGCAGAACTGTTGATGGGAAGAAAGGTCTGAACGATCATCCCTACAGCTCCCTTACAACAGAAGACTCTACCATCTAACGTCGCTTCCGGGAAAGTTATGAAGTGTGGCTCAGATGATTGAATACCTTAACATGTTTTCTTTGGTACAGTCAGTTTCTGAATTAACCCACAAGCTTGGCCATCTCATTGATTGGTTACTTCACCATCCTGATGACAATATTGTCCAAAACACTTTTGTGACACAGGGACTGTCGTCATGCTTGTGTGCAGACAAATGTAGATGCATTGCCAACTGTTTAAAATTATGTACGGTTTGACCATTTTGAACCATTTTGTGTTAATAAAGTCAAAGAGGTCATCAAAAAATCTAAACCAACCACTTGTTCCCTTGATCCCATTCCCACTCCTATCCTCCTTGACTGCATTGGCCCTCTTCCCCCAACAATAACACACATTGTCGATGAGTCTCTGTCCACCGCTACTGTTCCTGCACCTTTCAAGACGGCAGTTGTCAAGCCACTGCTCAAAAAGCCCAGCCTAAATCAGAATGAACTAAAAAATTACAGTATTTAATCTATCATTTTTGTCCAAGGTTACAGAAAAGTTGGTACTGAAGCAGTTACACTCATACTTGCAAAGCAACTCTCTTCTCAGTCCCCATCAGTCAGCCTATCGCACCTCTCATAGCACCGAGACAGCATTACTCAAAATCACAGGTGACATTCTGCTTGCTGTGGACAAAGACAACTTATATCTTCTAACACTTCTTGATCTATCGGCTGCCTTCGACACTGTAGACCACAATATTCTGTTCGAAACTCTCGAGTCGCAATTTGGAGTTTCATTGAACGCAATGACCTGGTTCAAGTCATACCTCCAAGGTCGTACGCAAACTGTCAGCATTGCTGAAGTGCTTTCAAAGAAGGAAAGTTTGACTTATGGTGTGCCGCAGGGGTCAGTTCTTGGACCGATTCTCTTTGTGTTGTACACAAAGCCTTTGCTCGAACTGATTCAAAAACACGATGTAACTGTTGAAGCTTTTGCTGACGATACTCAGCTTTTAAAATCAAGTCTTCCGGTACAAATCGATGCCAATGTCCAGACTGTACAGAATTGCATTTCTGATGTCCGATCCTGGATGAAACAAAACAAGTTAAAGCTCAATGATGATAAAACAGAGGTTCTCCTGTTAAAAAAAACACCAGAACTGCCTTAGCTTGCACCTTGCTACCACTGTAAGTGTAGGAGAGCATGAAATCTCTTTCTCTCAGTCGGCTAGAAATCTGGGCTTTTTTATGTCGAGTGACATGACGCTTGATTTCCATATTGCACAAGTTTGTAAATCAGCATACTATGCTGCCTTGCGTCAGATCAGCTCCATTCGCTGCTACTTAACCCTTTAAGCAACCATCACCTTAGTCTGTGCTTTAGTCTTGTCTAGGCTAGACTATTGTAATGCCCTACTGGCTTCCTGCCCGAGTCATCCCGGTCCTGATTTGGCTCGGAAGAGTCCGCTGGACCTAAAGCAACAATAAATCAATCAATCAATCAAAGCCCGAGTCATCGCATAGACAAATTTAAAAAAAGTCCAGAATTGTGCTGCTAGGCTAGTCTTCAGGACAAAAAAGCGCGATCACATCACTCCACTACTCCGTAAGCTTCATTGGCTACGCATAGAGGCCCGCATTAAATACAAAATGTCCGTTCTGTGCCACAATTTCTTCTCTGGAACCGGCCCTTCATACCTGTCAGATCTGCTGTCTGTCTCTGTCCCTTCTCGCACTCTTCGCTCTTCTTCTGACTCTCGCACACTCTGCATTCAAAAAACCAACACCAAAATGTACGGAGAACGGGCATTCACCTATTGTGCACCCAGACAATGGAAAACACTCTTCCAGCCAATATCAAACGCAAGCAGACCACACCCTCATTCAAGCAAGCTCTAAAATCTCACCTCTTCAAACTCTACTATCCTGACTAAATCCTTCATTCTATAGACCCTAACCGCAGCTCATATTTGTTCTGCTTTTGGCTATGCTTGTGGATTTGCTGTGATTGTGATGACTTGTTTGCAGAAAGTTAACTTTATGTATTTTTTGATTTTGTGTGTGGGGTTTTATTTTTTTCTCATTGTATAATTTCTAATGCAATATTGTAAGTTGTTTCATGTTTGTTTCTTTCTTTTCATGTAAAGCGCTATGCGCTTGTCTATAAAAAGACAAGAAATAGCGCTATATAAATGTCCATTATTATTATTATTATTATTATTATTATTATTATTATTATTATTATTATTATTATTATTATTATTATTATTATTGTTGTTGTTGTTGTTGTTGTTGTTGTTGTTGTTGTTGTTATTATTATTATTATTATTATTATTGTTGTTGTTGTTGTTGTTGTTGTTGTTGTTATTATTATTATTATTAAAGGGAGGTGGAGCTGAAGGCCAAGATGAAGAGAAACTTTGACAAACGGCATCGAGCTAGATTCTCTTCTGAGCTGAAACCAGGTCAGGCCGTGTGAGTCAAACCGCAACAGAGCCCAGGAACCATCGTCCAACCCTTGGGGGCAAGGTCACATAAGGTGGAGACACCCGCAGGCAGTCAGAGAAGATATCGCCCTCATTTGGTTCCTCGCAACACTAAGGTTGAGTGAGCGAAGATCAATTTAGCCAAAGAGTTCTCTATCCTCATCCCGGACACAGCGATGACTTGGTTAGATGACAGCAGTCCTGTTGATGGCGAACCAGAACATGGTGCATCACCCGACTCTCCTCCTCTCTGTGCAACTGAGAAGATCAGGCCGTACCATTAAACCCCCAGATAGACTGAATCTGTAATAATAGAACACTTGGTTGTATCTTGAAAGCTCCAGATAAACTGAATCCAAGGAATTAGTACAGTCCGACGCAGAGTTACCTTTCAGTTTGGGTGGAATTAGAAAGTTTATTATTTCAATTTAAGGTCCTTGAGATTTTCAAGTTTGACTTTAAAATTATTTTTAGGTGAACCTCAGGTTTCTTCAGAGTTTCAGTTTATAGTTAAAAGTTAAATATTTTGAAATTTTGTCCATTTAAACATAGAAAGGGAGATGTAATTCCCTAAATATGTGTATATGTATCCATATTTGGCTTGATCATGACTTGGATGGATATATCAAAGCTTGGGTTGAAATGGCGACCTAACCTCTGGTCTCATTTGTCTTGTATTTTGTATCTTGTTTTGTATCTTGAATTCTCACACATCAGTGGACACATATACACATCACGCCAAATTCCACATATCCAGTATTTAAGAGAGAGAGAGAGAGAGAGAGAGAGAGAGAGAGAGAGAGAGAGAGAGAGAGAGAGAGAGAGAGAGAGAGAGAGAGAGAGAGAGAGAGAGAGAGAGAGAGAGAGGGGGATGGGATGTAAACGTGTATTTTCTGCCCAACCCATCGTGAAGGAATCCGGGCCGAGTGATTTCCCCTACACTACTTTTTCACTTCCTCACCCGTCTGCGGCGTTCTTGATAGTGACGAAAGTGCAGTTATAATTTAATTGTTTATTTATTCACCTTTATCTGTTCATGTATTTACTGATACATAAACTGGACAATGTTTGCTTAAACGGCCAGTGTAGAGAATCAAGTGAGTTTGCCTAGTTTGTGTGATAATGAGTTTACTTGGGAAATTGCACTGCCACATTAAAAGATAATAATGGGTAATCGTTGTTCAAACCAACTGCTAAGTTTTGAATTTTAGGCGTCTATGTAAACTGTTATGTATTGCTATGCAAACAAACAACCTTGCCTACACTAAGCTCACTTTCGCACCTGTGCTATTTTTAGACAACGTTTATTCTATAGCTAGGCACACGGAAACAAAATGAATTTATCGATTTATATCAAACCCACCTTTAAAAGGAGTTATTGTTTTGGCCCAGTCTTTTGTTTCTTTCTGTGGGGAACACTCACTGAGGATTTCTGACGTTGAAACGTGTGATCTTGAAGAGCCCTTTAATTGAACTGAGTAATATGGACAACGTGCTGTATTACGGTTAATGAATAATTAAACAATGTTGCAAATGGCTTTCCTTACTTTCAACCATTCGAGTCAGAGGGGCAGCATTGTCGGGGATGGATTGAAGATGGAACGGATGGTCAACAGTTGTTGCAGCAGTTGACAGAGGCGAGATCTCCAATGGCGTGGAGGAAATACACAGCCATGTGTTGTTGCTTTTGTTGTTGTTGTTGTTGTTGTTGTTGTTGTCGTCGTCGTCGTTGCCTGGAAAGTTCTGGTTTTGGACAATATTTATGTATAACGTCGTTTCATAATATACATTGCTCGTATTAAAGCGAGACCTCGAATTTCTTGCTCTATCTTCTTGCACATTAACTAGACTAACCTTGTCGGTCCCTAATTAGTGTAGGCCTATTCGTGGGGCCTCAGTTGGCTATGTGGTGTAAGAGACGGCAAAGCAACTGAAACATTGAATGTTGAGTGATGACATTGAAGGCAGTGGTTCCAAGCCATGTAGATGTACAGAGCGACACAGCTCCAGAACTGTAAAAGCCCAGCAGAACTGTTGATGGGAAGAAAGGTCAGAACGATCATCCCTACAGCCGAAAGCCGAAACAAAAAATGATTACCCTGATGCGGCCTTTACTCCTTAGGATGAGTTTTTAAACCGTAGTTTAGTGTGTGCACGCACGCATTCCATGCTGTCGCTCAGCAAGCATTAGATCCCTTCTCTCCCAACCCCGCTCTCCCCAAATTGTGCTCAGTTGTCTGGGGCCGTCAGAAGATGCGCTAAAGGCCGCAAATGAGAGCCTCGGGCGAGTTCCATCCTGTATCGGTCAACGCCTTCAGCAATTTGAGCGGCAAAGCACTATATAAGAATCATTAAGAACCATTAAATATATTCACGAGTTTACGGGAAATGGTTACATTCTAGAATGGTCTGAAAATCTTAAATGGTTGGATTTACTTGGTGCAAGCCATTTCCGGTCTCAACAAAATCTGCCGTGATTCAAAGGAATTGTCCATCGCTCTTTGAAGTAATTTATGTTCATGGCGACTTTAGCAAAGGCTGTAAAACGATGGAAACATGAAAATGACTATCTGTTAAATTTAAAAAATGGCACAAAGGTTTCCTCATCCTGCCTCGGTGCCCTCATCGAAGTGGATTGAGGACATGTCTTGCTGGCCACCTGTCACATATCCCAACATCTTCAACTATCTCGTTTTATCAGAGGGCGTTGACGGTGAACAGATGGAGAATTATAAAAGACTAGAATCTTATAGTGTGAAAGATGCACGGTTAGATCACACAATTGGGTCCATGTCAGGACTGATCTTTAAAATTAGTTCCATATTGCGGAAGTTAGTTTTCGCTGCGGCTCGCTCATAGGCCTCGATCTTTGATTGTTTTGTTCATAACAACTGCTTGTGCATTTGAAGTGGTGGCTCACACGTACATTCTTTCCTCGTGAGAGGTCTGTGATCAAAACATTCTCGTCCTAATGCTTCTTGTAGCTTTTTTCTACTGTTGCTGCAGCCTTTAATAGCACAATGAGCCACCAGAGCCGTTTGTGTAGCTTCCTTGTACAGTAGTCAGTAGACATGTTCTATATAACCGGAAGTTGGTTGCACTCGTCTTCAATTAAAGTCAAAATGGCGGACTCTATTCATAACCATTTGGGAATGAATATAATCATGAATATTTGTCGTGCTCTGTCAAAATTGTTGTCCAATATTACTATGGTGGCGAAAATATTATATCTTGAAAAACGGCTATTGTCAAAATCGTCGTGGATAAAGAATAAATACTATAATTACTAGTGAGAATGGAATACATGAACACGAATCGAAACTGTGTGTGTTTGGTAAAAATGTGTATCTGAACTTCTAAAAGGTTTCGTTTGCAACATCGCGGGTCTTAGAACGGATACGACGGCGAACTTCACGGGGCATGGTAGTAGGAATACCTGGAAATCATTTTGTTCCCGCGTCCATGTTATAGGGTAATTGAGAAGAAAGACTAACTTTGGAAATTAGAATGAACTTAAAGAATGTGAGTAAAGTTTATAATATTATTGTTAATAATATTAGTTTTCTGTGGTTATTAAGCTCGTTCTTTCGAGCAAAACAAAACATCGGATATAGAAGTGAGAATGCAACAGTTTGAAAGTCCATGCTGTTGGTGATGTACGGGAAAAAGAAAATGTACCTGCATTTCATGACAGTGTTCAGTGGGTTAGTTGTATTGTATTGCATTGCATTGTATTGTTTGCATGTTGTTTTAACCATGTAGTCTACTGACATTTCCATGCTTCTTTGTTCTAGTTTTATGTTTTTCATGTTGTCTGCATCTTGCTCTTCAGTTTAATTTTGTGATAAATTGAATTATAGCTTTATGAAGAAATAGAAGAAGAAGAAGAAGAAGAAGAAGAAGAAGAAGAAGAAGAAGAAGAAGGTGATACGACACACCCGTTACACATTGGTCGAAGGCTGCCAGAAGCATGCTTTATTAGTCGCCTCAACAGGCGATAAAGCATGCTCTCATGCTTCAGAGCACTGCTTCCTATATGCTTCAAGCTCTATAGTGCCGGAAAAAGCGCAATTTCACTGTAAATATATACAACATTCCGCTCTTTCCGTCTCCAAAACCCATTTGCCTCGTTGGATTAATAAATTGTATGAAACCAAGTGAGGACACTATCCGGCGTCAACAAACGGTGCAAAAACATTCTCAAAAGGTTCGTAAAAGACAGTTGACCTAGAAACAAATACAGTTTGACCTAATTCGTCCCCTAGAGGAAACGAAACTTGCATTTTCTATTTTCATGAGTTCATTACATTACATTACATAATTGTTGCTTTAGGTCCAGCGGACTCTTCCGAGCCAAATCAGGACCGGACAACCCCCGATCCGCATAAAAGATCTGCTGAAACAACCCCAGTGGGAAAATTGAATGCCCTCCACCGGCCAGTCACTTTACAATAAAGACATCCCACGCGGGGGACGGCTGAGGGTTGACCTCAACTACGCGAACACCCCGGTTACAAAAACAAAATAGAATACAAACATCACTATAAATCATCAACCAAACACATACATATAAAATGCCTATAGTGCTAAATAGTACAATCATAGGAAGCCCTAGTGACCACCCGGCAGAAAGCGTCCAACACTCCCAAGCTGATCCAACAGACCTCATACACAGACAAGGAGTCTTGTCCAGGAAGAGTTTTCAAGAAAAAAGGTAGGTCATTGATCTAGCGAAGAAGAAGATAGTATAGCAGAGTGAAGGACAGAGTAGGAATAGGAAAGAGTAAATGAGGAAGACAGCGACAGTGGGAATTTAAAGCACTAAATTTCCATAAAGTGGGGATACTATTTATACTGAAAACCCCCGGCACTCCAACGGGGGTACTGTTGCCGCAGTGAAGCGTCTTGCCTATAAAGGAAAGACAGGTTTCTGCCAGGTGGTCACTAGGGCTTCCTATGATGTTATTATTTAGCAATGTAGGCATTTTATATGTATGTGTTTTGTTGATAATTTATAATGATGTTTGTATTCTATTTTGTTTTTGTAAACGGGGGTTCGATAAGTTGGGGTGAAGCCTCAGCCGTCCCCTGCGTGGGATGTCTTCATTGTAAAGTGACTGGCTGGTGGAGGGCATTCAGTTTTCCCACTAGGGTTGTTTCAGCAGATCTTTTATGCGGATTGGGGGTTGTCCGGTCCTGATTTGGCTCGGAAGAGTCCGCTGGACCTAAAGCAACAATAAATCAATCAAACAATCAAAACCTGGCAGAAAGCGTCCAATATTCCCAAGCTGATCCAACAGACCTCATACACAAACAAGGAATCTTGTCCCGGAAGAGTTTTCAAGAAAAAAGGTAGGAGACTGGTCTAGCGAAGAAGACGATAGTATAGCAGATTGATAGAACAGAGCAGGAATGAGAAAGAGCAAATGAGAAAGACAGCGACAGTGGGAATTTAAAGCACTAAATTTCCAAAAAGTGGGGATACTATTTATACTGAAACCCCCGGCACCCCAACGAGGGTTCATGAGTTCATTGGTCAATGCTCCTAGAGCTTGAAGCGTATAGGAAGCAGTGCTCTGAAGCATGAGAGCATGCTTTATGGCCTGTTGAGCCGACTACTACAGCATGCTTCTAGTAGCCTTCGACCAATGTGTATCGGGTGCACGACAAAAGAAGTTGAAAACAGAAGAAAGGAAATAAAAGGAAACAAAAATCCAACATCTATTGTTATTAGTTTTGTAGAAAGAGCATTTTCCGCCCTTATTATTATTGTTAAGAAACGTAGAATCAGAGAGAGAGAGAGAGACAGAGAGAGAGAGAGAGAGACAGAGAGAGAGAGAGAGAGAGAGAGAGAGAGAGAGAGAGAGAGAGAGAGAGAGAGAGAAGGGGAAGGCAAGAAATAAATAATTTACGTAATCCCAAGACATCGACGTTGCGTAGCATCTTTATTTATGTTCGGGCAGCAGTCATTTGTACACAGTAACGTCTTACAGTACAGTTTACAGTATATGCTAACAATACACACGTCATACCACATACATGCATGCAATCTTAACACTTCAACATGAACCCAAAAAAATACCATCGTTGAGACTCCAAATAACTTTCTTAAGTTTGTTTTTCTCTCACACACTGTATTTAACTAAAACAATAACCATAGTTTATACCGAAATTATTGCTACCGTGCAAAATGCAAAAAAAAAACAAAAAATCCAACAACAACAAAACTACTCTTTTGATTTAAATATTCAAAACATGAAAAACATAATCAAGTTGTACATGACTCTTTCGTTCAAACATCTGTCCACATTTATCCGATAAAACAAAGAAACAGAAATTGTAAGAGAAAAATATATAATTCAGAGGATTTGTTTGATAAAATGAAGAAAAATGTAATAACTATCCTTAAAATAACATTATCCAAATAATAAGTCTATTTTCAAAACTTACATTTTCAGAGAATAAAACTTTCAGAGGGAAAATATCCGTTACACAACATTGTCTGCATAAAAATCCACTCCGGGTTCCAATAAGAACAATTACACTGTCAGGGTTATTTCGCCAGTTTATAACATACCATAACGACAGACATACACAAACAATGAATAAATAAATAAATAAATAAAGCATTAATAAAATAATGATAACAACAACAACAACAACACGTGTGTGCTCTAATTTTTCAGAATAAACAAACAATATTTAACATTTTAGCACAAAAGGTGATGAAAAATAAACATCAAAGAGTAAAATTAATAATTAATTATCATAAAAACCTTACATTAAGACACAAACCTGTGTTCTCTGCAGTGTTATCAATCTTGCCAAAAAAAAGTAATATTCATTCAAAAACGTAATCTAAAATTATACAATATATAAATGAATTGTAACACTTAGTAATTCAAACTTAGAACATGTAACTTGAAACCTGTTTTATATGATGAAATAGGTGTAAAATTTGTTTTCCTGTATTTGGGTAAAAAGCCAGCAACACTGAAAAAAACAACTCCGGCGGGATAAAATTATTTAACAACAATTATTATTATTGTAAATGCTAGTTCATACAGTTTAACAGCATCACTTTTAAATAACAGAATACTAGTTCAAATATATGCGCCAATATCGACTGAACAGGACTAAGCATAATTATAAAATAAAATGCATCACAATACATTAGTCATAAACTATCTTGTTTTCTCGTCCATTTATAACTATTTCGTTTAATAATACTAAAAACAGAATATAACGTAGTCTTAAAAATCCTTCGTAAAAGGCAGCACACTAAAATAAATACAAAAGTACAAAGAATATTTCAATTAAAATAAAATTTTAAAAGTATTCACATAAGATTGCTTTGTTTTAAATATAATCAGAAGTCAGAATGGTCTTGCATATGCAACACGTTAAAATAGAATAAGCAGTAAAAAATAAGACACGCTCATACACACACACACCCACACATACACACACTATCAAGCTGTTATGATCTTAGTTCAAATCATGTACATAAACTACACAACCTCACAGACAAAACTTTAAAACACAAATCTTGTTGTGAAAATGGACACAGGGGACAACACACACTACGTGGGAAAAAAAGTACCAAAAAAACCACAAACAAAATAAAATAAAACATAACAAATGAACGACTGACGGGCTGCCCTTGATACTTCCAACATAAAACCATGCAAATACAAAGTATATTACTGAGTGTTCGTGAAACAGGACAGGCAATTGTTTTGTATAGTACAGTCAAAACCACCTCATTCCCCAAAACTGCAGTTGTAATCTAACACAATTATAAACCATTCCAAATCACATCATATCGCATCATATCACACACACATACACACCCACACACACTCGCTCACACGCGCACACACGCAAGCGCGCGCACACACACACACACACACACACACTGAGGCGCGCATCTGTTATACATACAATCGTTTTTCCCCCAAATATTAACACTGGCAGTCAGACTTTCCTGGCGCGAAGGAAATAAAGAAACAAAAATTCTTGTGTTAAGGTTTTGTATCCAACCACTACATATATAGAAATAGTGGTAATGGTACAAATTCAACATCCCATCCGTCAGCTCACCTACAATCTGTTCAACAATGAACCAATGACAATATACAATGACCGTAGCGTGAGAGTGATTTTACAAACCAGAAGGAAAAAAAATCCACGAATAAAAACATGCAACTTTCAATATAACTGTATGTCCAACACCCAGAGTTTCGTACGCTACTACTCGCTTGTATACATAAAATATATATAAAAAAAGAAGTGTACATACATCGTCCGAAAATAACCATGATGACGAAGATCCACCATTTAACATTCCTTCTCAACATTATCATTATCCTCATCATTGATCATCATCATCCTCATCATCATCAACCACGTAGAGTCCTCAGGAATAATATTTGGCATTAAAAAGAGTTGTACAATATGAATGAACAATGGCAATAAACATGTACACTACAGCCACAGTGAAACATGACAATAACGCTTTGGTGTGTTTATGTTTTCTTTTCATTGTACACAACGCCACGCTTCATAAAGCGGTGGTGTTCGGAAAACTTATTTATTCACTTTGGTCATTTTCAGACGAAAAATTGAAGATCAATAACATTTCAAACGCTCTTTTAAAGATGCACGCAGCAATTTGACCCCTACAATAAATAATATCAACCAGAGAATGAATTGAGATATAATAGGGCTTGGAGTGGCAAAAGAAACTAATAAAGTATTTTCACTCCTGAACCGCTCAAAGGCAAATTTAAAACAGCTTTCGTCATTCTCGTTTAAAAGAAACAGCATTAGCATATTGATCATTACAGCCATGAATATTACAATAACAACAATCATAAAAATACGAGATGAGACTTGACTAGCAACGAAGTAGCATCGACCAATCAATGACATCATTAATATTCATAATCATTATAATTAATGAGTGGAGCATGATTCAGTTCAAACTTCAATTCGACCGTAAGAGAAAAATGTTGTAATCTGCAAACGGCATTCAAACATACTACAGATATATCTACGATAAACCGTAATAATTATAAACACTCTATCATTAAAGCCTTTTGAAGACAAGTCTATCATCAAATCTATTTACAGATCATAATAATATTACAAACGCGAAAACGAAGATCGTTCATACGTATATATAATTATATAATCATGTTATTATTCTCCTCTGACAACGGGCATGCATATACAGACTCACGAACACATTCACGAACTGACAAAGATAAAAGCATGATAGTACTTCATTTTGCATGTTGCCGTCGGTGACACCATAATATGTCTGCGGCGCCTGTGTACTGTTCCAAACAATGGCCACAATAAGTTATTTGGAATGCATACATATACACAGTGGGTTCCCTACTCTCTCACTCTCTTACACTGTCTTACTCTCAACCTTAGTTACACGGCATAATAACAAACATTAGTGAAAATTAAAATAAAAATCAACACTGAATGAGGTATTCGTCAGTACTTCCTCGGGCTTTTTGAGTCCATTGCTGATCCACTAATCACCTCCCCCCCCTCCACCCCCCTCTTCCCGTCTCCTTCACTAACTCGTCCCACTCCACCCTCGCCAACTCACCGCATTTCATTTTTTTGCCGTAGATTTTAACAAAATAATAATTCAAAGCCCGAGTCCGTTAAAGCTTTTGAACCATGCCCTGTGTACAAAATAAAATCTTTCGCTTTTTTGTAGCACAGAAGAGCTGAGTCCATGTCACAATGTACATTTTTAAACAGCACAACTTTAACAGTCTTTATTTTAAAATCAGCATGCGAATAATAAATATTTTAAACAGTCGTTTGCCTACATATTTAAAAAAAGAAAATTTATATCAATAAAGTACAACAAAGTATCAATAAAATTAGGGATGATAATTTTTAAAATACGCTTAGAAATGAGTGTACATGTATTCCGTTTTTTTAAAATAAGAATACCATATCACTAAAACAAAGTAGATTTTAAAAAAATGATCTTCTCTTTTCATCCATAGGAAATGCACCCCCTTTAAACAGTTAAATTACCAACACAGGGCAAACGAGAAATATACAAGCACTAATAACAAACGCACAGTACAAGGAACAACATTAAACAAACAAATATGGCCACAAAACAAAGATCTCTTAAGGAGACACATTATATCCAAAACTGAACAACGTAATCCAAATGATGATTGAAAACAAAAACAATTTATTTGAACTGACGCACAAAATACACGATATAGAGTTCTCTCTCACACATACATCCCATACCCGCTAAAAATCATGATTACACAATTAATGATGATTCGGTATAGAGTAATATACACTTCAAGTTTAAAACAAAAAGGCAAATACAAATCAGAGATAGGGTATGACTAGGAGTCTCCTAAAAGGTAATTTTTAAAAAGTTAAAATAAGTGAGAGGGTAAACAAAAGACAGTCAACCATATCTTCAACGAAGATAAACGCTCAAACATTTTGTGCATCTGAAAACCAAGTAATAGGAGTAAATTAAAATATAAAAGCAAAATATAAAAACTTCCCCCACTTTCCCAGTCTAATGCAACATGAATTTTTAAATTCTATCTATCTATCTATAGATCTAGATATATATATTCTATATATCATAGTCTATATATATTAGACTTTAAAACATGACAAGTAATAAGAGGTTTGCAAGTCATTGTTCAAAATGCATTTCCATATCCTATGTTATAGCAATATTTTTACACTGTGAGGAACGTTTTCGTAATCTTTCCTAATGCATGTTAAAGTTATAGTTTTACATTGTGATGCACGTTTTCGTAATCTTCCCTAATGCATGTTCAGTCGTGAGGAAATAAGTGCCACCCCTTCCGCTTCCTACTTAGGATGGGGGGGAGACAATTTAAGAACTCTAAAACGGAGTATTGAAATAATGTATTATCATTATAGTAGGTACTATAAACGTTTTTAAATCTGTATTAACAGGCTTAGTCACCTGACACAAGTTACAGTTCATAGTAAATAAATAAAAAAATTAAAAATCAAATACATTGTAATCTGAGAACACAACATGGAGCAACATTCACCACAGCATAACATTATTGTCTCGTTTTCGTCGGGTAAAACAATATTACAGATGAATAAAGCAACTCGGGAACTTAAATAACAATAAGTCTTTTAAAGTTTTTCAATCTCAGCATTACGAGTATAAGTTTCAAATCAAAAGAACTAAAAGGAATAGACTCAGTACCAAAACTAATCCTAGTTATGAAAGGCAAAAGAACAAAACAATCCATGTCTTGATGTCTTGACATTTTCAGCTTTAAAATAATAGTGTGTCTAGATCAATGAAAACAGAGTCAAAACAATTTATGTTAAAATTTCAGGTCCAAATTTTGGTCAATAGTACATGTAGGTACATGTCGGAGAAAATTAATACTCGAGGCAAAATAAATATTCAGAGCAAAATTATTATTCGGGGTAAAATACAGAAATATACAAATGTGGAGCTGTATTATTTTTGCTTAAAAAAAAAAAACAAAAATCATAAAAATCTACTTCTCAACAGCAACAATTATTATTATTTTGTAAAAAAATTGAAATTCAGATACCGATATTCTAAAAATTTCTAGTTTGTAATTTAAAAAACCAACACATATCTAAGGTCAATTAATGTGTGGCATGTTAAAGATAACAAAACAAATAAAGTTTTGAAATATGAAATAGACATGCAGACCTAGTTGAAGCGAATGCTTGCGTTCCCTTAAATCTTGTCATGAGTGCTCGCATTCCTTTAGTGTCTTTTAACTAAACTGAACACAGGAAAAAAAATAAAATAAAATTAACAGATCAAATAAAATGTACCGTTTGTTCTCAAGCTAACTCTCCTTAAAGTAATAAAGTCATGTCATGAGCCATTTCACAGAAATGTCAACACAGCACGCCAGTAGTGACATCGTACACAACCCGAGATGTCACTTCAATGACATCAAGGTCCCACTCGTATGACGTCATGGCAACGTGAGTGTCCTTGTTCTCATACAGAGGAAAATCGCAGTAACGCTTGCTGAAGTATGTATATCTGCACTGTTTGTAGTCGGTATGAAACACAAAAAGAACGTCACATTATCTATGACGTCAGTAAGAACCTTTCTATACATTGTCCCAAAAAATGCATAATAAGTACATGTCACAACACAATCTATACTCAGCACTGAAGAACGCCTTTTGAAGCGGGCGTCACAACTTGTGACATCAAACGGTCCCACACAACAGATCTTAAAAGTGTGATTGTAACTCAGTTTTAAGTGGAGCTGCAGTTTCAGGATCGTCAACCTTTATCATTATCTCTCACAAACACACACAAAAACACACCAGTCATCGTGAGCAACGTCGTTGTCCATATATGGCGACAGTGCAAAAATTGTTTTCTGTCGATTTTGTTTGGTTTGGTTTTGTTCGTCGTCTGCCACACAAACGATCTAACCAAACAGTCCACCATAAAATGTCAGGGACCGAAAACATCCAGAACACAAAGAGGACATAACTCAAGACAAGCACAGGTCCCTGTACCTTCATCTTCGCAGAAACTAGTCTCAAACAGATCCCATGAGACTGTACACTTTGTCTAACGAAGACTGACAGCAAGAATTATTATCAGCTAGATTTCAAGTCAAGACACCCCCACAGATGTAAGACGAAGGATGCACATACATATCGGGAAACACAACTTCTTCAAAACAGATTTATGCATTATCAAAGATCCAGCCAGCTTGTATAATATATATTATGTAGTCTAACTTGTATTATAATACATAACTCTGCAGGCTAATGTCGTTGCCAAACATGTTACTATCGCTTCGACAAAATAACTACTCAAAATAAAAAACAATATTTTTCCAATTTCTGAAATGTTTAAATACAATTTAGATAGTATGTTCCAATTTAAAATAATAAATATATATATAATCACTGATATTTGTCTTGATCTTCAGCGAGTAAGAAAATACCATAGATAAAAATAAGTTCAATTAAAGGTTTCTCAATTAACTGATGCCAAGTGTTTTCATAAATGTCCTTAATAATAAGTAAATTAAATTAAAATTAAAATGTGCAAAAGAATTCCTAGTAATCTGTGATTATTTTAAATGAATTTTTTATATTCTTGCTTGCAATCATTAAATGTAAATGTACCTTAAAATCATCGATGTTGACATTACTGTTCTTGATCGTACGTGATTACTTAAATTAAGATCATTAACAGTTACTTATATATTTAAGTTACACTGTGTCAAGGTTTGCTACCACAGCTTTTGCAGAAGTAGCTGTTTTCTCATGGTGTATAATCATACATAAATATATAAATAATCATAAATTGCGTTCAACAAACTTCCTACTAAAATTCCTCAGCAGACAGTTGTCCTGAAGTTGTTTTTTGTTGTTGTATTTCAGCACAAATCTAGACCGATCTAGCCTAGGCTACAATGTTCTAGAGGCGTTGTCCAAATCTAAGCCAAAGTTTATAAGTAGAAGGTGATGATGAAAACAAAGTAGGAAACTAAGATCGATTCGCTGTAGAATGTCAATTAAAACTTTTCTATAGCTAGTGCAGTCATAGTAAAACATACAAATGTGAGTATGCACAGGCGTGATGAACCTGAATGTAGACACTTCTGGTGTTTTGAATGTGTGCTGTTCAGTGCGTATTCCCCAGCTTGATGCATAACCTTGGCTTAACAAGGTTGAGAGGAAATTCTAACCAAACACTTTTAACATATTTTATCCGGAGCTAGGCAAAAGACCTTTTCTGTACACTATCATCATGTCCTGAATGTGCTGTACTGTTCTTTTGTAACCCCAGCTGTAAATGTGCCGTGATAGTTTTGTCTCAGCTGACGTGCTAAGTGTTGTCCTGTTGCATGTCCCAAGTGAACGCGATTATTCGCTGCCTCGGTGTATGACCCCATCTGAACATGCTGTCCCGCTGTATGTCTTAACAGAAGGAAAGGGTGGTCCTGTTTAAGATCTCAGAGACTGATTGTTCCCATGTCCCAGAGAGGCCGGGTTTTCGTGTGCCAGAGTCCTCCGCTTCTGATATTCCAGTGGCCGCTTTTTCCATGTCCCACAAAGTCCGGTATTTTGATGTCTAGAGAGACCAGGTTTGTTTATGTCCCCGGCCTGGGTGTTGGTGTCTTGGTGGTACAAGTTAACCGGCGTGAATGTCTTGTATGTGTCCTCCCATACCGTCCATGCCGCTGTGGTGAATGGGCGGACTCTGAGCAGACGCCATTCCGTGAGCGTTCATGGCGTTGTGGCCCATCATCATATGGTGAGGGTGTCCCGGAATAAGCATGGCCTGCACACAACCAGCAATAATGTTAATAATACACTTTTCCCATTTTGCTTTTGTTTTAATAGTTTGGTATAGAAAAAGCTTGTTGTGAATGTTCAACAACACGTGGAAGACAAAGGATGCAAAATCAGAAAACGTCCCTTTTCCATGACATTCTTGATTATCTGACTAGTTTAAATTCCAATAATAGAGTGATGAGCTTACGAGATACGCTATTTTATTATAGTTATGATTGTAATACACTCGACCCGTCAATCAAAACCTCACTCAACCCACCAAGAAAAAAATCTATTAACCAATATATGAACCAATCAATATTTCAACCAACCGTCTGTGCACAACTACTGACCTGAGAGTGGACGGGCGGCGAGAACTGCGACATCTGAGAGTAAGACGAGGGCGTCGTACCGTACATGTCAGCCGCACGGTACATGTCCGCGTAGCGCTGTGAGCCGTCCAGGTGTCCGTACCCGGCCTTCATCGGATCGTACATGTCGTGCATGCCCATCCCTACTGTAAAACGTAAACACAGAAAACAAATGTAAATGTTTATGTAAGTGTAATGTGTAAGTAGACGACTTGCTTATGACGAGAAGATAATACCCGAGAATGTGGGTGCCTGGGGGAGAAATGATATCTTCCTAACCCACCCACATGCAGCACTTGACTTTTAATGCAAGTACAAACCCAGACATGATTGTAACATACTTACATTTACTCTGACATTTGTTTTTAAATCAGAGTGAAACTTTCAATTTTACTGTCCATGCAAGATTCAAAGACGTTGCATTTTGAATCAGGGTGATACTTTAATTATACTATGTCCATGGTAAGAAAGCAAAATTTAAAGAAGAGTACAAATTAAATTCTACTTCTATATCTATGTCTACTACGGAACCTTTATGATCTCAAATAGAAATTACACATCTCGTATTACAGCATTAATACAAGTTCATGTTTAAATATTTAAGTTGTACTTACAATGTCCCATGTGTCCCATACTGGGGTCCATGTAGCCAAGTCCTGCCTCTGGATTGTAAGCTGGGTGCATTCCATGAGGACCTGTTGGTATAAAGCACATCCTTATCCAATTAAGATTATACCACCTAACGCTAAGCTACAACCTCACACACTAAACACCCAAGTACACAATGAACTATTTCCTCACTCGTTTTATTTATAGAGTTTCACAATCCAACAAAGCACTCAGTGCCATTTTAATTAATAAATAATACATCACTTTAGTTAATCTTGCCTCACACCTGCAGTAAGCACTTATTACGTTATTAATACAACAGTAAGCTTACATCAGTTCATCTGTGTTTATACCGTTTCTTAATTACTGCAGTCATTTTAATACAAAGGATCTCATCTTAGTTTGTTATTACTATAGATATGGTCCAAAGCTTCCGAACTCTTCTGAAGTTGTTGCTTTAGGTAACGTTTATTTGTTATTGTAATACTACTGAACATTAAAAATATAATATTCATTCGACAGGCATTTACAGATACACATTTTAAGGCACTGACCGCTATACACCAAGTTACACAATGAAAATATCATGAATAAAACATGCCTGCTATGTCATTGATAAAAGACATTGCACCTAATTAAGATGGATTAAGAAATAATTCAAATAGGACTACCCCGGCCAAGACTCTGCCTCAAGGAACAACACAAGAATATTCAGGCCACAGAGAGTATAAGATCACGCTCTCTTAGTCTTAAGCAAAACTAGAAAACAAACTTCAATGGAGTTTGAGTGCTACAGCTTCAAAACAGAAAAATCTCTGTCACCCGGGAGACGCAACTGTGCGCAGTTCCATTCAAAAAGACCGACAAGACCAAGCTGGGGAATATTGTGACAAACAGATGCGACTCTAGCTGCGCCAGAACCAACAAAGCGTGAAATGAGAGTCAGGATTGGGGGAAAAAAAGTCTTCTACAACCTAAATGAGAAAACTAGAACATTGGGAAGGATTTGTGTAGGTGGGGAAAATGGAGGGTAAGGAGAGGGGAGGGGAGGGAAGTGATTGGAAGGTGTGGAGGCAGGGGGGAGAGCGGACTAGGGTAGGATGAAAGTGGAGTGGGAGAGAAAACAATCTAAAGAGACATTGTGCATGGATTTCTCTGTGGTTGGTGAACGGGGTAGGAGAGGTGGGGAGGGAGAGGGGTGGATGGAGAAGAGACCCGCGGAAAAAATAATGAGAGAATATAATCATTATAGTACTAAAACTACACCTGCCGCACAGACAGACTCTATGACGACGACGACGACGACGACGATGATGATGATGATGATGATGATGATGATGATGATGATGATGATGATGATGATGATGATGATGATGATGATGATCGCACTCTTTTTTAAATTGCCAAATCACGACGGTTAAGCTGGTTTAAGAGGACAAGGGCTATAAGAGATCGTTCCAAGCGCGCACGAAAATCATTTCAAGGCCCACACACGAACATGACAGCGACCGTCGTTGGCAATCATCGTTACCATGGAGCGGCCAATCAGCATCGCCCATGTCCTCTTCCGGTCTCGTTTTGAGCCGTGTTGCGGGAGACGTGGGCCATGATGTATGTGACAGTCTCGTGACACGTGCACAAGGCGTGTGCAGTTAGCGCACAGGTTCCCCGAGAGCGCGGTGGGTGGTTTCAACAGCCAGTGGGGCAGGTGATCAGACTCCAAAGGGAGGTCCATTGAAGAGACAATGAAACTGGTTCTTATTCCCGTTTTAGCGCCGATTCCCGATGCATGTCACTATCAGGCCACTTCTCCTTTTCGACCCTCTCTCTCTCTCTCGAACCTATAGGGAGGGTCTGAGCTTTCTGGTCCTGATTAGCGCCCCGGCACGAAGTCTTTAATAAATGGACATTAAACTCTCTCGCGTGCTGCTTCAATTAATACACCATGACGCAGTAAACGTCAGCGTGACGCATTAAACGTCACCAGGACGCAGTTAACGTAACCGTGAAGCAATAAAGAGAAGAGTAGGACGCGCAGTGTTGAGAAGTGCAGGCTGTTAGGACTGATTTCTGCCATCCTTGCAAGTTTCCAAACTAATCGTCAGTGGCGTTTCGAGCAGGCTTTTAAAAGGACCCATTTTATACACTTAACCCACCGCGATCTTGCAGTCTAGTGACTGAGGGATTCAAAACTTTAACAATTCTACCCTGCTATCCTTCGTTCCCCTATTTAAACGGTAGTCGCATCTATTACACTTTCTTTAAATCTATCTAAAGGCTTTCTCAAAAGCTATACAACATAATTCACCAAAAATTTGCAGGCATAAACAAAAGAGATAAGACACTTGCCTGCTCTGTTGGACTGGTCAATCATAGGTTGGACGATTCGCCTTCTGGCATTGATAAACCTGAAACACACAGAAAAAGAAAACTGCTAAGAATTCATAATTTTAAAAAAGTGTACACAGTAGCGGCAATAAGTTGATGTAAATATGTAAATGAAACTACAGTGATGATGAATTGATGTAGTAGTTACATACAACTATACAAGAGAGAAATGGCCTTTGAGAAATTTTGTGATAAAGACAGGTACGAGAACAAGGTACATACATACATAAAATAATAAATTATTCTCACGAAAAGACAGCAAAAACGAATAAGACGAGATACGACACATTGAATTAAACACGAAGAAAACAAAAGATTACGCGTGGCATATAACTGTGCGGGGAAATCTTAATGTTTGATATCACAAACAATTATTAATTTACTAATCTACATTACGACAGAATGAGGGATGCCATGCGAGAGGTGGTAGTGGTTGAGAGGGGGGGGGGAGAAAAAGATATATTTTCCCACTTTTTCGAAAGGTTATATTCTCCAATGTTGAATCAACACTCCCTTATATCAATTAGTATTTCTACCATCCACACTAAAACACCAACATCCTCTATAATCGTGCAACCACCACTATCTCTGTCCATTCTCTAACATCCCTTCTCACGGCAAGTGACCAGTACTCGACAAAACGAGTTAGCAGTCCAGGCCAGGGTGATTTATTATTGCGGTGAGCCCACACAGAGACGGCTAGTGTTCAGAGCAAGGCCGTAGGCTTTCATATCAAGTTGCAACAAATCTCTTTCCAGGCGCTAGAAATCTTCTCCCGAGCTCCAAGTGCTTCAATTACGGCCTGAGCCAAACAAAGGCCCTTCTTGTTAGTTTGTTCTGACCATTGCGATACGGTCTGGGAGAATGGAAGTCCAAGAATCGTCAGAAAATTCTGTGAATGAGCCCAGAGTATTTGGCAGGGGTTAAAGTGCGAGTGAGGGTTGAAAGGGTGAAAGAGGATAGGAGTGGCAGGGTGTGTCCACATCACACTTACCTCCTGTGTCCATTACGTCCAACACTTTCATATATTGTTTTATTATTAAAAACCAAGGGGCACCAGCACGATTTCCTTGTAATTTCGGGTAATTATGTTCGGTACCAACCCTTAGTTTCAACACCAATAACGCCTTTTAAAGGTCGCCAAAGACAAAAACAACGGGGTTCTCATTACAAGAGCACTCCCTAGACTTGTAGAACATCTCCGTGAAAAAAGAATGACTCAAAACCCTGTTATATTTTCATCATCTACTCCGGCCAATTAATAAATATAGATGAAACTCTAAACCTCAAAGTCTGGCACTCTATAAGACCGGAATTTCGGCCCGTGAATGACTTGATATTGACCACTTTTGGGGGGGTTGATTTCTGAAGTAGTCATTTGCTGCATTTATACAGTTTTCAACAAGGTTAGTTAGTTATTAATTGCTAAAAGGGTCCAGCGGACTGCAAAGAGCCGAATCAGGACCACAAAATAAAGACCACAACTTCGCTGAAAGAGGACTCGCCCCTGATCTGCATAAAAGATCTGCCGAAACAACCTTATTGGTAACACTGAAGGCACTCCACAAGCCGGTCACTTTACAATAAAGACATCCCACGCAGGGGCCGCTGAGGCTATACTCTAATTTATCGAACCCCCGTTTACAAACACAAAATAGAATATAAACATCATTATAAAATATCAACAAAACACATACATACAAAACGCCTACATTGCCAAATAATAACATCACAGGAAGCCCCAGTGACCACCTGGCAGAAAGCGTCCAATTGTTTAAAGTAGTAATACTAGTGCAAACCAAATACTAAGTTAGTTCAGATACATTTGATGACAGCAAAAAATATTTAATTACCGTACTTTGGATTCTCAGCGCGTGACTGATAGGGAAGACAGGTACTCTAGTTTCCACTGTCTACAAAGGACCTTTCACTGGATTATACTCACTACTGTTATCAGTGTATGGGCATCTAATGGCGAAGAAAAGGGCGTGGATCGCGAGGAAAGGCTGGGGTGAGCGATTAGCTCCAGGTTCATGTTATCTCCCATCTTCACGCGGGGTTCATGGCTTATGCTACCCAGAGGACCCCAAGGACAGAGAATCACTAGAAAGAAGATAAGGAAGAGGAGAATGGGAATGATAAAGAGGAAGATAGGAAGAAGACGACGAGACACAAATTGTTGGAAACTGGTGTAGGTGTAAATGGTAGAGACTTGACTACAGTGTTCATAAAAGATAGTAGGAAGAGGACGGAGGAAACTTGGACGAGAGATGGGGAAAGGGAAAATTAATCTCATGTTGTTGATGCGATCCCCGGTGGACACCTATGCGGCTTTGTTGGCGGTCACGGGGTCATCAAGAGTGAGATCCCACGGACTCTTCTTCTCTGGCCATCAGGTAGCGGGCGGTCATGTCCGATCTAATTTGCAATATCAGTCCGTCATGGCGACTTTCTCTACCTCTCTGTCATAAGAACTCTGCTAGTGTACAGTACTGAAATATTCCCTTAAGTAATATCATATCATTTGTCCTTTTAGTGTGTGTATGTGTGTGTGTGTGTGTGTGAGAGAGAGAGAGAGAGAGAGAGAAGAGAGAGAGAGAGAGTACGCGCGCGCAATTTTGGGATATGCATCTCACAATTGTCTAACAAACCGGTGGTTTTATTTTGTCTAAAAGGGCAAATTCCTCATATTTATTGTAAAATCACAGTTTAACCTCTGCAATGATTCAAGTGGTGGAGAGTGTTGGTGGAAAACCTGTCTGTGTTTTTTAACATAAATAAACTAATCGACTGCAGCTGCAAAAATGTAGAACTTCAAGACACTAAAATATAAAGAAAACACAACTAAATTTTTTTATGATTCTGTAACCCTGCACTTTCGAGAAAAAGCCTTTCATGTTTTTAAACAGCTTCAAAAGACCACTGCTCTCATGAAAACAACATGTTGACCGTGTTCCAAACCTCTCTTTCAGCACGCAGGTCAGTTACAACATTCACACATGTCATACCAAGGGGAGGCAAGCGAGAGGGCCCTCATGATTAATGGCCCTTTTTTGGCTGCAATGGCGGCTGCACAGACAGTCGGAGTGTGAGAGAATTCTCAAGGCAATAATACCTTTTGAGAGAGAGAGAGAGAGAGAGAGAGAGAGAGAGAGAGAGAGAGAGAGAGAGAGAGAGAGAGAGAGAGAGAGAAACACATTAGGATCTTTCAGAAAGAGATTCCGTCTCCACGAGAGATTCCAAGAGATACCTCGACACAATTTGTGTCACCGGCACCAGAATGTAATCTAAGTTCATTTGCAGCGACCCCGAAATCCACTTTAGTGTTCCCCCTTACAATCGTCTCCACGACTGATCACCGCGCATTTCCCTCCCTTAGTCAGAGGGAGCTAACCCAGTTCAAGGAAACTAACCCGACAGAACGACCGGCCCGAAGAAACGGAATAAGACTGGGTACAAAAGAGCACAAAGAAGGCCTAAAAGAAGAAGCAAAAAGAGAAGAAAGACAAAAATGAAGGCAAGAAGGGAAGAAAAGGGCCAGACAAAAAGGGAGTGAAAAGAGAAACCGGTGAAGCGGATGAAGTCGGCACAGCGGACGGGATGTAACCAACGAAACAGAAAACATAAAGTTAATTACAAATTAGTCCCCCGACAAGGCTCTTTGTGGTGATTGATAAGCATAGATTCCCTTGTGAATGAACAGCAAGTAGAATGTGTCGAGGAAAAGGGGGAACAGTGGCGGAGGGAGGTGGTGAAGAAGGAAAAAAAAAGAGAAACTGAAAGAGCAAAGGAAAAAAAAAATCAGTTGCGAAAGGAGGATATGGATATAATTCTTGAAAAAGTCGATCTGGCGGGATGCTATTTTTCAGGGGAGTGCCAGCGCTGAGCCTTGGAGAACTTCAGTGCCAACGCTGAACCTTGGAAAACTTCAGCGCCAGCGCCGAACCTTGGGGAACTTCAGTGCCAGTCGCCGCAAATGACATCGTGGCTCTCATTAGCAGAGCGAGGCGGATTGGGTTACGACTTGATGACCGCACAGAATACCGCAGATCTGCCTCTGTCGCGTCTGGCACCACTGCGTCAAACACTGGGGGCTCAGGCCCAGGAAAAACGGAACAAAAGCCTTTTATCAGTCCAATGACCTTACCCGTACTTCCAAAATAGTACAGAGTCATTTTCCATTGAAGGCATATGAAATTGAAATAGAGATTTATTTACAACATTCTTAGTCGAGAATGGCAAACAAATTACTAGAAATTACTTGCCATGAAAGAATAATAAAGAATCCAAAAGTACAGAAAGAATGGACTGTTCTTCTGGGGAAACAAAACTGACGCGACTGCAGTTGGAGACAACAAAACTGCAAACTTTGCGCACCTCAAAGTCTGATCTTATTCCTACAACGTCTCCAACAATTTGCAGAAGTCACACACACACCGAGGTAAGTGAGTAAACAAGCAGACCGGGGGAAATTATTGAATCGTGTTAAAGCACTTCATTGGGTAAAGTGTTGAAGCGGTAATATTATTAAGTGTTAAAACTCGCTTCACTCAGAAATTTGGTTGTGTTTACTGAAAACGTGACCAGTAGCAAATTTTCAAATAGGCATGTTGAGAACGTCAAAATAAGATTAACAACGATAACATCAGGAAATTTGCCTGCACATTCATGCAAATAACTTGTAAATATTTGTGGAAACAAAACAGACTCGCGTACACACACGGTTCATGCACATACACAAATTATAAAAGGTGTAAAAAAAGTTCAAATGTACAACAAGGGATGCGTTAGGAAGAATCTCGTTGAAGACAGTCTTCAAATTTCTGTGACTTGAGCTCCCACAACCTCCAGTTACTGCCCTCCCTCATGACCCAGAAAACCCCGGGGAGCGAACCAGGGATCTTTTCCAATAAAGAGAACTCGCAATCAAGCCGGGGAAGAAGGAGTAGACCTCGAGCCCTCTGTCTGAGGCCCGCTCCCTCGGCGGGGGCGCTAGCGCAATTGAAATTAAAGCTAAGACTTGATTGTAACCGGGATGGTGCTAACGAGAGGGTAACTTGCCTCCCAACTCAATTTTACTCATCACTCAAACTGCCTGCCGCCTGCCTGACAGCTCGCCCGTGTGACCTTCCTGCGCGCGAGCGCGCACACACACACACACACACACTCACAAACACGAACAGAGAGAAAAGGGGGAAGAAATTGAAGTCCAGTTGGTGAGTACTTCTACATGTACTACTAACGATCATTATGTACAGAGTTGTGCCCCTTACATTGCAAGAGGAAAAACACGAGAAAAATTCAGGAGATAAACCCATCACGAATTGCACGTATATTTCGTACGCATACCTGCATTAGCATTCACTATGGCAATACTATAATAATTCGGAATAATGCCCTCAATTTCAAAGGCTATTAATTTTTACGAACGGATTTTTCGAGAATGTTCTGTTTGCCTTTTTCAATCTTTTTTATTTTTATTTTTTTTAATTCAATATTCAATTCTATATCCAAAACGACAGTGGGTTGGGTGGTATAATCTGGACTGGAAAAATTGCGGCGCTCCTGAGGGAAAAGAAGGCCATTTCCAGAAAAAGACCTCACAGCTAGTTGCCTCTGATGAGGGCGCGAAAGAGGTGGAGAAAAAGTAACCTGGAAAACCCCTATTCATGAAACAGGAATACAGAAAGCAGAAGGAGAAGAATAAAAATGGCAAGGTGAAGAAGAAAGACCAAATAAAGAAAGCAAGAAGATAACGACGACGAAGAAGAAAAACCAGAAGAAGAAGGCCGGAAACTTTTGAGAGGAACTTTGAAAAAATCTAGAAAGAAGAAGGAAGAAGAAGAAAAAGGAAGAGAAACAAGTATAAAAACTGACAAAAATAAAAGGAAGGAAAAAAGAAAATAATATAAAGTATAGAGAATAAAGGAGCTATTAGAATAGATTGTGCCAACATTGTCTTATACTGTCTTAAACCTTCATCGCAAGCTTTCCCACAGTGCTTGTATTGTCCTGTATACCTTCCCCGAAAGCGATCTAAGCCACCAATGATTGGATTCTATTCAGGGCAAGTCCAATATCGGTACTGCCGGATGATGTTGGTCATCTTTCTGTCACACCTCCGATCATCACGCCTGTCCGAAACTGGACATATGCAGGACCACTGACCTACAACGACCAGCGCTGAATAACGAGGAGTGTCCATACACTACTGAATCGTGACGAATAACTAAGATTAGTGACTGAAGTATGTTTTCTTTCTTGTTTCAGAAAGAACGAACACTGCTGCTCGTAGCTAAGTCTCCCTGTTTCTTGCTCTTTGAATGATAGTAATAGAGAGGAATGACTTGAAATATCATTTAAATGCCAACCTTTACACGATGTACCCACACATGATGGCAGCCTGAATGCACAGTCTATAACAATATACTATTAAAACTTTGTTTTTAAATAAAAGCAGAGGAATAATCATAAGAGGTATATATTAATATGATTTAAACGCTAACATCGTCAAATAAGGGTAAATATACGGCGCGACAAGTGAAAGGGTGGGATGAGTTGGACACATACAGAGCACGTGTTCTTTTTTACAGACCGGATCGGAAGAAGCGAGGCATTCTGGCCATATCACCATATGAGATCATCTCATTTATTCAGAACGGGTAAAGTGCAATTATTTCCCCTTGTAATGAGAGTTGCCTACCCTAATGGTTTCCAGGTGGAACCACCGCAGCACGCGCGAATGAAAAATCCAATGGGTAGGACAAAATCATTATTAGGGAAAATTCATCTATCCTGGCTTGTAACTACGTGGGCAGGAAAGAAGGAAGAAAATAGAGAGAAACCGGTAAGACTTACATACTACTTCCCCTTCCCACTACTACATTACATTTTTCAGTCCAACCTGCCAAATTGGGCTCTTTTTATTTTATTCGACGAATGAAAAAATCAGCTACCATTCTCATAACCGTCGCTTAAGTTGATTTCTCTCTCCTCTAGCATACAGGATTTTCATATACAAGCACTTGTCTATTTTATTCTATAATACGAGATAGTTATCTGGGCTTATAACGGGAGGCGCATCTCTTAAGCTCGTTTCGGGGAAGAAACAGGCCCTCGTTTGGTTGAACGAAATGGCCCTCGCAAGCGTGAAAAAGCTCGAGCAAATAGCGAGAAAAGGAGATTTGAGGCACCAGATGACTTGAATGTATACGTGGTTCAATGATGTTGAACGTTAGAAGCACTACAAAAGGAGGTTCAAACCATCGCCAAATGCCACTGAATTTTATCCCTCATCTAAAAAAAAATTCCATCCTGATGACTACAAATTTACCGAGAAGGCGCGAATCTTCAAATAAGAATAATAGTAAAATAATCGTTGGAAATTGGTACTACATTATAAGTCAAGTCCACGCCCTTCTTCAGCTTCTGGATATGCTCCTTTATTTAATTCGTCCTTCGATTTCAAGCAACTAACTCAAGGGTCTCGCGCTTAGTACAACTACAGTGAATACAAATAATTAAATGTATTCCGTTGTTTATGTCGTCAAGCAGTGGTAGGGGTAAGGCGCGACAGATGGAAGGGTAGGGTGGGGTGCTCTTCACATATTGAATACCATACAGTAATGTAACACAAATGTCTACCGACAATTCAAATAGGGTGTTTAGCCCCAGACAATCGGGGTAGCCAGGGTGTTGCGGTGTGATTGTCAGAACAAGGCGGGATACAGGTAAATGTGTTTACCTCCCTTCGCACCCTCTAACGACCGTGCAGACACTGGCCAAAATGAAGTGCAAAGATGTATGGTACACCACTGTCTGCAGTGCTGGGCTGAACGCTACAGGACTCATTCAAACCCCTTGGAGGACTCCTTCACAGCCCCATAGTATGATAATAGCCTAATATCCAGTACAGCTAAACTGTTCTCATTGTCTGGATGAGTCTCCAAAACAGATCCGGGTAGTAGAGAAAAGCTTTGGGGTATGCAGAGGCAGGACCAGATGTCCCAGACACCCCAACACAGCAAGCAAATGCTCTTTTGAAGTCGAGCTAGACTTTGCTTACACGTTGAATTTGCCTCGCAGATGTGACCTGGAGGGCTGGATGGAGCTAATGCCAGAAATCTATTCAAACGAACTGGCTGTTAAAATGTTTGTGTTTCCGACTTTGTGAGATAGGATAGTTTAAAATAAAATATATAATACTAACTTAAAAGTCCTGAATTGCTTTTAACTAAATCATTCTACCTTTATCATCAGCGCTCCCAAGTTTACCCATCTGTGCCAAGGCTGCGAGACTCTCTCGCTCTCATAATCTTTGAACCTCATTACCCTCATCGCCCCTTATCTCTCTCTTCAGCCCAGCACCTCATTGCATTCCAGTTTAAATTACTTTTCTGTAAAATAAAGGGACTGGGGGTAGGCAAAGCATCTTGCGGGGTCGGAGCTAGGCGTAAACACAATCAAAGCAATTTGTACAAGCCCCCTTTCATCTTGCCGTGTTTGAGGGCTCTGGGTCCTGAACCGTCGCTTCCACAGTTTGTTTAGAGTACCTTCGTCCTTCCTCACTACAATCACAATTTTCACAACGGAGTTCCTCAAGACAGCATTACATTTGTAAAATTGTAAGAGAATTCAGAGGAAAGAGGTAGAAAAAAAAATTTATTTGAAAGAGAACAATTCTACGTTTGAACATGAAACCTGTAAAAAAAATGTTAGAAAGCTGAAATTATGACTATTAGATTAGACTGCATGAAGGTTATGTCATACATTGCTTTAAATAGCTATAAAGAATCCTTTTCTGCAACTAAACGTTGCGTTCTTCCACAATATATACACCTCCTTTTATGAAAATCAGCTACGAACGAGTAAAGAATTAGCCCAGAGAACAGAAGGAGAGAGAGAGAGAGAGAGAGAGAGAGAGAGAGAGAGAGAGAGAGAGAGAGAGAGAGAGAGAGAGAGAGAGAGAGAGAGAGAGAGAGAGAGAGACTTAAAACGCAAGCATAGTTTAAATAAATTTGGCGAAGTAACAGGTAAAACTACAATAGCAGTCTGTGTACTGAGCTTGCTAGAAATCATAAGCGGTCTTTGTTTCCCGATTCCAATCTACTGTTTTGGTACAGCTTCCGGGTTTCCGATTAGAAAAAATGAACATTATTTTAGGGAAGAGGCGAATTTGGATAAGTACCTCTGTACTGCTAGGTAAAAAGGAAGGTGTGGGGGTATTAAAAGCCGCAACATTAGTACAATGCCATCGGCATTATTAACAGAAAGAATTACGAATATGAAGAAGGATCTACTTAGGGAAGATAATTATCCAATTTCTATTTCGTAATTTTCAGATATATTGTCAAAACAGGAGCAGAAAAGTTACTCCTAATGACCAGTGCAGGAATATTCAAAACCAGAGGCGATTCTGAGTTCGAATTACTTCCGAGTTCGAAATACTTCCGAGTAATATTACTGGCTTTTAACTGCAAGTCCGATATTCCATGCAAAACTAGACCGTAAGAAAGAGCAAAATTGCAAAAATATCAGTGCTTGCTAATGCGTATCCAGACAACTGGACCCTGGCTTCCTTTTCTTGCAGATGTTCTACTACTACTTTTGTTGCTGCTGCTGCTGCTACTACTACTATTACTACTACTACTACTACTACTACTACTACTACTACTGGTGCTCATAATATATAATACTCCACCAGCGAGCTGTAACTGATCCGAGACTGCCAGGACTACTTAGTAAATAAGGGGCGTACGAAAATTAAAGAGGCTGAGGCAGGCCATGTGATAAAGCTGACAGGTAGAACACGGGACTTCCTTTTGTTTCTCGTCACCAACCCGTCGCTGCCTGCCTGCCTTGCTCTGACAGCCAGATGAGGGCAGGAAGCAAGTCAGAGTGGTTTCCATGCATCCTGATTAACCACAAACCAATGGCGGTGCTCTTACATGGATCAAATTGAACGACTGGAGCCCATTTTGTTTACTAATAGTGACAACAAATTAAACCGATATTAAATTGTTGAACGAAGGACGATAAATTTATCAATAAATAAACTCAACCCAAATCCCATCGTTCGATCTGAGTTGGAAAAAGGACATCCTTTAAAATTTTAATTTTTTTTAAATCCATTTTTTCAATGGACAGTGGACACAGAGTGACGACCTTCCACAGGAAACAAGACAACAACTTTCGAAGCAAACACACAATCAGCGTGCGTTTGTCTTTCGGTATGTGTGCACGCTAAGCTACTTGTCAGTTCACAATGAGCAAACTTCGCTCACCAATATTAATCTCATGCACTTTCTACCTGTCACTATCACGCCATTCGCCATCCTCTCTCATCTCTTTGTTTTTGCAGCGTCCGATTCCAGGTCAGGAACCTTTTTCTTCTTTTTCGTTTTTCTCCGTAAGCAGGAAATTAACAAGTTTGACCTCCATTTGCTCGCTCTCCTCGAAAAGGAGACGCGTTTGCTCTTCTGCTTGACCCAGGGGCTTCCAACTTCCGGCTGGCATATGAGGGCATTGATTACAAACACAGACAACTCTTCCAGGCTCTCTCATAGTCTCCAAACTCATTTCTTAGTGTTACCCTTCTCTAAAAACTAGCACTCCACTTATTCACCAACAATAAAATATACATAATACCACTCCTCTATTTTCAACCAAATAACTCATAATTTCATCTCTTCCAACTCTTGGTTTACCTACAGAAATATAATGCTGATAACATTGCTCAACAATGAAGTCGTCATCGAATATGATAATCTTTGTTGTTTTTTACTGGCCAAATTTTGCGTTTTACAGATACCTTTCTTTTACTTAAATAGAATGGCAATAAATACATTTTCTTTTGTTCTGACCTCCTTCACAATTTCCAAGCATTGTTTCGATGTGCGAGTCACTCGGACCTTGGCCTTAGCAGATACCGTCCAAGCGATATACTTGAGCATCGCAATTCCAAATCGTACGACGGAGTTCCTTCCACGCTGTCGATATTTCCAGACTTCTTCACTTCGCTCGTCTTGAATTTTTGCCTTGTTGAAGCAATCTAATCACGATTTTCCCCCTTGCTACCGCAGCTACCCATTGTTTCCTTTGTAACCTTTTTCAAGTCAAGATCTCTACACATCGCGGGGATTCATCATTGCTAAACGAATTCTCGATGAATTCGTCCACGATGAATGGAAACGCAGAAATAGACCCGAAAAGACGAGTTTCTTTTCCTCGAATAAAGGTCATTTTAAAAGGTTTCGTCCTCTAGATCTTTTTCTTCGAGCGTTCAGCGTGGCTTTCACATTTTCAATGATCCAGGCAGACTAATTTTTAAAACAAATTCCCAGACGTGCTTTCTATAATTTCGTACGATCAGTATTTCTTAAATCTGAAGCTTCTCACATCTGCTCCAATATAAAACAACAATTTAAAATCCACATAAGGTGTAACTGTGAAAGCAATAGGCGATATTTTACTAAAAATGTATGTATTAATTATTTATAGGCTTTGTACGTCCAACTTCGTCTGACGGCAGAACGAAAACTTTCCTTTCCTTCTCCTTCAAGATGGCCGAACAAGAGATAGTTGGCCAGCCTTCCTTATCCTAGCGCTGCAGCCAAGAAAGAAAGGAAAAGACTCTTCAGCTACGCTGATGACCGAGTGATGGCCCTTGACAGAGTGCAGTCCCTCGGCCGAGGGTCACTTGATTGTCGTCAAGACACCTGTACCCCGATCACGGACAATCCAATTAGGGATGCATCCTGCCCAGGATCTTTCCAACCTTCTTCAAGATCAGAGCCTACAGTGCGAGCCTCAAGTCTGAAGTCTCGGCTACTAGTTCTAGTTGTAACTTGTCGCAAGTCTCTTAGTACGTCTTCCAGTTCTAACTTGTACCATGCCACTCTCTTCATGCACAGATCGTAGCCCCGTGCAGGCCGTTAAGCCTCAAATCTTATCCTACTAAGCTTACAGAACGCCTTCCAGAACAGAATGGCAAATTTCTGAACGATCACATCCTATTGTGTGGTGCTACGCGTAAGACTTTCTCCTTCCAGTCCTTTTTTTTATACAGCACTCGGGCTTTTCAACATGTTCCAACTGACATCTTAAATTAGCACTCATTTCGCTTCCATCCACTGGAAGCTTCCATAGTCTCTTTACTTTTCCTTTTTACTGGGTGGAGAGACGAGACCTTAGTTTTCAGTGTTCTGGTTCTGCTGTGCTAAAACGTTAGCCTTGTTAAAATGGGAGTCTTGTCTGTGAGTTGTTTTCAATTAAAAACAAAAACCTCAAGTGATATTTCCATAAACGGTAAAGGGAAGGAGGATGTAAAACGGCGATTAGAGAAAGGGGGAAAGACAGCAACCACAACAACAACCGGCACAAAACAATAACAGTAAACAGCAAAAGGAAGGTCAAAAACAATCAACATGCCTTAAGACAATTAACAATAAACAGGTAAACAAGAACAAAACACTTGAAGTCTTAAACAGGTAAACAAAACCAACGCTGATGTTCCTCCAAAGCAACAACGTGGTTTTAAGTTTGCAAACACATTAATTAGCTTCATTCCATCATGCTGCAATGAAGTAAAAATTATTCATTCCAACATGCTACACTGAAACAAAATGTATTATCTTTATTGTAGCCTGCTGTTGCAATCTTTATTCGCACATGCGTAATAAGCAAAACCTACACCTGCACATACTGGTCTAGATACAAGTCGCATAAATAACAGAAGAATAATATTTTTGAGCGTTCACAAAACGCTTTAACGACAGCAAGAATTACGGTGAGCGTTTGACGAACGCTTTGCACTTGGTGTTTCATTCACGATAGCACCAAGACTACAATTGCACACCTGTTTTTTTGGCTTTGGTAAAACGCATTGAACTTGAAGACAGCAGTATCTTTCGTACAACACAAGTCACACGGTACTACTTTGGTACTTTCTCCTTTTATTTCATAACACATAGTTTTCACCATCAATACTGCAAAAGGCTATAGGAGGCTTTTTAGCCCAAAGCAATACAAATGGGTGGCATGGAAGGGTTAAAAGAAAGTGTGTGTGCGGCGTGGTAGAGGGGTGAGAAGGAGGAAAAAAAGAAGTGTGTGGGTGTTCCACCCGCGTGCGCGTGTGTCGCTGTCGATGTGTGTTTTTATTTCCACAGGCGTTAAGGCGACATAAAAAAAATTAAGTCCTTGTAGACAGCCAGGAAATAAAACACTTGGACAACTACAGTGTCCATGCCCTCCCAAAAGAAAAGCCCTGACGGATGCCTCGTGCCATAACCAGTGACACTTGTCACTTTCCACCGCAACATACAATAAAAGCCCGTGCCACTAAGTACATTACCTTAAAGCTAAAACATCAGGTATTCCCCTTTTCAGATAAAATCAAAAGTTGACTTTAGACGGGTTTTACAGTTTTGAGATAATGTGCAACAATGCTCGTGTTGGTAAGTGTAAGAGAGGTGGGTGGAGGAGGGGGGGTTAAAACAAAGAGATACTGGATGTGTGCGCGCGTGTGATATGAGGTAGAAGAAGGAAGAGGGGGGGGGGGGGGAAGAAAGGCAGGTTACTGGTACAGAAACAGAAAACAAGAAGTAAAGAACAATTGACACAGCTTGACGCCCATAACAGCATGAAGTGCCTGAATTATTTCCCCTAAACATACTAGACAGGGGAAGAAACTCTGCACCCCTTTCCTTCACATTTTATTACCAGAAGAAGAAGAAGGAGAAGAGGGAAAAGAATAGAGGAAGGAAGAAGAAGAGAACGACAAAAAGACCTGAAATGGTACAGCAGATGAACAAGAAGATGTGGTAGAATACCAGATGAACAAGAAGATGTGGTAGAATACCAGATGAACAAGAAGATGCGGGAGAATACCATTGACCAAAACGCCGTACATTTTCCGCTACCAGAAACTGAGAGAGAGGAAATGGTGAATCTGTTAGGTTAAGGGTTGGGCGCCAAATAGCAAAAGGGGAGAGAATAAAAACAATCATCGGAGAAGGAAATAGGTTATGGTTGATTACTTTTGCTTGCTCTATAAAAATGTCTAGCAGTCATCAAGTTGCGCACAAAATCTCCATGAACTTTGGCAGCTAACCGATGAAGGAGAGAGAAGAGCGCGCGCCACTGAAGAAGGTCTTTTTTTTCTTTTTAAATGCCGCAGGAAGGGGAGATTAGCAGACTGTCCCAGACAGAAAGGGGCCAAAAGAGACGGGTTGCCTACCCTGTTGTACAGACAAGACTTTTTTTCCCTTTTCTTTCTCTTTTACCGTTTCCGTGAAGTTCCTCTTCTTATTCCTTCTTTTTCTCCCTTGTTCACAGAGGGCAGAACCCATAAAAATGTTCATGCGACATAAAGCAAGCAGGAACCTAACTAGCGCTCGCTACATCTTTCTCTCTGAGAAAGTCTACCCGCTTCTCGTGTATTTTTCCTTTTCTTCCACATTCATCGCTCAGTCAGCCTGCCATGATACTTACATCGTTGTGTGTTTAAAAATGAAATCATACATATTCTATCAATAATAACCTCGAAACGGTTTCTCACCTCAACAAAATCCATAAAATAATTCATATCATTGGACTATGAGTTTCAGTGTCTGTTTCCATTTCCACCAATCATCATAAACTATATTTAACATTCTTGAAAAGGCAGTCAATTTTTATTTAAGACTAGAAGACGAGACGTCAGAGCAAAAACACTCTTAAAACTTTATGTAATATACGAAGGTGGAGGAGGAGGAGGAGGAGAAGAAGAAGAAGAAGAAAAAGAAGATCTCGTTCCTCTTGTTGTATTGTTGTTGTTATTGTTGCTGATGATAATACTGATAGCAACGGAGATAATGATGACGACGACGGCGATGAAGGAGGAGGAAGAAGAAGAAGAAGATTTGGGATGGAGAAGAAGAAAGTTAAATTGCAGCAATACACTTTAAATGCAGCCGCGCAGCTAGCCAAGGATTCATTAAACTGCCACGGGGAAGTGCAGGAGGTGCAGACCGGTGTTCTCACTACTTGTGGCCCGTACAGCATAACTGAGTCCTTGAGGCCTGCTCCAAGAGGACCTTAAATGGACCTTAAATGGACAGCTACGCTGCACGACTTGTAGCCAAGAAATGTTTGAAAGGTTCTTGCATGACAAGACTGGACACTGAACTGCACATCTCATTGTTTGTGGAATGTCTTATTGTGTTCATCCTTATTTTCTCGAAATAAGCCCAGATTGTTAAAACAAGCATTGCTTCGGGGGTTTAGCACATTCACCTTTGTTCTTATTATTTTCTCTGTTAATTTTGCAGAATATTAGTGAAAAGATGGAACAATCCATTCTCGTGAAGTCTAATTTTCCATGTATGTCTTGCGGTATTTAGTGCATATTGTATTGTTCTATACTCAATCCCTTTTTCTCAAAGTGTTATGTTCTCTCCCTCGTTATTTTTTTTAAATAGAATATTTGTGTGAAGACTGTATTGTGCTATGCTCATTCCCTTCTTCTGTAAGTCTTCGTTTCTGTTCCTCTATCTTTGCGGTATGTTGGCAGAGGTGCCTATGACTTGACGCCGGCTTTTATCTGATTAAAGGAAGGAAGGCGGGACAGTGCGGCATGCCTGTCGCTTTCCCCGACACTAAACTTCACCCTGCATCCGCAGCAGCCGCTTCTACCCGTGATTTATGTACCCGGCTCCTCCTTTTAACTGCCAGCCTCTCTCAGCCCACTTCTTGCCCGCTCTACCTTTTAGGCTATTTCTCCTTTGCTAAGGGGCCCAAGTCTGGAAGCAGTAGTGGTAAACACTATAAATAAATAACAATACAGAGGAAGACTACAGGCTTCTAGTATGCCTCGCAGATTTTAGAAAGAGTGGAATATGTCCACAGACGATAGATAGGTGTTATACAGGCTACAAAAAGAATTTACTACTGTTTCATTTAATACACTGAAGATGTCAATAGCACAACAAACTGAAGATGTTAGGATGTCTCAAGAATTTCAATCCAACTGAACGTCCGTTTACACAACGCTTATCTCCAAGGCAAGAAGACATGATCGGGACGCATAATTAGACTGTACTTATTAATACATATTGTACTCATTAATCTATAATGTACACAAGAAAACTCAGTCGCGTGGTGTGCCGCACTCCAATGTACAGTATTGTATCTTATCTTGATCAGCTTCAGCTTTTTTAGCACAACTCTATTTTTTCTTGCTTTTAAAAATAATCTGTGAGGTAAGCCTACCTGGACCATGAAAACTGCAAGATATATAACACCCATACTCCCAAATCATCAAGGTAATAATTCGATTTTTTAAAAGAAAATGAACATGCTATCCTTCAATTGTGTTCATCATTTATTGTCTATTATTCATCAAAGTGATTTAAATCCCTGTGTAAGCTTCAAATCCAGGCTTTAGTTTAAAGAAATCGAAACTAGATTTCTTTGACTCTGGAAAACAAGAAAGCATTACGAAATTAAACAATAAATGCACACATTGGAAATGACGCCAGACATCAATTTTCACTCTATTCAAAGACCTAAACTATTGCCTACTAGAGGCTTCAAGTTTAGAACAGACTTTACGCAAAACCCGTGTTAAGTTAACTGAGTTTCCACAAACGATGTGCCAAGTTAAAACAATCGCTTTCCCTAACTTCCAACAATGCAAGCCAAGGGAGAGAAAAGAGTTTAAAACAATGAGACTGAATGGGCACAGAAAGTTTAAAACAGTGTGAATGAATGGGGAAAAGAGGAGTTTTAAACAATGGCAGGGTGAATAAGAGAGGAAAGTTTACAAGAGCATAGCGTAGCAAGTTTACGCAAGCGGTAAGCGTTGTATATAGCGCGGCAGACCGTTTATAGGCGGAGAGCTCTTTCATGTGCCGAATTGGCTTTTTACACAAATCGTCCCTCTGTCCGCCCAGTCGTCCTCAAACGGCCGGCAATGATTCTCTTACAATGCCCCGTTAATCGTTTGTTTTGTTACCATAGTTTTATTCTGAGCACCTATGTATCTTCTCAACGATGTGAGTTATAGTAAACTAAGTCTGGACGCGGTAGCATTCTAAGACTGTTAAAGACAGTAGTATGTAAATAACGATCTATGGGACTCATTTCCTTTATTACATTTAGGATGCACTTTCCTGAATAAACATAAAAAGCAAGATCAGCGAATGTAAGCCAATACAAAATCTTCGTAAATCTAGGCAGTCAATATATTTTATTTTTAAGGAAGGTTCTGTATCTATACTAATACAGCAAAAAGAAATATTTATAATGTAATGTTTATGGCGTTTTGTTGTTCTTGTAAATGTTGTTGTTATTGTTGTTGCAGTCTTGATCAGATTATACGGCAACACACGCACCCTCACTCTGCATATAAATGACCATTCTACATGCACGCATACAATTTTAACCTTGTTGAAAAGGATTATCATAGATGCTCATCGTATTTTATCGCTGTCAACGCCAGTTCGTTGAGACACGTGTTTTGGCCACTAACCTCAAATTGAAAGAGCCCGCGGTGGCTTTATTGCAGACAGCGTAGCAGATCCTAATGACGCCTACTCCCTAATCAGGGAGAGAATAATAAAATCACGGGAAGATTCAAGTACATGTAAAGCACTAGAACTTTAGTTTATTCTAAAACCTTTAAAGTGTAAAATGTTACCACGGTCGACAAGACCAACTCAATAATAAGGGAGTACTGAATAGGGAACAGGCAGACATCAGGTTCGTCTACGCTGTGCGGGCTTCATCGGCGATGTGAATGATGTGTCAAGGCAGCTCCTAGCCTGCAGCCTCCCTGCTCAGCCTGTCCTGTGAGTGAAAGAAAGGAAATGGAAAACGAAGACACCGCTGAGCCCCTTTCTGCTCACAACCGTTCATCCGCGGCGGCGGCTTTCCAGACCTTCAGGTCCCGCACCGCAGAACCAGGAATATCTCTTAACAAGGAGTTAGAACCAGAGGGTCATGTAGAGCAGGGTGTAGTAGCTTTTAACAACGAGTTAGAGCAAACATACTAATGAACATACTTCAGCTGGACCCACGATCAGTGAAAACATGGTGAAGTAGCTTTTAACGAGTTAATGAGAGAGGGAAAAACCTCTACACACTATCCTGTTAGAGCGCTGTTGTCGCGCACCAAAAACATTAGCATAAGAAATCACCATCTAGCCAATATTGAGCTACCCAAACCTATTTCTTAAAAACTGTCTTAAACCCGATTCTAAAAGTGTATGTCCACGTATCCTAAAATTACCAATTGAAACAGCGCAAGCTTCTACATTGATCTATTAGTCTATTCCGTGAACATTAAAAATCCCTGTCTTTCTAGAAATACTATAGCGACCAACTGCTAAGCTCTTCTCCTCTGGTGTGCTAGCTTCACAAGAATGAACACCAAGATTCTAGGCGCCAGACTAAAAGACATGATGATTTTGGCCCTTCAACTGCAAGATACCTTGCATACAGGCTCTTGGACTATATCACCAAGTCAAGAACTGCCATTCCTCTTGTCTAAACTGGCCTAAAATGGTTTCAGTGTTATCACCGAGACAAAGATCTGTCATGTTCTGGTGGACGACCCCTCCAGCTAATAGAGTTTGAAGACTAAGGAACGACGGGGGAAACCGTTTTAAGGTTGCCAACCGGAAGCGACGTCAACACCACTACTTCCGTTGTCGGCCATGTTTCCTCCACCCTCCAGACCTCGGCCTTCCCGGCATCCCCTTCTTCAAGAAAACCTCGCAATGTTTCCGGAGTCGTCCTGGCTTCCTGTATCTTTTTATTAAAAACCAAAATCCACTTCAGTATAAACTTTAGTTTTTCTGAGATGACGCCCATGCAGGTGTACTTATATATACTTCTTTTTCGCCGTCCACCCCACCCCGTGTTTTAGAAATACAATCTGTATTTGTTTTTGTTAATTTACCTTTGTTTATTTCTGGAGACAAAAAGTACTTTTGACGTGTTTGGATTTTCTTTGTTGTTCTTTATTCTTTTTCTTATTCTCGAGTGTATTCCTGCACTGTTTGCATCTCTTGACTGTCTGTTCGTAGTAGGTTATGCGCAATAAACCTATACAATAACGCTGTGTGGAAAATTGATAGGCTACACAGATTGCCTGCTGTAGAATATGCTGTTCAACATATGCTCTTCGGTGTAGTAAATTTTATGCACACAATAGGCTAGTTTGTTTATATAATTTAGCACGTTTACATCAAAGTGACTTTAGACTAGGGATTTAGAATTCGGGGAGGGGGAATTCTACCTGATAGAGAAACTACCTGCATTAGAAGATGCTACGCTATTATAAACAAACTGATGCTAGAATAGAGAGGAGGAGAAGGAGAGGGAGGGTAAGAGTATGTGCTATACTAGACTATGGTGCAAGGGCTGGGGTGGGAGATGGAAGAGGGTGGTGGAGTAATAAAAGCTAATTCAGAGTGCCTGCATTTGTCTTAATCAGTCGCGACACAGCAGGGGTACACGCTGCCGGCTCTCCAGGAGAGCGACATGTCCCATTGCAGCAGAGCTGCATTCACCTCTGTTATGCATGATACTGATCTATATTCACTTTTTAAAAATTTAAAGCGGTTAGATATCGAGGGTAACATCATGTCACAAAGCATCCACAGCAGACACTAATACTAGAGGTAGGCAGAACAATAACTGAAGTCAAAGGAGCTCCGAAAGCTACAACTACAAGCTGTAAGAAGCAATTTTTCTTTTTGCTTCAGCGAAAAGGTTAAGCTTTCCTCTACCACTTCCATGTTCAATCAACTTCTGTTACAGATTGGAGTTTGACTGCGTGGCACATAGTCAACTACGTATATAACATTTTCTTGCGCACCATTGTGGTAGTAGTGGGCCACGGCCTGGGTACAAGTTAACCGCTATAGTTTGGTGCTAAGGGTCTAGGTCTGGGTTTAAAGCTAGTGGTCTGGGTTGAGTGCGTTTTTAATGAAACGAGGGAGGTTTTAGTTGCGAGCCTTGCAGGAGGGACGCAGCCTTCCCAGCTGGACGTCTTCCTAGTCTCTGACACATCGCATCAGCCACGCTTATCATCAGCCCTACCTCCGCCCTCTTGCCGCTTTCAAGACTCGCACCGCAGCCAGTCCATTAAAATGTGATATCAACTTCTGGATCCGCCCTAGTTCTACGCTTTCAACAGAAACAGAGTTAGTAGTATGACCTCGTGGAGTAGGAAGAAAGCAAGCAACTAAACAACTTGCAGACATAAATTTATTAATATTTATAAGTGAAAACAACTTCCCTAGCTTCACTTAGCACTTGCGTTTTTACCTGTTAATTTATCGAATTAAAACAAGAGTATTTAATTATGCATGGAAAGGGTGAAGTTTGGGACATCGACAGCCTATCCAAACTCACAAAAGAAAAAGCAAACAAACCAAAAGCCTGGAAATACCACACCAATTATTGAGCCAAGATGTATTAATCTCTAGACTACGATTCAACAACGAACTGCTGCCCTGAGTCTCCATAGGAGGGAATCTGCATAACATAAAGATCAGGAAAAAAATCTGGAAAGACCGTACTTTTCCAATTTCCAATAAGCTAAGTTATTTATGTATTTGCGTATGGATTTATATCAACTATACAATTTAGCGTTTTGTAACAGCGTTTCATTGCTTCAGTCTTCCATACAGCACTACACCCCAAGCTCATAATGCGGGGCTTGCACAGCGTGAAGGTGCGTTGCGTGTGTTAGCAGAAGCAGAATGCTGTCGTTAGCCTTAGTGGTTGTATGATAGGAGATGGGCCATTTAGTGTGTGGCAACACACAAAAAAGCAACGAGACAAAAGTATGTTGTGCGCAGGGGGTCCGGGCAGGGAGGAAGGAAATCATCCTCCGATTAGAAGCTAATGGAATGTACCTTAGCAGCGAGCGTACGATGTCTTAATTTCCACCCCTATGCTTGGCGCGGTATGTATAGCATGTTGTACAGTTGAGAAACATTAATCCATGTACAAAATAACTGAGAGGGGAAAAATCACATTTGATAAATTTATTTGTGCATGTTGTGTCTTCCTATTCCCCATTCCCTTGTCGGCTAAAACGACCCCTTTGGCTGAGAGCCTGAATACACCTTTGAATCTTTTGACTGTATTTATTTATTAACTTATTAATTTAATTTATTTATTTTGTGTGCGCGTGTGTGTGGAAAACTCCTTCAAAAATAACCCGCATATAGTCATCTTTAGCACGACCACAGCTACTAATCCTGACTTATTTTTTGCCGTAAAGTCTATTTGGACTGAATATCCCTTATTAAAACCTTTTTTTGTCTACTTCAGAAAATTAATACTATTGTGCGAATAACGAGAAACTGTGCCACTTTGATAGATTTTATTTCATTTAAAATTTTCAGTTAAAATTCAACAAAAATAATGTAGTATCATACATGGTACAAACGACACATATTGCAATTAGAACAACCATCCCCTTCTCCTCTACCACCCTTCACCCCCAACTCCCACCCAAAAACCACGCTTCTACAAAAACTACTTCCAACTGATATAAGGTTGTGAGAAGACGTCTTGAGGCGCTTCTCCGTTTCACTATAAAATTGGCACCCTGGCTACGCATCCTCCATCCGTCAAAGATAAACGACGAACTGCACGCTGGCAGCAATCTCCTATTGCCACTTAGTGTTCGGGCAGCGCTAGCGCCTACCACCACAGGATAACCACCTTAGATGGCGCACGTGTATGCTGACAACATACCCACAAGTCAAAGTCTCGCGTCCATTTTAAGCAATGTTGCCTTAATATTTGTACTGCTTTCCTAACATCGTCTTAATAAGGCTGTTTTGCCCATTACATTTTAATGAAGAAAAAGCTTGGTCCTGGTCTTCTAACTCCACTTCTATTTTAAATCTCTTCTCCACTAAAGGTTTATTCTACCAGCCATTTTTATATCCCACGGTATAGTGAAATCAATTTGAAGAACTTTTAACTAAAGGTTACAAGTTTCCTTCAAGGCAACTGTTTCAGAACCACAGAAACACGATTACACTTAATATCGCATTAGCGAATCGACATTTTGGATTCTGCAGAATAGAATATTACTGCCAAAAAAAGTAAAAAAATTATATACTAAATATATGTATGAATGTATGTATGTATGTATGTATGTATGTATGTATGTATGTATGTATGTATGTATGTACAATTTGTTGGTTTATTTACTTTTAAGGCATGAGATACACGAAACGCGTATTTCACAATCAGCTGGAAATGCTTGAGAAATTTAGAAAAACCGTAAGCTCTATTATTTTGAGGGAAAGAATCTGAACTGTCTCTCAGGTTAAGTAGTCATCAGTTACCGTCTTGATAGATGATGGCAATTGATGCGCAACGAAGGAAATGCCTGAATGAACTATGGGAAGAAGAAGGAAGAGGAGAAAGAGAGGAGGAAGAGAGGAGGAAGAGGAAGAAGTAGAAAACTCGCATTCCCTCCACCCAGGACTCTTCCCCTTCCCCACCTCCTTCTCTCCCTCAACCTCTCTTCTTATCATTTGTTTTCGTCTTCCAGTTTCTTATAACGCTGTTGTTACTATCGCATACTTACATCGCACTGGGTTTCATTTCACGTTACCTTATGTACCCATACCCCTCTCCTACACTTCCACACACTTCCTATATACATCACCCTCTCAGCTCTCTATGCTCTTCCCCTGCCTTCTCCCCTCACCCTCTCCCTCCCTGTGCAGCTGTTTGCCATTAAGTGTCGCGTCAGGGAAAATTCTTTGAGTGATTAGGGTTGTTCACGTTTTAAGTGGCCAGGCAGCTAATTCAAGAGTTACCGTTCTTGCCTTCTTCCTCCAAGTCTACGATCCTGCTACATCCAGAGAAGTACCAGCACAAAATTACGCCCCTTTTGATAAAGGCATAAGTGTAGAATAGGAAAAAGAAGCAGCGTATTAAGTCTAAACAAAATGCAAGTTATCAGCATGAAATGTTCCTCTAAGTATGTCTTTTCGAGTTTGAGATTCTGAACATACATGTACTAATCATTCGTCAAAATGAACAAGATGCTACTTTTCACTATAAATAAATTTGAGACAGAACACAATGGTACAAATGTTGAAAAACATGCGTAATATAGTTAGAAAAGATGGCTTTAAAATTCCTCTCCGTCACTCAACAAACAAACACACGCGCACGCGCGCACTCACACTCACGCACACACACAAAGTGAATAGACAACTTCTCCAGTCAAACAATAATGTTACAAAAAGAAAAGTATACAACCCAAACTATAAATATAAACAGGGACAACCACTCTCACAGGTGTTGGGCTACAAGTGTCGACCAACTCATCTCCCTTTTTGATTGTGGGACGGTAAAGTGATCTCCCTTGCTCTGTAAACAATGGCGGCTTCGTTGCTTGTATCAGACGTCAAGATAAACTCCTCTGGAAATATTTACTTCACTCTGATGCTGGGGGACGCTGAGAGGAAGAGGAGAAGAAAACGAGTTGAAGAAGGGAGACAAATGTGTGCTAGAAGTAGGGAGAGAAGTGACGGCTATAAGAGAGGCGAGTGAGAGACAAAATTTATGAGAGAGAGAGAGAGAGAGAGAGGAGAGAGAAGAGAGAGAGAAGAGAGAGAGAGAGAGAGAGAGAGAGAGAGAGAGAGAGAGAGAGAGAGAGAAATGAGAAAGAGAGAATTAAAAACTAAAAACCGAGAAACGAGTATTATATTACAAACTCAGATATCTTGACACATGTTAGAAGAACACCAAATAGACAGGACATGAACACAATGAAACAAGACAAAATAAAGTTACAATAATTTAAAATTAAATTTCTTTACCTGTTGATGAAAAGGCAGAGCAGGACGACAACGTAAACATGAAACAGAAGAAAAATAAAACATTTTATTAGCAAAAATGATCTTTTTCTTCCTGTGCGCTCTAAATAAAGTAATTTAGCATGAAGACGAAATGAAGAAATAGAATACAAGGACGAAAAACAGATAGAATAGGATGAAGCGATGGGGGAAAGTGGAATTGAACAGACATTTAAATAAAAGGCATATCATTTGATGGGAAAAAGTATTTTTCCCACACTGTCCCGTCCCTGATATGGTTAGGAGGGGAAGGTGAGTAATAACGAGGGTATAGTGTCAAAGCATACCGTGTGTGTCCAAAAGTCACTACTACCATTAGCATCTTTCGGCAGTCATCTACAAACACTCTCAGTTCTAAAGACTTCTACTATTCATCGTCGTATGTCATCATTCCCAGAATCTCCTTCATACAAACACTAATTTTCTTTCATAAGCTACAGTCTGATATCAGATTTATCCACTTTAAGGCAGACTATATTACGGGAATAAATCTCTAAAGCAGCACTATAAATACGAAATTACTTTCAAAAAGAGAGTAATACTTTCAAAAAGAGAGTAATCCAGTATCAAAAACAGAAAACCGTCTTTGATACCAAAAGCCCAGATGATAGTCATCTAAGACTGCCCACTTTTACGCTAATATACCAAGTACGCTAGTCTATGCTTTCAAACAGAAAAGCAGTCCTCAGTACCAAAAGCTCTAGACGAGATAGTCATCTACCAGCCCCCCAAGCCTCTTGAGGATTCCGAGTCAAAACATGTTATCTGTCCAAAAATTGGTATTTCAAACAGAACGTAAAGACGTCTTCATTCACTGACATCCTCTACCAAGCTGCGTTCCTCCTCTCGCAATTCTCGACAATATCTTCAACAGAGCTGACGACCAAACCTAAAAAGGTCTATGTGGACAAATAATAACAATATATTTAAAAGGCGCCTACTCTTCGGATCTATTAATTAAATAGTCCTTCATCAATCATTTTCAGCCTTTTACACTCCTTTCTTCCGCCTGTCTGTAATTCCTAAATCATGTAGTAGGTGTTTTCTTCTTCTCATTGTTCTGGGCAATTTTTATCAGTCCGTGCTGAATCATTGCAAAGCCTCCTTCGGTCAGTTATGCCTTTCGTTCCATTAGTTTTTGCTATCTTCCTTCATACCCTTCTTCTCTCTTTCTCCGTCTTTCGTCCTTCCTTCTCTCCATCCGTCCTTGAAATGTGTAGCGTCATCTTCATCTTCCTTGGCTGCCGCAGCTGGCAACTGTAGCGCTAAGTGTCGATTTCTAAACAATGAACCCTCAGCATAAACATCCACAGCCTCCGCCACCGTCAGGGGTCATTGGGAGGGTCAGGCTTGGCATCAAATGCCGACGACAATGATAATGATGATGATGATCAGGAGGAGGAAGAGAAAAAAGAAAGGAAGAAGAGTTGGAAGAGATATTGAAAAAAGGGGAAAACGAGCAGAAAAACATTGAGGGAAAGAGACGAGGAAAAGAACGAAAGGATGGGGAAAGGGAAGAGGGGAACAATAGACGAAGGAAAAAAATTAACAAGGTAAAATTAAAAAAAAAATCTCTGGAATTCAACCGTTGTTAAAATAAAGTACAAATAAACCAAATAATCAACAGAAACAAGCAGTTTCCAAGAATTAATGAAGGCATCATTGGATGGATGGATGGATGGATTTAAATTAATGAATAAAAAACAGTTATTTAATAGCGATGATTTAACAGAGTTGCCGACTTCATTGCATCTTTACAGTGAAAATGCCGATGCCTAAATAACGCGTGTCCCGAGAGTGTCGTCAGCTCAGGCACGTCGCCCCGGCATTGGCCATAGGATGAGGCCCGTTTGAGAAGAAGGAGAAAGAGGAAGATAAAAGTGAAGTTTGAGAAAAGGGAGCACGCTGGGTAAAACGTTGGTCCTTCCATAGCTTGTGAGAGAGCTCAGAGGGGTTTGGGATATTCCTTTCCTGTGTGCCAGCTTAATGAGGGCGGTGCCCACCATTCTCCTCTCCCTCGCTGCATTATCTTTCCAGGCTCTAAACGGCGCCAGATACTCATTCACAGTTGGGTGGACTAGGGTATGTTGTGCGCTTGTTTCATTCTTGCGTCGTTTGGTGGTTGCCGTCCAAATATGACCACCCAACCAAGTCCTAACCGCACTCGATATTGCTTACCGAGACATTTCTAGCGGGTGTCCAAACCACTAAGCTACTGCGCCACCCAAGCCGGGTAAGGAAGAGAAGGAATGAAAGAAGGACGAAGAAGTGTGAGGTACGAGGAGGGATGCAATATTAGGCCCTGGAAGAAAAAAACAACGGGCTGGTGATCCTACTCCTCCCATCAAAACTGGTGTGTGGCCAAGGTCCAAGCAGTGAGCTCTAGTGACGTAACTTAGCCTCTTGTTTCCCGGGCCCAGGTCCCCGAGGTCAATGCTGCAGCGTCTCCCCGTTTCAAACGGCGGCTGCTTCTAAATCACTTCCTCTTTTGTTGGCAAGAAAAATTCAGCTAAGGGAAACAACCGCGGAGAAGAAGAAAAAAACCTTAAAGGGAATCAACTCGATCGAAGCCAAGGGAGTGAACTGTGCCGGGCAAGCGGGAAAAGAGAACTAATTTGGGGTTTTAGTGCCGATTAACGACCGGTGTAAATCTTTCATTAGCGTCTTTCCAACTTGGGATTGCTTTCCAAACAACACTATAACTGGCCTTAGGGGGCCAGTATTTTATTCCGGCTCCCTTAACGATACACCAAGGGAAGTTAGTGAAAACAATATAAAACTCTTCTTTACGGTGTTTTTCTTACTTCCCACTGCAAAACAAAGACCGACTGCGCTGCAAAACGTACAAAACATGGAAGAGGATTATTTTAAACAATCAAACAATTAATGCGAAACATCGAGGGATTCCAGCGCACAAATACACTAAATATGTGTCTCCCTTAACGATCGCATCCAGCGAGGGCACAGTCACCTCCGAAACGAGAAATCCGTTCTCCAGTGAAATCGACGCTTGATTTTACAACTGATATCGGCGAGATTTTCATCAACACGCCATTAAATGGACACCCGAACGGCTTGGAAAAACGATAAGGAAGGAACAATGTCGTTACGGAACATCAGAGCGATACTGTGATAAGGACTGGACTTCAGTCATGCAGCGCATTCATCAAAACTCGTCACGGTGATAGTAAAGGATCAAAGCTTCTCCACCAGGTTTATCGCAGTACTGATCTCGCCGTGGTTTCCTACTAGCTAATCACCCCCTTGGTACCATTCTTGGAGGAAAATCTTTGCCCCTTTTCCACAGTGTCACAATGCCCAGGTGCCGTATCAACTGCGGGAAGCGCCATTAGTACTGTGACTAGTTCTATTGCCACAACCAATCCGGGACGTAACAACGCCACTCACACTAAGATTCAGAGCTTGAGTAAGTGTAAGCTCAAAGCGGTCCAGAACTAAACGGGATATGATTTACGATACACTGTATCCAACGTAAAACTCACAATGTTTGATTCAGGGAGCGTTGAGCTTCATCTTATTTCCCTTATGCGTGAGCTACTAATTCTCTGACACACCCCGACCCCTTTTCCCCAACTCTATTTGTGCGTACCGGCAAACAACAAAACAAGGGCCCCGATATAATCACTATAACGATCAATAAAATAAACGATCATTATTTTTCTGATAAATTGACCTGAGCACACGCCGACTGTGACATAAATACTTCATATAAGAAATAATTGTGTAGTTGCTTAAATGTTATTATAATCGGGTGATCATACAGCGATCTGGAACAATAATGTGTAGATTAAATGCCGGTTTTATTGTTCCAAAGTGTCATCACTTTGGTGATAACGGACCATAAATAACAGGCAAAAATGTAAGCCTATAGCAGCATTCAGTGTGTGAGAGCTCCAGCTGGCTAACATGACCCAGAAGCTGCATCCCTGCTTGAGATGACCAGTGGGCAGCGTGTCCAGCCACCAGTCGTCTTTGACCCTCCAGGTCCCCAGAGTGTCATTCATCATTAAAAACTCATTAGCCATCCAGCCTTGTGTTCCCCCTCTGCCCTTCTCCCTCAATCCTGCATCAGCTCCCATCCCTACTGTATACTGTTCCCAGCCGTCGCTATAGTTCCTACTCCATCGTTATTATTACTCTTCTGTAGGGAAAAAAAAGACTGGGTTCTGTAAGCTTGCAATGTTGGCATTACTGTAGTGTACACTTCTTTAAAATTTCGCATAAGGAAAGGGGGTGGAGGGTGGGGGTTCGGAGCAGAGGGAGAGAGACACAGACAGACAGACAGACAGAGACAGAGCGACTGAGACAGAGAGACAGAGACAGAGAGAGTAATAGCTGAGCCTTTGTTGCTCTTATTTAAAAAAAAAGACTTCAGGCGTAGAATGTCTCCCAAAGATGCACACAGAAAGGGAACATCAAATGTCTTCCAAAGATGCACACCGAAAGGGAACATCGAATGTTTCCCGAAGATGCATCCTGAAAAAGGGCTAAAGACTAAAAACTTGAGAATGTTCGTAAGAGCACTGTGTGTTGTGGATTCCCCAAGATAAAGAAAGTGACCGGGGCACAGGAGACGGGAGGGGGAAGACGAAGGCAGAAGACGGAGTCCGAGGATTGAAAGTGACAGTTGACTAACGAGCAAAGAGCACACTAGCAGAACACTACCTTCATTCTAGGCGGACTCAAAGACCCAAGGCTGTATACAATGTGGCTACGTTCTTTCTCAGTCAGTCCAGAACCGCCTCGGCACTTGCTGACACTCTGTGATGTTTTGGGGGCAAGAGAGAGAGAGAGAGAGAGAGAGAGAGAGAGAGAGAGAGAGAGAGAGAGAGAGAGAGAGAGAGAGAGAGAGAGAGAGAGAGAGAGAGAGAGAAGTCGAAACCTTTACTAGGAAAATAGCATTAGGTCCTATGGATTGAGAGATTGTATTGAGAGAGAGAGTATTGATATTATTTATCTGTCTCTGCATTTTATCCATTAATTAATTAATTAATTAAAATTAATTTAAAATTTATTAATTAATGGATAGTATTGAGAGAGAGAGAGAGAGAGAGAGAGACAGACAGACAGAGAGAGACAGAGACAGAGAGTGAGAGAGAGAGAGAGAGAGAGAGTGATGGACTAAGCCCGCAGACACTCGGAACTACGAGCACCGAGTATCAAGCCACAACGAAGCCATCGGTTGAAATCCTGACAGTCCAAACAGAGCAAACAGCAACGCTAACGCCAACACGTGAAAGAAAAACAAATAAAAATCATCACCGAATTATCATTAACAATTGTACCTTTATCTTTGTGTTGATCATTATAGTGTGCACCATCTCTGATCACGGGGACAACGTGCCCATCGATCAATTGTGAACAAAGCGTCACGGAAGACGGCGGAAAAGAAAGAAATAAACGCTCACTAGCCGTTGAGAGGCGATTCCGATATGGATCAGCATAAACGATATTCGCCGCAAAATGCATTTTATTGGGTCATCACACTAAAACGCTGCCGTATTGCGCGCCACTCCGCAATGTCCATTTTACTAGCGAGGAAGTTACTTCGCCGTAAAAAGAAAGGAAAAAAGAAAGAGAAATGGAATGAATGGGTAATGCTTGCTTTAGGTGAAGAGACTAACTACTACGGCTACGCCTCTTCCACTGCTGCACGACAAACTGGAAGGATCGGAAATAATAAGTGTGTATGGCGATGGGAGGGGAAAGTGTGTGTGTGTGGGTGCGGGGGGGGGAGAGGGGAAGGGAGGTGAAGAAAGAAAGGGAATGCATTGATGAACGAACACTAGGAATAATTTAAATTATATGTGCGAGCGCACACGTGAGTATATCTTCGTGTGCGAATGAGTGTTGGATGGGAGAAGGTGGAAGACAACAGAATAAAGGCGACTGGAACTGAAGGCAAAACTGGAACATAAATCATACTGAGTGTTATCTCCTCTCTCTCTCTCCCCATCCCCCCCCCCCTCCGTTTTCTAATGTGGCGTGCGCGTTGCGCAAACATGCACATTATTGTCGATAGCTATAACGAAGGAACACGCTGGAAAACTGAGGTAAACGAACCCTGAAAACCAAACCCCGACCACGGAGAAGCGACACCGAAAGTTTTAGAAATCATAACTGCATAACTGTATTTTTAACAGGAGGTGGTGGGAGCAAGTTATTTTTAATTTATTCAGTAGAGGAGAAAGGCAGAAGGCTATCCAATGTATTTCAACGTCAGATATACACATGAATAATGACGTCGGTCCAACCACTCTTTCTGGATACAACTTTCCAAACGTTCGAGTAAGCTCACACAATGCGGTTGTGTTAATATTTATGTTGAAGCCCCGCGCACCCTTTCTCCTCTTTTCCAAATACAATAAGGATAGTAATGCAGAAAAGCATTCGAAAAGAGGTGCACAGATGGGGAGGTTGCGTTGGGAGGGTCGGCCGCTGCGACCTGCCCCTATTACGGCAGCTTCCAATGTCTAATGCAAGGAAATTGAGGTGAATTCTTCCTGCTAAAATTCGCCCCCTAGCACCCAAAGAACATTAGGCAGATTTATGGCCCCTCAAAGAGGTCCCGCCACCCCTTTATGAATGCGCGTGTGCGTGCGAGCACGCGCCGCCCAGTGACGCGGGTGCGCGCGCGAGTGCAAGCGTGAAATTGATTTTATTGGCAGGTGGCGGAGACCATTGAAGACTAGCAGTGGATGAAAATGGGGGAGGGGAGGAAAGGGATGAGTGTAAAGAGACGCCCTATTGCATATGATCATTACCCAAAAGCTACTCAAACTGTGACCAAGACCTGTATATGGCGTCAGTCTTGCAGTTGTCGTTTTTGTTCTTCAAGAGAGAAAGAAAAAGGCAAAACAATATTTCAAACATGTTCACTTGTGACGTTCACGAAAACATCTATACTACACTGTATCTACGTGAACGAACGAACGAACGAACGAAGATATTAAACGGTTAAAATAGCAGCCGTTTCATAACTAATAATACAACGAACGCCGACTGTTGTAGAACTAAATACAGAAAAAGCTACAAGCAAAGCAATCTACGGAAACGGAAAATAAAACTAGCAGAGTAGTAAAATGAAATGGTGCCTTCCAATGCTAACATTAAACCGCGTCATGCGCCGTGTCCCGTCAAAAAGAACAATCAGCAGATTGCCAGCACTTCAAAATATTTTGTCATAACACCCCCCAGAACTCCCATATAACCAACCCCATTTTCCGTTTTATGATTCTTTCCCTCCTGAACCCCGCCCTCTGCCCATTAGAGTGAAAAAACCGCAAGTTGTGTTATGTTTTCTCTTCTTCGCTTCCTCTCCATCTCTACAATGCCCATCGGCGAAAGAGGGAGGAAAGGCGGGAGTCCTTTACAGTTTGGAATCGATCATTCAGATTCTAACGTCATGTTCTATAATACAATAAATGTTACCTTAAAACAAATATTGGTATAGAGGACTGGTTGACAAAATGTTTAAATATTCTGGATTGTGTGTGTGTGTGTGTGTGTGAGTGTGTGTGTATGTGTGTGTGAGTGGAGGGTGTGGTATAGTGGATAGTTCTCGCCTACCCATCTCTCTAAGAAGGAGCAATAACATTTTTTTTATTGTTGTAGCCTAATAATTACAAAAGTGGCTAATTTTGTTTTCAACCTCCCGCTAGTTCAGCTACAGATTTTCCAAAGGTAATCATTCGCATTTGATTGTTTTTGAGAGTGTATAATTTTCAATGCGTGTGTATAAGTGCAGAAGAATGCGAATGTGAAACATGGAAAGAAAGAAGGACAATGAAGGTAATTATGGTCATATGAAACATGCAAACTAAATAAAAAAAAAAAAAAAACAACAACAACAACAACAACAACAACAACAAACAGAAAAATAAAAACACGAAAAATACAAATACGATAAGATGAAATAAAATAAAAATAAAATAGGTCTACTTCTATTCGTAACACATAAAATCATTCGAGACTGGCATTTTATATGAAAATATTAACGTTGTTTAGTTCAGCGATATTTAAAGAACCTCTTATACTCTGTATGCTACCAGATCAGCGCAACGCGTAGCAGAGCGCAAAAGTCGTGAAAACAAAGACACGATGCCAAAAGCGAACGAGCGAAGCGAGCACACAGATCCGATTAATATGGTTTGTTGTTATGTTTATCAGTTTATAGTCCCCTCTCTTCCCGTAAGGATTTTCAGAGAGGAGACTTTTTTTTTTTTTTTTTTTTTTTTTTTTTTTTTTTTTTTTTTTTTTTTTTATGGACAGCCTGGAACCTTTAAGTATGGTCGCTTGCTTAGAGGTGACCCAAAGCTATTGCCCTTCCCCCCCTCCTTCCTCCCATGCAAGCAGGCCATTTCATCTACCAACAGGTAGATGACATCTTCAAAAAAGGCATCAATTGTCTTGTTTACAGAACTATTTACTTTGCTTGGGAAAAAACACCGTTTTATCTTCTACAACAGTTCACTTTTCTTTCCTAACAAGTTCAGCATTCGGCTTCAATTTATACAAAGACTAACTTTAATAATACTATCACATACTCACCAATACTGTCAAATACTATGATACACTTTGCCTTGTTCTTGTGTGTAGGGCTCCCAGACGGCAACATTCGTGCGTCACGATTACGCCAGGCACGAACATCAGAGACTCGGAGAGATATCATAAGAAGACAGAAGTGGGATCTTCCATAAAATGTTCAGATAATTCAATCTCGCGAGTCTCAGACACTCAGCCTGTCTGGTCAGTCCGGCGTCGCGGTTGCCAATGAAACAGGGTTCAACACCTTGCTGATCGTTGCTCCAGCCTCGAGGGCTGACCACCGTACCCCTATAGCCCCAGGCGCCAGTCAAAGACCTAATCAGACGTGAGCCGCTGATCAACAACTTTAGACAATTGGAAACACAGAAGTATGGTTAACAACCTTAAGGCACCCACATAATCACACTGACTCAACCAAAGCTTTTAGGTTTTGAAGCTAGTTCAGCCAGGCTAGCTATAAATAGCTTCGCTGGTGCTCTTCTATCCTTTCCTTTCACTGAAAGGGAGGGTGTAGGCAAGCTATAAATAGCCCGCAGCCAGCAAAATGTGGAGAACCTAAGAGTGCTGCTCACATAGGCATTGAGCTGGTGTGTAGCTGGTGTGTAATACTCAGACTATTCCGCTATGCGTAGCAAGAGATGGACTGATCTTATATAGCGCACTTACCAACTCAACGTGCACAACAAATAATGCGTATTAACTACATAACAACATAGGAAAGTAGAAGAAACTGACTGTGAGTGTTTATAAATCATTAAATCACATCGATGATATTACTTGTTGAGTTAATGAGTAAAAGATAAGATTAAAACTAGTCAATTAATTGCCAATATTGCTGAAAACAACATTAACTGATTCAATGGTTGGTTGTTTCCTCACTTCCTCCCTCCTAGTCCTAGTCCATCAATTCTTAACAAATGCTACAAGAATAAATAAAGAGGAACACGTTGACGTGCATAACGCACGATATTGTTGCCAGACACAAGCTCCAGGAGGGGTACACACACATACACACAAGCGCGCGCTCGCATTGTACAACATATGTAAGAGGCGGGGGAGAACAACATAGTACATGCATTAACAATAAGCCCACAGCATAATTTCCCCAAACCTCTTATCTGCAACGATTGATACCTTGAAATATAAGCAGTTCTGGCATAACAGTGCAAGGAAGTCAAACGGGTAACTATTATGAGCGACATGATTGAATTACACGCGAGAAGATCGTTAAGGAATCACGTATACAGTCGCTGTTGCGATAGCTCTGGAATTGTTCTTTGGAAAAAGCCTTTATCTAGCCCCACCGCTACCCGGCAATTTTCTCTAGAGGTGGGGACTTCCAACAGTCGTCGTGGGACGGGCGACAATAGACAGCATGCTAGTAATCATTACGGGGAATATTCAGATAAATGGGGTTACGTGCCTTGCCACAGTCCTCCGATATTTCTATCCTTAGACATTCGCCTCATACTAATAATTATTACACAAGTGAATACTCCGATAAAATTAACTTCGTGCCATGCTACAGTACTTGGGCTCTTTCCACCAAGGTATTCTTCTTTCTTGATTCGTGGGGGAAAAAAAGCAAACTGCGAAATAATGATTCTATTGTGCACTATTTAAAGGGATTTTTCAAGGACACCAAGTATTAATTCATGTAATGATAAACTTCACTTGAAAATTTACACGTTATGCATTTCCCTTTGCTTTTTGTGTTAGACAAAGATTTGCTGTGGAATTCAAAAGGTGATCCAGCAATCGTCATTATCATTAAACACAAAGAGTTCCTTGTTGGCTAATAAACCCTAACAGGACCGCTAACAATAACGTGTTCTGTAATGACTGAAATATAAATGAAGTAGTTTGGTTGAACTCACTTTGTGAACAATGAAACTGGAAAGACTTTGTACACCCGTCCCACCCACCCTCCTTTTTATCTTTCTGTTAAAAAATACATTGGATTCCCTACTACAGCATGGCGAGTGCGAAGGTGGTTGCAAAGTCCTAGTAAAGCACGGAGATGGACCTCCCGCTGCTGTAAAAGAACAGATTAGCACAACCTTCTGTATGATGGGAGTCAGAACCCTTTTCAATCTGAGGTACCTCTCATCTCCTTCAACCGCCCTCAGACAAGCCTCCAGCGCTTCATACAATCACACAATAGAACTCAGGGCAAAATAAGGTCATAGAACTACAATCCTGGAAGCTTTGTTGTGATTTTCTATCAAAACTAGAATCAAGACATCACTCCAGCGCTTTCAGCAGCCCTTTGAGCTGACCAAGGATCTAAATAAGAACAAATCATTTTATTTTAATTTATTATTCCTTAAAGTAGCCTACGGAAAGTATACAGCCTATTTAGTTCTAATATATCTTTTTAAACACAGTCAAGGATGACGCAAACACTGCAGAACAGCTATTGTTAGAAGCATTAGATAGATCAAATGAATTACACCAAAATTGGTTAAAAAACGAAACAGAATAGGCATTATCCCTAAATAAACCGAAAGTAGAGTTGCTTTCCCTGAAGTGCGGTACACAATACATGTTGACAGCTATCCTAAATAAACCGAAAGTAGGTCAATGAGAGTTGCTTCCCCTGAAAAGCGGTACAAAATACATGTTGACAGCTATTTAGGAAGTACTCCTATTGTAATGGTAAGAATTCCTGTTAGAAACATAAACTAGGGGTCCTGTTGGGAGGATGGGTTCAAACTCTAGGTAACACTAACAAAAGCAGGGAAGAGAAGTTGGAATTGAGTGATGGTAGGAGGTCCATATGAATAACCACTCGGTCACCCCCTTCCCTCTCCCTTGCGAGGACCGAGGAGGAACCTTTTATCGCGGTAAAATAGGTGCACTTTTTATTTCTCGCTTGTTCTTTCTCCGCGAAAACTATAGCCTGGCCCATTGTGATAACATGCCATCGTTTGCAGAGCTAGAGAGAGAAAGAGAGTGAGAGACAGAGAGAAAGAGAGTGAGTGAGAAAAGAGATATACACCATTGTATTGCCTTTTCTCTTCTCAAAAAAGCATCTCTTGCTTCTCAGTGCTTCTGAAAAAAAAAACTTGAAAGCAGGGGATCCCCAAACTGGAACTCTCTGCCATTGTTTATTGTTTGTAGCCAAAACCTGTTTAAGGCGACTCATTAATTTCAGTTTCATCAGGACCTATTTGTTATACACACTCAACAATCCCCCTCTATCCACTACACGTCAACGTGAAGATCACCCAGGCAGTACCCTCCCACCCGGATAAAAAAAACATTCAAAAGGGAGGGAAAGAGTGGTGTCATTGAAAGGAAGAGGGCACTGTTCTACACAATATCTCTCCATAAATGATTCGCCTACAGCAGATGTTTCCTCCGACGGCATCTGAACTTCACCTTTACCGCTACTGCTCTGTCGTCTTTCATTTATTATTATTATTATTATTATTATTATTATTATTATTATTATTATTATTATTATTATTATTATTATTATTATTATTATTATTATTATTATTTACACAGAACGGTTTTAATATAATCCGAGTGTACTTTGCAAAATCTAATAACAATATAAAAATAATCACATTCCATTTGCTGCCATAAAGATGTAAATATGACTCGTGAAATTAATCTGCTTGGCCCTGAATTGAAGAAAGAAATGCAAAAGCAATGTATTTGAATAGAAAGAAAAAACAGCTAGCACTACTGACAAATAGGCTAAAAGTTAAGGATAGGGAGAAGGGGCCTCTTTATAAATGATCTTAGTAATGAAAGCGAACCTAAATAAACTTGTCCTAAAAAAATCAACTCCCTTAAGGGCTTTTCCATTAACTTTAAATCAAGTGTATGAATTTATTTAAGAGCTTTTCACCACAACCTAACAAGCAGTTAAGTAGACTTTTTCTGTACTACAGAGGGAAAAAAAAGTAATTAATATTCCATTCACCGTCTCCACCGCATGTCAGTTCATTTGACCTTTATGAATAGGTAATTTGTTTGTTAGTGCGAGTCTTTCGTACAATAAGACGCACAGTACTAAAATAAAACTTAAGGACCACCGACATTGTGTCTTCAACTGATTTTTCTATGAAGTTAAGTGTTTTCATTCATTGATCGCAAAGACGTTCTTATTCTTAATGTTACCTTCGTTGATCTCGGTTTACCGCCCCCACCCACTCACCTCACCCCTATCCCCGTGTATTTGAATTCCACATTCTTGGATTTTTTCAACAGATAGACTTCAATGAGAAAAGAGTACTGGGGTATTTTCTTTTAGAACTAAGACGTAAGATAATTAATTAGTTTTGAAAGGGACACACATTTTAACACGTAATTTAAGAGCAAAAACCCGTTAACTGCTAATTTTACTACTAAATATGCAAAATGCTAATTTTACTATTAAATATGTTAAATGCTGATGTTACTACTAAAATATGTTAAATTCTAATGAAGCAGCTAAAACGTTAGCAGCGCAACGACTCATCCCACAAAACAATGCATAGCAGGAAGCACAAGCTAGCTTATGAATAAGTCATCAGGATTTAAAGGTCGATCATGACCCAAGAAAGGGGAGAGTGAAGGGAGCAAAAGACGCTTCACACCTTATCACTGACAACCTGTCCCTCTGAAAATGTTGCTGCTGCTGAATTATTTCCATTGCTCTGTTCCACCTACCTTGAGGTCACATGCCCACACGCAGTCAGAGAGAGAGAGAGAGAGAGAGAGAGAGAGAGAGAGAGAGAGAGAGAGAGACAGACAGAGACAGGGAGACAGAGACACAGAGACAAAGAGACAGATTGACAGACAGAAAGAGACAGAAGCAATTTAAATTAAAAAGACAAGTCAAACCACCCCCAACTTTACTCATTTATTTTCCGTCTTCACTTCTCTTTCAAACAGTCTTCTTCTCCTCCTGAAATTACTATTCTGTCTCTGGTCCACCGGCCATGATCTCTTCCGCCCCAAGATGTGTCTGCAAGTTATCAGCATCGTCCGGACTCACACGGCGCCATTTGCATTCTCAGTGTCAACGAGACGCCCATCGTCACCCGGGAAGAGGTCAGTGATGACAAATAGCTTACGACGACACTACGACGACAGCGACATGGCGACAAGACACAAACAAAGACGAAGACGTGGCGAGGACATCAGTGAGAATCTGGACAGTGATAGCTAGTCTGCAGCTCCAAGATAACTAAAGTGTTAGTGTGAGCCCAACTTTCTTGCCATTGTGATCAGAAAATGGTTTGGGAGTGTTATCTCACTGAATTCATTATTGTTTGTTGTTGCTCTGCCCTAGCCGCCACCTCTTGCAGTCATTTCCCTTTAGCCGCAGTTGCTTCCCTTTTTGCTAGAGTTTCTTCCCTTTACGGCTTGGGCGAGGACAAGAGCATTTGAAAAGCAAATCTGCGGATATGCAAAACAGCGAGTCCCTCATCAACATGCCAACACGCAGGGCATGATCCTCACCGACCGTGGAAGTGGAAGCGATCGTGGTGAGACGACAAGGCTGGAGATTGTCTGGATGACGAGGGCGGTTGTAAGACCTGGCACAAAACGACAACGGCCTTGGGAGGCGGCAACAGGATCTGGCTTCTCTCAGGACAATGTGCAGATTTCCTTAAATAAATCCCCACCACGTTACCACCTTAGGAAGCCCTCCTCAACGTATCTTCACCTTCTTTCCGTCCTTCTTATTTTGGTCTTCTGAAAGCATGCAGGTTTCGTCCTAAAACGTTGCTCTTTCACACTTGCTCCTTTGGAACTCCGCTTGTTCTATCCCCATCCTTTTATTTTGTTTGTGTGTCTTTTCTGTCGCAGACATAAATTTTTAATGTAAAACTGATAAGCGCCGGTAGAGATCAGACGTGACCGTTAATGTCATTATTGGACTCGCCTTCAAAGTAAACAATACTCACTACCTTGTACTTTGAAACATAACAGTTTAATAAGTCTAGTTAAGATAAGAGCAAGACGCTGCAGCCATACACATGATCAATTATTACTTTTAAAATCTGAAGGTTTACATTAAGGGGAATCTTCAAACCGCTTTCTGCCACCACAACAAACTGCTGCGGATTCATGCAATACCCACGTTTTCCAAAGGTCCCTTCTTTCTTCTGTACAGGCGAAGTGCGATACTAGTTAATTTAAAGGCGTTCGCTGCAATCTTTTTGCAATAATTAATGGTAGATGACACGCGGCGTCTTGAAAATGTCTTCTTCGCTCGTTCAGGTCCCAGCGGGGTACAGGTATAATGACACATCGCGTAGCTTGTTGGTATACCCCAATGCAAAGTTCGCTCGTTCCGCCTCGCTAACCTTGAAATCTCTACGGCGGTGCACATTTGGTTAATCTCTGAATGAGTTTTGAAAACGCTGTCTTGTTCAAAATAGTGCATTGTTAATATGATGTTGTCAACATTAATTTAAATAGCAGGCACTATTCGGCATGCTGTTTATCGGGAGACTGAAATATTGTAATCAGAATTAGAAGAATAGATGGCTACTTTCAATCATCGCTATTCATAGCCTTCTCCGTTTTCAATGATAATGTTTGTTGCTATCTTCAAATCCAAGACAATTAGTTCTTGCTCAACGAGGTCATTTGACGTGATGCCTTTTTGGTGCTACAGTGGAAACAGCATCTGATGGCATACCGACAAGATGTAAAACATCCTGATTGAATGTAGAACTCAAAGATGACAAGTTTCCACCAAAGTTTTATGAGATCACAATTACTTCTTTAACGTGATAATAACGTTGGTTAAAATTATTATCTAATCGACAAGCATAGTCATCAACCTCTTAAAATTCGTTTTTCTTCCTTTTTTTCAGTTTTTTTTTCTTTTTGCCTACATTTTGTTTTCTTTTTTTCTGTATAAAGTCCACCACCCAGGGTGGGGCTCTTCTTCATCTACTCCCACCCGGGGTGCATCCTCTTTCTATCTGGCGTCATCAAGGCGTAGGAAATACACTCAAGTGCAAATCCGTCGCTAATCCAACCAGACAGAAGTGACATTACCACAGATATGCAAAGATTATAGGGGGCCCAATGCAAGCCAAAGGAGATCCAACGAGTAGGATGCCTCAATGCAGCGCTTAACCCCATGCAGCCCTCCTCTCTGCAACTGATCCCCACTCTCTATGCAGATTAAAACTTTTCGACAATTGAAGTTTTCATGAATACTCTTTTAAAACACGTTTTAGGCTTGCTAAATCCCATATCTCTAATAGAGCCTTAATATGTATGAGGATCTCTCATTTTGTCGACGATTTTTTTAGGGTTCTGTTTTCACACTCTTTGACTTACTCTTAAAGGACTTTACTATTAGTAATTACGTCTCTTACCAAGTGCCTTTAACAGTTGCACCTGTCAAACCTTACAATGTCTACTATCCATTGAAAGGTATTGGCATTGGAGATCATTCTGCCTGGCAGTTTTTCTTCACTCCAGCATTAAGTTTGTTTCGTTGTTTTCATATGGACTCTGTTAAAACTACTAGCACTACTGCCAGATCTTCCAGCTCCAACTTCAACCATGTCTCGCAATCAACTCTTCTCAGCTATAACTCCAAATTCTATTTCTCGCGCAAGGTTCGGGACGGGTCGCCTTCCCTATACGCCGCACGGCCCGTCGCGATGTCGCCAGGGTTCAGATTTCGCCCAGGATGGGGCTGTGACACCTCTATGGCGCAGTGGTGGGCTGGCTGCCTCGAGAGGTTCAGACCCTGTCTACCGCGCATGTACTTTAAGCTGAAAGCTTACGTCCAGATGGTCTCGGCTGCCTTTAATATTCATGTGCAAAACTTGAACGTCTAGGTTGCTTATTATGAGCATTAAAAGAGAGATTGGTGGTCACTCCTCAGACTTCCCGACTATTCTGAAGTTTTGAATTCTTTAATTACTAAATCTATTGTAATCCACTGAGTGAAAGTAACAGTTATGAAAATTGGTTGGGTTGATCTAGAACTTAAAAGCTAACTCGGCACTTGAGGCGATTAAGATAGATACGCATACAGCAGGGATGTAATACGTCTTTAAAAGGATGGGAAAAAACCCAGAAAGGCATAGTAAAACTGGAGACATTATCAAAGTCTATATTTTATCCACGTATCAAAGTCTATATTTTATCCACGTATGGTTACTTTATAACAAAAGAATCCTACAGCGCCACCACCTAGACTGACTGGCCAGGCCTGCAAACAAACCGAGGCACCAAAGTGAGGATACGGCTCTGTGGTTACACTTCCATTTATCAAGGAGCCGAGTTAGTATATATTGCAAATGAACTGTCATGATCAGATCCCTAATTCTACTATATACTTCTATCCTAAAGTTGATTCAAATCACCTGAAAAAGAGGTTGCTTGGAAAGACACCTTTCTTCCGCCCCTCCCCTCCTCCCTCACTCTAACCTAATTCTTGCCCTGCCATGTGTCTTCTTCCTTTTCCCTCCTCCGGTGCTAATCCTACTATCCTGACCAGACGAAGTCTATCCCCCTCTCCCCTTACCTCGGGTTCCCCCGTGGCTGGCGCATTGAACGGCTCGGAGGGGCATCGTATGATAGAATACACTCTCCGGTAATTTGCCGGCTGAATTACCCGGCCAATAACACGCAGGCAAAAGCGACTTTTGTGAGGCCCGGATAAAGCAATGTCTACAACCACGACGGCTTCACTCTCTTCTCCACCAGGGATGCCGCAACGATACCAGATAGAAACGCTTCCATGGGTGGATGATGAGAAATTAGCGGGTGGGCTTTTTCCCTCTTGATAATGCTGCATGGCTGCATAGTGAATGAAGCATTGGGATAATCGGGGTTAATTATGTATGGAAAGAGAAGGACGAAGAATTTGATCGGGGGACGGGGGTATGGGTTGGGGGGGGGGGGGGGGGGGGGCTAATGGTATGTTTGTGTGTGGAAGGATAATTCTTGGTAAGTTTTAAAAAATATGGTTCCAATCTCTTGACAGACTGTATACCAAAATTACAGGAGCAAAATATCCGATGTTTATATATCTAGAAGTCATCCGTCTGAGAGCAGCCCATTTCAACATCACCATCATTCAGGCCTACGCCCAAATACCAGACTATGACGACAGCAAAGTCGAGGACTTCTATGAACATCTGCAGGCGGTCCTTGACGAAGTGAAGAGGAAGGCCATAGTCAAGGTTGGCCAATGCGTACAACAACTGGGGAGACACATGTGGACCCCATTGAAACAACAAGACAATGACAGAAATCTGAGACTCTTGGAGTTTGCTAGATACAACAATCCGACACTGGCAAACAAGCTTGGTCTCCACAAAAAAAGCCAGACGATGGACCTGGCACATTTCAAGCAGAAGGAGAAACAATGAGTGACGCGCTCGCCGTTATCTGTAACAAGATCTGACAGAGTGGGAAGTGGCCTACACCATGGACCCAGTCGCTTGTCACCACAAAAAGAGTAACCTACAGGACTGTCAAAACCATCGCACCATCAGCCATCTCAGCAAAGTCCTCCTGAAAATAATACCCAACAGGTTGAAACCCCAAGCGAACGAATCACAGCTGAAGAGCAATTAAGATTCAGGGCAGGGCGAAGTACCACTCAGCAGATTTTCAACCTCAGAATACTCTGCAAAAAATATCTACTGCACCAATAACATCTATATCAAGTATTTGTAAACTTTAAGAAAGCGTTTGACCGATTCTGGCATGCAGCTCTGTGGGCAACCATGAGAGTGTACATCATCAGCCCAAACATTATTGAAGTAATCAAAATCCTGTATGACGAGGCTACCAGTGCAGTCCTCCATAACAGCGCCATTTGGAACTGGTTCATAACAACCACCGACGTGCGCTAAGGATGCCTGCTCACTCCAACAGTCTTCAACATCTTTCTGGAGCGCAACAAGTCACATGCCCTTGCAGATCACAAAGACACAGCGAGCATAGGGGGTAAAGCAATCTCCAACCTCCGTTTTGCGGATGACATTGATGAACAAGAACTTAACAGCTGGTACAGAGGCTTGACACCACCTCCAGAACCTTTGGAATGGAAATAGGTGTAGAAAGGATCAAAACGATGACCAACACCAATGGCATCAACACGGACATCAATGTTCAAGGCCAGTCCTTCAACACGGTGCACAGCTTCAAATATTTAGGAGCAATTGTCTCAGGCCACGGGTCCCGACATGAAGTCCGCACCAGGATACCACAAACAACTGCTGTCCTGACAAGGTTGAAGCCCAATTGGAAAGACAGGACCATCAGTCTACACTCCAAGGTTAGGTTGCTGCGCTCCTTTGTCATATCCATCTTCCTATGTGAAACATGGACCCTCACAGCAGACCTACAACGAAGAATACAAAGCTTGGAGATGATGTGCTACAGAAGACTTCTGGGCATTTCTTATAGATAGATAGATAGATAGATAGATAGATAGATAGATAGATAGATAGATAGATAGATAGATAGATAGATAGATAGATAGATAGATAGATAGATAGATAGACAACCAATGTTTACAAGGTCCAGCGGACTGCTAGAGCCGAATCAGGACCACTCAAAACCATTCAAAATCAGACTAGATCGCGAACACATTATAAAAGATGTAAAAAAGAAAGAGATTTCTCTTATATAGCGCACTTACAAGCTCAGAGAGCTTCTCAAGGCGCTGGCCCGTAATATCCAGCAAACACAAAATAGTTTGCTGAAGTCAGGATTCGAACCCACGTCGCCCAAGACGCACTCACTAAAGTCGTGCGCTCTGACCACTGAGCTATCCCTGCCGCCAAAAATGTATTAAAAAAAGTAACTTTACTGCTGACTTTTAACCAATCACACAAACCAAAGGACATGACCTATATGCGATTAAACAAACCAACCTGACGTAAAAATGTAAGTAAGTTTTGACCTTTGCAAGCAAGCTTTATTTTATTTATTATTTTATTCAGACATATCATCAACATCATCAACGACGAAGTCCGACAGACCATGACGCAAGCTATTGGACAACAGTGGTGAAGAAACGAAAACTCCGATGGTATGGCCACGTCACCAGAACATCAGGCCCTGCAAAGACCATCCTGCAAGGCACAGTGCAAGGAGGTAGAAGAAGAGGGAGAGAAAAAGAACTGGGAAGATAACATTCGATAATGGACTGGCTTGACAATGAGTAAAGCCATGAGGACTGCTGAGGACAGTGAAAGATGGAGTACGCTGGTTAAACGATCATCTCTTGTGTCCCAACGACTTTCGAATTACGAGATAGGATAGGATAGAATAGGATAGGATAGAAGACATTGATTCACTAACCTGCATGATCCTATGGCAGACCTATATTGCATGTCGGTGATTAGAGACGGAAAGAAAAGTAAACAAATTAATACAAGGAATAAAAAGATGGGTGGGGTGAATAAGAAGGGAAGGAAACGAAAGCGACCAAACCGAAGGATACTTACGGACAGAGGGGCCCACAATTTTACTACAGCTTTGTTCTTTAAAATCAAAACCCGTACAGAAAAAATTGGAAAGGGGGGACCTTAAAATCCAATAAGGGAGTGGGCTAGGGAGCGATTTGAGCAAGATTGTAAAGTTAATCACGATGGGTCTGGACACGGTCTGCGGCATTGTAAAGACACAACAGAACACGTAACCGTTTTTGCATGTTGTTAAATACGCCGCTTGCACTTAAACCCCTTCACTGAGAAACACGAAAGAAAAATAAAACGAAAAGGGACATTTGGGAGGGAAAAAAATAGATTGAATGAGAGAGAACAACCGCTTCGTTTTCTTTTAGTTTCTGTTTTTCTCTTCCACATCTGGAAGACGTAACAAACAAACTAGATTAGAGGGATCGGTTTAAATGAACGAGGTACAAAGTAGAAGAAGAAGACATTTAAAAAAGACAAACATTAAAGAGAGAAAAAGCAGCAACAAAGCAGAGCAATGAATACAAACATTTTGTTTGTTAGAGAACAAGACCACCACCAAACACAACAAGAAATAAGAAAGGCGTGCGCTAAAATCAGCCTTTTAACGAATTTCTCTTTCAAACAAAAATACGAAAAAAAGAAACGGAGGCACCGGACTCTTTATCGGTGCGGCAGCAGGGCCCTATTTTCAAGCTCTGGTTATCGTTTTCAATTGCGGCCTGTATCCCTCCGCGCTCGGATGCCTACAGACAAAGCGCAGTGCCAAGGGGTTTCTTGAAAAATGGAATTCAGCCAAGTTGGGGAAAGGGGCAGCAAAATTACAGGGCTGTGAAAAGATTCCGACGAAATGACCCAAGCTACACGACCATTCCTTTCGCTCCCCATATCCTTCTCTCTTTTCCATGGAAAGAATGGTGGAAATATCACCCCGCTCCTTCTCTATTCCTCTCCCTTCTACTTCATGCATGAACTGAAGAAATGTCCTCCAGACCCACTTCCTTTACCCCTCTGTCCACATAGTCCACAGAAGTGCAAAATGACACCTTCAGCCGTCTAATACTGCTCTCCCTCTATATGTGCTTCCCTCTATTCCAATCACATCTTCATACTTCTTCTCCTACACTGGACATTTTCTCTTTCTCTCCCTATACACCCCTATCCACTGCTAAAAAAAAAGAAAAGGAATTGTCGCAAAAGAAATCGATCAACAGTTGAACGGTTCTGACACGGTCGTCTGTCGTTTTCAAGGTTCCCCTGTCATCACCATTTTCGTGGTCCTCGTCGTTATCAGCTTTGTCACGCTTGGCAGCATGCGGGTTGATAACAAATGCTACTGTCTCAGGGGAAGTGAGGAGAGAAAGTGAGGGACAAAAGAGATGGGGAGGGCGAAGCAAAGAAAAAGAGAGTCAGACGGTGAGTGGGAAGACGTTATCGAAATACCAGGATATAAACTGAACAGTGAACAAACAAATCACAAAAGTCCAGGACCAAAACATGACAGTATACAAGGGTGGTCAAGAAAAGTGTTTACAAATTCGCTTACCTAATCCATTCGAACGGCAAAACCGGACATGAAACAGAAATAAAAAGAGAAACATTAAGCAAGGCGTGATTTACAAATCAATTAATATGTATTGAATATTAATACAAATAACATAGAACACCAAAACAAACTGGAGATCACAATCGATATCGGCACTACGGTACCATCAACACAAACCATTAAAAACTTGACCATGCTCTGTACTAACATACTATGATTCATGCTTGAAAATGACCTCCTCCTTCTTCTTCGTCTTCTTCTTCTCTTCTTCTTCAAAGAAATCACTAGTAGCAGAATGTGTAGGGTCGAATAAAGTAAATCTGTATTGTGCCAAAGCGCGCGCACATGTATTGTTAAGGCAGTTCAGTACAGTGTGAAGTAATAAGGGCGTGATTTATGTGCATTAATTACAGAAAATCAGAAGTGCAATGAGAACAACGAAAGGAACACATAAGGGTGCTGTAACACACCAAAACTGCTCGTGTATTCATGAAACGATTGTAGCATGCAGAGGGACTACTTGATACAGAAAACTGCCTAATTTGGAATAATTTAGAAAATTTACGTAAGCATGTAATACAGAAAAAGCAGCAACACGAATTTGAGAAAGGAAAAGACACATGATAACATGCCATATTATAAGTGAAAACACATCTCCTATGTTTTTAAAAATAACGTCTTCTGTAGTATAAACCGATTGCTGAGAGGGAGCCAATATATAGAAAATGAAAACAGCATCTTAACACTCCAAACCGGATCAAGACACATTCTGGGTAGCTCAAAATAATGAGAACGACGAAGGCGCGAATGAGAATTCTCGCAACGAGATAACAAGAAAAACTCATTTTTTTTTCTTCACCGATAGCATGAAAGGGTTGTGAAGAAGGGGGGAAAAATTCAGATAATCGACACGACGAATACTGATGACGATGACAAACGCGATCAAAACTAAAAGCTGAGGCCGGAAAAAGAGGAAGAAAAAGAGAAAGATCGCCTCTCGCCTTATACCCAATGACTGGATGAACCGGGACTCAGAGAAGGAGTGAGATCTGGCTCTCTTTGGATTAAGGAATAATGAAGGAAAATGCAAAGAGGCCGCGCCGCAATCAGCTGTGAAACGATAATGACGCCAGACTTGCGGACTTTTTCTGTGGCAATCGGATAGTTCCATTCGCCCCTTCCCCTCAATCTTTTTTTGTTCACTCTCTACCTTCCCAGTCTCTTTAAAATGTCTAACGCTTTCTTGCATCTCCTTTCCACCAGTCTAAATACTAAAGTAAGCATGAATGCAAGCAATTGTAAGTAAAAGCAAAGAAGTTAGGAGTAAAGTTTTTTTAAGTGGGGCCGGGTAGCTCAGTTGGTAAGAGCGTCTTGCTAGTAACCGAAAGGTCGCTGGTTCGAATCCCGGATTGGTCAACGTGTGATCATATTATTTTCCCCTTTACCAACAACTGGCCCGCTGGTGTCAGTATAAATCGGTCCAGTAGTCACCTATATGCGAAAGTGTCGTGTGACTATAATCTACAAACAACAGTAAAGTTTTATCACGAAGACATGGGCGTATGAACTCGAGCAATGCCTAAATATAAAACCCAGAACTAATGCACAATAATATAGTAAATCATTACATGCAGTGGACAACCCCTGTCTTTCTTACCACGTTGGCTTCCTACTGCCGCAAGTCAGCAACACTGCGCCTACTTTAAATGGACATACCATACGTACTAACAAACAACGTCTCATTCCTTCCTCGTACATCCATCAAGCACACAGGCCCACCCAGTTCTTCTTCCTTCCTCTTCCCTGCTTTTCCACAGTGTCCCATTGTTGGTAGCGAGAGCGGTGCAGAGGCGGTGGCCCAGAATGGTTTTAATGCGAAAATCTCATTAGAAGGCCCTAGCCAAAGCCCTTTCTGCACATTCAAACAAAGACACTACAGGGCATTAGAGCCTTCTGGGGCGAAGAAACTGATAGTAAAGTACCCTAAGATGGTGCATTTCTTCTTTTTTTTCTACCCTCAAATCCTTTCTTTCCTCCCCTTCGATTCTTTCCTTTTCCATCTTCTCTACCGGTCTTCCGCGTATTGTTTGCGTCCCAGCGATAACTTTAGGTCATTCTAACTGCCTGTATTACCAAAAGAGAAAGTTAAGTTGAAAAAGAACAGACGATAATGCATTGGCAAAATGGTTAAAAAAAATTCCACTAAACACAAGAAATCATCTGCAAAAGACAAAAGCGAGGACGAAGCTGTGCATTCCACAACCGCAAGGGAGTATTTCAACAATTGATACTCAACTCAAGCCTTCCACTAAGGCTGTATAAGATCGTGAGAAGAAAGTCAATTCTGACAAGTGAAATGTGACGATGCAATAAGGAAATAACACAATCAGCCATTCTGCATCATGTTATCTCGCCATCTTCCTGACCAGTAGCGAGCTGCTTTGCAGCTAGTGGCTTACTCGCGTTGTTTCGTATGCAAGTACTCACAAAGCAACGTTTGGAAAAATAGGACGTTCCGCGCCTGCGCATTAAGAGATCCTGGGCTAAAATCGAAAGGAAGATAAGTCCTCAATGTTGGCGGCCATGATGTACTCGCTGAAAAGTATCTCTGGTCTTTCGCTAGTGAGCAGAGGACACAATCCGTGACAATACCTTGAAAACTGCAGTGTGATCGCACTTATCAAACGTGACCAGGTAGGAAAGGGGAAATCAAGATCGAGATGGGGTGGTGGGGGAGAGGAGTTAGGGAGAGAATAAGGAAGAAAACTGAGAGAGAGAGAGAGAGAGAGAGAGAAAGAGGGGGGGGGGGGGGGCGAGAGAGAGAGAGAGATTCAAAGAGACGTGAAAATTACAAAGAACAAAAAAATGCTGAAGAGGACCGCCAAATAGCCTAAAATTGCTCCATTTTGGTAAAACGCCATTTTCTCGCTCTCAACTCTGGTGACCCCTCTCCTTCTCGTGTTTTACTCTATTGCATGCCATAGCTGCGCTGTTTCGCTTTTTCTCTTTCTTTTTCCGTTCCTTTCTTCTCAGCGATTCTGCACTTTCCTCCTCTGCAAGGTTTTTGAAAGCAGCCAGGTGATACTGTGAAATTCGCGAGCGTGGCAAGGCACCAAGCGCTGGTGGCCTGGAGCTTAGAAGAGGAGTCCTTAAGGCAGGATGGCTTCAAAGAGGGTGGAGGAAAAATAACCTGCATCTTAAGAGACAGGTCGCTTGATGGATGATAAAGGTTTTCGCCGATCGCAACCTTGTTCTGTTTTTATGTTTTGTTCTCGCTATCTTTCTTTGGGTAAATGCCATAACACGCTGCGAAACTGCCATTTTGAGAAAGATGAGCGTTACAGAAGGAAAGCGGATGTGGTCAGCTTGATTTCATTGGTGGGAATTGAGTAAAGGTGAGTACAGGAGTGTGAGGGGCAGAGAGAGAGAGAGAGAGAGAGAGAGAGAGAGAGAGAGAGAGAGAGAGAGAGAGAGAGAGAGAGAGAGAGAGAGAGAGAGAGAGAGAGAGAGAGAGAGAGAGAGAGAAAGTTTGTGTGTGTGGGGAAGTTGGGAGAGGGGTGTGATAAATGGTGAAAGACGACTATGAAACAGAGTGCTAGCGGCGTGAGATGGAGAACGTGTGGCAACCAGAAGACGTCGGGGAAAACTACAAATAGATGTATATGCGTGCGTGTGTGTGCGTGTTCGCGAGAAAAAGAAAGCGTGCGTGAGGGTGCGGTGGGTGAGTGGGTGCAACGGGGTGCAGTGGGTGCTGGTGGCCGTGGGTGTCATTAGCAGAGAGCGCTCAATACTAATGACAGTTTGATTACGGTCGAGAGCCAAAGAGAGGAACAGCACCGGATATTATTCTCACCCTACACTCTCAAACCTGCAATGGACTGCACCCCACTCCACCACACTCCATTTTTACACCATTTTTAACTGGGACGACAGGGAGGAAGGAGCAGAGAGAGAGAGAAAGAGAGAGAGAGAGAGAGAGAGAGAGAGACATGGACTGCACCCTTTCCACATTACACTTTTAAGTAGGGGGACGAAAAGAGGAAAAGAATTAGAGTGTGTGTGTGGCGGAAGCAGAAGGAAGGAGAAAGAGATGGGGATAGAAAGAGCTAAGAGAGATGGCGAAAGAATAGTAGTAGTAGTAGTAATAGTAGCAGTAGCAGCAGCAGCAGTAGTAGTAGCAGTAGTAGTAGTGATAGTAGTAGTAGTAGCAGTAGTAGTAGTAGTAGTAAATTAAATATTAGGTAGGTTGGGTTTGGGCGCGCCACAGGCTGCGACTACGCCATCCCTAGTGGAGGCGGACCAGAATTTCCCGATAAAAAGGGACAATAAAGTATCTAACAAACAAAACAAATCAAGTTGTAGTAGTAATCCCCTTTTTCAAAATCTGAACTGTCTGGAATTGTGACTACTTACGGAATTAAACGTAAATGTTGAAATTACAGAAAAGACACAAGACGGAATTAAAGGTAAACGTTGAAATTACAGAAAAGAGCCACAAGACGGAATTAAACGTAAACGTTGAAATTACAGAAAAGACACAAGACATCTATATAGGATACAATCCTATTTACTATCAGACCCCTAAATTGAAATGTCTTTAACTGAAAATGCCTGCACAAACAAATAATCACTGCATCCTTGTGGAAAGGCGAAACTATAGAAACTAGAAAAACGAGCGTTTAAGCCGTAGCAAAGGCGAAGTACGCATGCAAAATGTACACGCTGTCGCAATAAGCGGACATTATTCCAATGATGGAAACAATAGAGAGAAGACATAATCCAACGCCCAGAGTAACAATTAAGAAAAGTACAGTGTGAGATTAAAATCTAGAGAGATAGGATTTCCCTATGTAAGACAAACAAAACTAATCCAACTAAAAAAAACAAAGAGTTCATTTTAAAATGGCCGCGTCGTTTTATTGACAAAACTGTTCTCACGGGTCTTCTTTTGAGAAAAAGAAAACCCACGAACACTCCCGCCTTTCAAAAACGATCCGCTTCTATTTTATTTACTTTTTTTGGTTTTATTTTATTTTGTTTCGCTCTTTCTCTCTGTAATAATTTTGTCTCTCATCCTTTTGTAAAATAGATTTTTTTAAACTGTTCAGAAAGCAATGAAAGAACTTAATAAGTTGGTAGAACTTTAAGCAAGGAAAGAACTTAATTAATAAGTATGTAGAACTTTAAGCAAGGAAAGAACTTAATAAGTAGGTAGAACTTTAAGCAAGGAAAGAACATAATAAGTAGGTAAAACTTTAAGCAAGAAAAGAACTTAATAAGTAGAACTTTAAGCAAGGAAAGAACTTAATAAGTAGGTAGAGCTTTAAGCAAGGAAAGAACTTCATAAGTAGGTAGAACTTAAAGCAAGGAAAGATCTTAAAAAGTAGGTAAAACTTTACTAGCTATTTCATTCTCAACGTCAAAATTAAATTAAAATTATACAGAGGGGATCTTAACATTAACGATACCTGTCTAATTTTAGGCAGCTACATGAGATTCCGTCTTTCCTTCGTTTCTATAGAAAAACAAGGAGCTAAATGTTTCAACATGCTAACTGTGTGTAGTAAGGAGTACACGCAACAAATGCAACTGCTAACATGGCATAATCCATGATCCGCACACACGCTGATTTACGCAGTTTTTATTCAGAGCCACAACACTGCCCTCGAGGGTACATCTCGCATTCCCTTATCTTCCTGTTATTTTTCTCTTAACTTTCACTCTGTTAAACCCAACACATATATTACTTCCGATGTTCAGCTATAGCAAGAAATTATTACCTAAAATATAACGTTGAAGCCGGACACAACTCCCAAGGCAGCATTTAAAAATGGGATTTCCCAGCTAACCAGAAATAAAGATCTGCATCCCGCCCCTTTAAATACTAATGCTTCGTCGCTGTTCTTGCGTCTGAATACATGTACGTATGTGTGCCAGCAAATGTATCATATGTCAACAGCTATATGTACGCACTACAAAATCAGATTGAAAAAAGGAACAAATAAACAAGGCAGTAAACGACTTTAAACAACAAGGAGAAGTCGCAAGCAACCTTAAAAATCAAAACACGGATTCGTTCAACAATAAGCTTTAAGAAGAAGAAGAAGAAGAAGAAGAAGAAGAAGAAGAAGAAGAAGAAGAAGAAGAAGAAGAAGAAGAAGAAGAAGAAGAAGAAGAAGAAGAAGATTGGTACAGACAACATAAACCCTTTTATAGCATCTTGGTCACCATCTTGTGCTCTTGTTGTGGCTCTGCATTGTGTGCGAGCGGTCCCGCAGCCCTGACACAGGGTGGCCAAATATAATAAAGCCATGACGGGAAAATCTTAGAAATGGCTAAACCGTGTCCAGGACTCGCCTCGATCGATGCAACCAGCTCCCTCCCCCCTTAACCAGCAATATCAATATGAAATAAATCAACGCTAATGCAAATACAATTTCTCCCTCATCCTACCCCCTATTTTCATCACAACCTCCCCTTTTCTATATATTTTTTTCCCTTTTTTCCTTTTTTTCTGTTCTCCCTAGTCATCATCTGCAGCCCTTTGCGCCATACGCAACTTCATAATAGCGATGCCGGGATATTAGCTCCCGGCCTAATGGCGCACGAAAAGGGGGTCTAACCGTATTATGATGAATTCCGGACTGCGGCGAAAAGGGGCAGATAAGGGAGACAACTCCTGGGGCAAGGAGACAATGCGGGACTCCATCCTGACAATCATGGCCATCAGTGTTCACGTTTCAACCTCTTCAACATACAAATAAAGCATCGGAAAATATCTGGATAGGCATGAGTAGCTTTAAAAAGAGGTGAAAAAAGGGGAGGAAAAGACGTTACAAGTTTGTCGACGAAGAACAAAAGAGGGACAACGAGCTAAATCGTGAGCTTGGGTCTAAATTTCCTTCGTCTGAGAAAAGGAATGAAGAATGAGGATGGAGAGAAACAGGGAGGAGGAGAAGATGGAAGGATGGAATTCTTAGGAAGAAGAAGAAGAAGAAGAAGAAGAAGAAGAAGAAGAAGAAGAAGAAGAAGAAGAAGATGATGATGATGATGATGATGATGATGATGATGATGATGATGATGATGATGATGATGATGATGATGATGATGAAACAACGAACTCTTAAAGTAAATCATCAATTATTGGCAAGATAAAGCTATTAATATAACACATAATAGTAGTCTAAAGCACACTCCTCCAGCCTACCCACGTCCGCAGCACTACTACTTAACACTAGACAAACGCGTGTATGGTACATTACAAAATTCAGGGACGGTACGCATGTCAGTACCCAAGCCAACCCTTGATCAGAGATCCCCCCCGTTCTTCACACATACTAAAGAAATTCTACAGCATGACAGCAAGGCCATCCTAACAGGAGAGATCTTTCCAGGAGTTATATCTTCAGTAAGCCTTTGAGACGGTTAATCTAGGATTGCTATCCATGTCGGGTGTTTTTCTTCTGGACGCTGGTCTGACACGTGTACTTGTCCACAACCCGTTTAACGACAATTCTTCAACTGAAAATGAACTCCAATAGTAATTCAAAACCAATAGAGGAAAGACCACTTATTTTCTTAAGAACTTCGATACTCTACCCAAAATACAAACTCTCTTAATATTTGATCCCTCCCCCTCCCCCCTTCTATCCCCTGAAATAAGAACCAAATGCGACCACAGCGAATGACCCCCGAATCCCACGTGTGGTACGCATGTTCCGTTTAAAAATAACGACAGCAAACAAAACAACAACAATATATTTAACCACAAAAGTGACATCTGAAAAGACTTGCATACATGACGATATTCGATACTTTAAATGCATATACATTTCTCATAACCCGTCTTTATCAAACTCTTTTCTGAGCAGGAACATTGCAAAGAGAACGGAGAGAGAGGAGAAAAGGCAGGAAAAGGAAAGCAAAGAAGAGTGGGAAGTTACAGGGTGAGGAGAAGGGAGGAGTGGGGGCGGATCCGAACCGGTTAATGATATTGTCCGTAAAAGAACTCGAAAACTGGTTAATGAGGTTATTGCTACAGAGGCACGTGAAAACAGTTCGCGATATTGTCTGGTAATAACACGTAGTGCTCCAGAAGCGTACACACATAATTGTCATTGTAATTCAGGTTTCTAGGATCTCACCTTGCTGCTAACATGATAAAGGAGAAGGCCTCATTCAGATATATTCTGAGGGATCCCCATGAATCTACTAGAAGAAGAAGAAGAAGATAATGATGACGATGATGATGATGACGATGACGACGATGAACATGATGATGATGATGATGATGATGATGATATGATGATGATGATGATAAGATGGAAAAAGAGAGGAGGGAGGAAATATTTTACACACAAGGCGAATGATACTGTGGGCGGCACAAGACTCAATCCCATCCAGAAATGTTAGCGATGGAACAATGTATATTGGGGGGCGTCCACAGAAATGTTAGCGATGGAACAATGTATATGGGGGGCGTCCACAGAAATGCTAGCGATGGAACAATGTATATGCAAGGGGGGGGGGGGCGTCCACAGAAATGCTAGCGATGGAACAATGTATATGGGGGGCGTCCACAGAAATGCTAGCGATGGAACAATGTATAATGGGGGGCGTCCACAGAAATGCTAGCGATGGAACAATGTATATGGGGGGCGTCCACAGAAATGTTAGCGATGGAACAATGTATATGGGGGGCGTCCACAGATTGGAAGTGGGCGCCGCCGGCGGCTTGAATTAGATCCAGCGCCTTAATAGGATGAAGATTGATAGAGCAGAAAAGGACCCTTACCTCAGTGTTCCCAAAGAAGGTGTCCTACAACACCATGGTTCATACACATCCGGATGTTGACATAGATGTAGCGCGCGCATCATCAACAGAGCGCGTGCACAGCCACCACGCACGTGGCCCTATAATGCAATCACAAGTCTAGACTGCCAATTAGAACCAAAACATACGGCGTAGGGAGGAGACTCTAACCGGGTGTGGATTTCCAGGACGCTTCTCGGCTTTATCGTTAATAAGGGTACAATTTATTTACAGCTCTTTTCTTTCCATATTATCGACTCTCATTATAACTGAGTCTCTCCTTCTTCCATTCCGTTCTACATCTTCCCATTCTATCTCAATATTTCGAAGCCTTCCCTCTCTCTACCAATAGAAGGTTGCAAGCAGTATTTAAATTTTACTCTCTCTCTCCCTCTCTCTCTCTCTCTCTCTCTCTCTCTCTCTCTCTCTCTCTCTCTCTCTCTCTCTCTCTCTCTCTCGTGAATTGATCTGTTCTTTGTTTCCAATCATTCCGAAATGTAATTTAATTTCATTTCGTGTGTGTCTTTTCCCGCTTGGGGCCCCCCCCCCCCCCCTGTTTTAACCGCTAGACCGGATTGCTCCTTTGCGTCTAATCGGTAATTGGCTTTTTGTTCTTTTTGTTCGTTTCCTTGCTGTTCGCTATATTCGATATTCTTTCTGTCCTCCCAAACATGTAGCTGTCACCATCATCTCAACCCTCTCCCCCCCTTACTCTCTCTTCTACTTAAAATTATCGTCTCCAAAACAGATTTTACATCCCCCAATGCAAGATTACATTCCCGTCTCCATTCTAACCCTAACCACCCCAAACGCACTGACCACCCACCCCAACCCACCCACCACATTCTCCTTTCAGCCACTTCTAAAATAATACAAATCTTATAAACTCTCGATCGATCCCTATCCTTTACCCCCACGCTCTCTCTCACCCATCCCCACCCCAACCAAACGCACCCAAACTCTCAACTCAACCCAAACACAAACCTTTCCTCCTCTCTGTCTCTCTCAATCCCTTTTCCAAGCTCCTTTTGCAGTTAGCAAATGGCTAATGCCTTTATTTCACACTAGCCTGCGTCTCCTCCCGAAAAGCGCTAGAGAGGCGAGGAGGAGATACCCCAGCTTTCGATAAATCATTTTTTGCTCGCCAGTTTGATCATCGCATTCATTTTAGGGTTCATTTAATTCTAATATCGCCTCCACCTTTTGGAGTCGGCACCGTAGGCCCGGGATAGCAAGTAAGAAGAACGCGAGGAATGTGACCGCGGAATGGAGTTGGGGACTTGGAGTGTATAGCGGGAGGTATGGGGGTATCAGGGGGTGAGGGTTATGATAGAAAGCATATACAGTGATGTCTGATTGCAGAATTACCTTTAGTATTAAGTTGACCGTGTGTTCTGATCAAATGATGGGCAGTGGTGTTTAGGCCAAAGACTAGCTTAATCAAGAAAAGCGTTAACAGTAATAAGCTAAACTAGTGAGTGAAGAGAGAGAAAAAGATAGATAGGAAGTAGTTCCATCATGGATGCAAAACACAATTTACATAATGGGCAATTAAAATGTAATTTAAGAGATGTTTGGTGCTGGTCATCTCATTGTTACGATCAATCTGGTGGTAATTTCAGTGATTGCTTTGACGTGCGGAATTAAGCATGGCCTTAGATTTCAAAGGGCCGATGGTCACATTCTCCCACATTCTGGGTGGCGTTGCATTGCGGCTGCCCTACTTTCGCGGAGAAAGCGGTCCGCACACGACCTTTATGGATAACAAGAATGTTGCGAAACCGATAGCAGTATTCTTTCTACTGCCAAGATGACCTAGTCCAATCCTAACACCTGTCGCAGTGCACAAAACGTCTGACATACACTATACTACTGGTTTAATTTTCCAAAAATGTCTAGAAGATTTATTATGAACACTTTTTAATAGAGATTCAACTCCGCTTTGAGCAATTTACAGGCGTCACGCCTCTGCCCTTTCTGCGGTCATGCGAGACAGACTGCTCATTAAGAACCAATCAGAAGGCATCTAGCGCGCCAGACCAAAAGTAATCACACTGAAAGAACCAGTGCTGGCGGCAATTCTGTCTGCATCAAAAAGTCTAGGTCTTCCAAACTTAGTAAATGGCAACTGTTAAAATGGCAACTGTTACACACATCAATTTTATAATAAATGTAGCTGCAACGAGGTCTACCTTCCTTATATTTCACCAAGGGTACATCAAAACTGTTATAAACGTCAAAGAATTATATATTTGCCTGAATCAAACGTGTAAACGCCGTGAACTCTTCTCTAAATTTACTGCAAAATGTAAAAACTTCAATCTCTGCTTTAAGGTCTCCTTCAGTGACATCCAATGTGAAAACACTAAATGACCACATTACTAATTTACTTTCTTTATGCAGACAGCTCATAAACTTACAGCTGTAGTGCCCCATTTTCATTCCCAATTCTGTATTAAATGCAAAATAACCTGAAACACGAACTCGCAGAAAGTAAGCTACCCAGCATTATTACGCTTATGAGGAAGACAACATGTTTCGTATATGTGTGAAGTCTTTTTTTCATCGGTCTGCGTGGAAATTACCTGGGCTTACTTCAACTCACTGGCCTCCAACCGCCTGTTTGCTTTGCTGCGCACTAAAGTCACTTTTAAAATGTCAAAAAAGGACCACTGGTGTTTTAAACAATTTTTAGACAGACTACAGCATTCATAACTATAAATGTCAAAAGAGTGTTCTCTGTGTCACCTTTAACGACAGTACCTTAACACCTTGTCTGGGCAAAGTGTTTCTTATTTGCTGTGTATAAAGCGAGTGTATCAGGAATTAAGACAGCAAGCTTGCTTGGGAAACTGCCTTGTTGTCACATTAAAATACGACATTGGGTAATCGTTGCTCAAACCGACTGCTAAGCTTTGCCTTTTAGGCGCCTTTAACAACTGTGCCTACTCTACACACTTTTGCTGCAGTGCCGTTTTTAACCTTCATGCTAGCTATTAATAAGCACATACATCAATGATTTAAATCAAAACCGTGTTCTTGAAAGAGGTTATGTTTTTGGCAATACTCACTGTGAATGTAAAAATAATGTGTGATGCTGACATGTGTGATCTTGGGGCCTTTTAAAATAGTACAACTAACAGTGCAGCACACAAGGCCATAACCCAACTTTGAGATAATAGTGTGCGTGTGAAGCTACAAACGTTTAATGAGTAAAAAAAAGACTTCCCGAATCAAAACTTAACGAGCAAGGATTAAGAAAATGCTGAGAAGATAATATGAAGAGATGCAGTTTTTTTCTTTTGCGGAATGTTTAAATCTACTTCTGTTTTAACAACGAGAATAATATTCAGAAATGTTTTAATTTATTAATTAATTTATTTAAGAGAGCATTACAGGTGGGACTCATAACAATGACATCTGAAACACTGAAAAGAAGATAGGAAGACTATAAGAATACTACAGAAAGATTGTTTGGGTATATATATATATATATATATATATATATATATATATATATATATATATACAGTGATGTCCCGAGGCCTCGGACATCGGTCATGGTCCGATTCGTTTGGAAAATGACCGAATGCAAACACCCGTGTCCCGTCAAATGTCCGATTCTATTGCGAAATTAGCGGTCATTGTCCGATAGTAGTATGACTAGAGCGGTCACTGCAAGAAACATCTGTACAAACTGGAGTGTCAAAGCCGTTAAAACGAGTTCGAATAGTGGACAATGCTAGACTATTATCACTCTTTAGTACATTCCGTCGAACAACAAAAGGGCCGCAACTCTCGACACTTTTGAAAGGGAAATAACCGACACCATACTTCCTCTGCAACGATCTTACTACGCTCAAATTGCCGCCGAAGAAAAAGCTTTGCGTTGCTAAAGGGCAGTCTGTTTTGAGCTCGTTTTTAAACTGTTTACACAACAGAGTTTTTGTTTTACTTTATTCATATTTATTCTCAGTCACTGTCTTCTAAAGAAGCACCATTAATCGGTTCGCTTCACAATCTGAATGTCCTATTGCTTTTATGTAGTCAGGACATGATGTCCGATTAGTTTTATGATTTAGGACATTTTGTCCTATTGCCCTCTAATCCTAGGAACACCACTGTATATATATATATATATATATATATATATATATATATATATATATATATATATATATATATATATATATATATATATATATATATATATATATATATATATATATATATAAGAGAGAGAGAGAGAGAGAGAGGTGGGGTGGGTGGGGCACAAACAGCTTTGACACTAGTGTGGCAAAGGCGTAAAAATAATTTTTTAAGGGACACCCACACATAAAAAAGCAAGTTGAAAATAAAGGACAGACAAACGGATTAAGAAAGCACACCCTATATAGCCTTTATCGTATCACGACCCATGTGGCCAAGGTATTGTGCTGCTCTCTTATAAAAAAAAGATGGGTCGAAAAAAAAGGTCCAGAGAAAGAGTAAGCAAGGAAAACTTGCATTTTGGTATTCAGGAATGGTGCTGGATGCAGTCAATATATATTTCAAAAGTACAAATGTATTTCGCTTCCGCCTTCTGTAAACGCAATCTCCTCAGATCATCACGTATCGAGTTCGATTGAAGAAAAAGCGCGTGATATCATCCTGTATCGTAATAATAATAATAATAATAATAATAATAATAATAATAATAATAATAATAATAATAATAATAATAATAATAATAATAATAATAATAATAATAATAATAATAAACTAAGAAATGTGGTAATGGTGGTGCTGGTGATGGTGGTGTGTGTACGCGCAAGAGCTTTCTATGTTTTTGTCTCTGACTCTCTCTTTCTCTCTCTCTCTCTCTCTCTGTTTCTCTCTCACTTTCTCTCTCTCTTTAAAGATAATGTTGAAAATGTTGGTGCGATTGTGTGTGCATGTGTTTGAGTGCATGTGTGTGTGATTTCTATGATTTCCAAGTTAATGTTAAAGGCTCTTTACTATGTTAATTTGTTAAGGGACAGATTGGAAGATTAGACTTGTTAATTAGTCTAAAATCTTTATCCTTAATTTAAAAAAAAGTTTTACAGTTTCAAAAAAAAGTCTCTCTCTCTCCCCCCCCCTCTCTCTCTCCCCCCCTCTCTCTCTCTCTCTCTCTCTCTCAGATTTCTATAGGCGTCACTGCTTCGTTTTTTTTAGGTATCTTATTTCAATGACCTCGCAAAAACACAATCATTTAGCTTTCCTAATCACAACTCCCCTCAACTTAAATTCATCGTCGTCGTTTACAACATCACACCTCAAAATACCGACTCACTTATTCATGGGATTCGGTGATTTCCTCTCTCCACCCCAACACAGTACACAGGACTTAACATTTCATTCCAGCGCGCACAGCGGTCCAAATAGATAGTTCCTATGGATAATTACTTGGAGGGGAAGTTCAACAAGAAGTCAGGTATCAAGTATCCCCTTGTCGAACAAAACAGCCTTTAAGCAAAATAATTCCACAGGCTTAGAATAGAGGGATAATTCAAATGCCTTAAAGGAGGAGAACAATTCTGAACGCGGCGCTAGAAGTTCAATGGAAAGCTTCAACAAGGCCTTCAAAAAGCAAGGGCCTCTACGCCATGTCCTTTGAAAAGTGTTGAGAAAACAGGCTTTACTTGCACTGTAGACGACTTAACAGGGGTGCCGAGGCTAAACTTTTACCCGTGTTGAAAAAACATATTTAGCTGCGCTAAAAGAGAAGGACAAGGACCCTGCGGCGTCCCCTTCAAAACTGGAGAACAAAACACTACCCTTGTGTCAACCAAGCCTGCGAAACGGTTTTAAGCGTACCCACAACCCGTGAATCAAATAGGCTCGCGTTGTGTTTAATACTGTAAACACGACCACCGTACTTAACTGTGCAGGATGACTAAAGTCAAAACATAAGGAGGTTCATATCAAACAGCTAGCTTGATGTTTAGGTGTTTTTGTACTCTAGGGCGGCTTTACCTCAGAGGTGGTAGAATAGATTCAGACAGGAATTTCCTAACAAAGCCACCAGGAAATCCTGCCTCATTATGACAAGGCTCTAGCTCCTGGTTTTCTTACTATTGTGGCAGGGTTTCGACCTGAGCCTCCTATCCTGTGGTTAAGAGAAGCTGCAGTACACAACATTATTCTTTTCTTGTTGTCGCTTGACACTAATTGCAATGTTGCCTTAATACTATTTCCCGTTAGGCAAAATAAACATATTTTCTTCTTTTAATTTCAGAGCTGTTTTTAACACTTAAATGTTGCCTTAAGGGGCTAGGTCTGGTTTGAATACGGTTAACTATCTTTGTAATTTTGTTTTGAAGCTTCTAATGGACCAAATGACTTGAAATTTTGCAGAGCTACTCAGAAATGAATGTAGATGCAGGAGAAAAACAATTATTGCCATTAATTGAGTAGAAAATTTTAAATAAATTATTTAGTGGGAAAAATTCGAGTACACGGAAACGCAAAATCGGCTAAAGTTGGTAATTTTGTAAGCACTGTTAGACAAAAACTATTCATCAAACTGAAATAAAAATTGGCACATATGTAGATAAGTCCATTTTGATAAGAATGAACTAAGATCTTTGAGTTTTTTTGAAAATAAAAATTTTGATGCTGAATGAGTAATACAGGCATTTTTTAATTAAATATTGTATATTTAAAAAATTCTAAAAAATCCATTTTTCATTCAATAAGCTTAATTCTAGTTCATACTCATGGAAATTATATCTACAGAAGATGTGCAAAATTTCAGGTGATTTGGTTAACATTTGTAGGAGATACCTTGCATGCAGTTTGCTACGCCTGTGATTTTTCGCAAAGTTTCGGCATTAAAAATTGACACATTTTTACCTGAAATCCTGTCAATAGGCACCTGTAGAATATGGCTGGCGTTTTTGTGCTGAAGTTTCATCCGCTTGTAGTCTGGCCCTTCTTCTTGCCTGCCTTGCTTCTTTTGTGGCAACAAGTGCCATTCTCTGTGCGTTTGTAACTGATTTTTCTCGCAAAAATCGGCCATTTTGAAGCGATTTTGGCCCTATACCTACCTACTTTCGATGCTTATTGCAAGAAAACTATGCAATATTTTGAAAAAAGGATAACAGCATATGAAAATAGATATATTAGACTAAGTTATTAACTTATGAAAAATGATAATTTCCAAAAATCGATTTTTTTGAAAATTCAAACCAGACCTAGCCCCTTAATAACAGATTTCATTTAAAAAGAAACGCCACTCAAACACAAAAAAGAAAGAAAAACAAAATAAAAAACCAACAACTAGATGTAGCACTTTCCCTCTTCGCATTTCATTTTGCCCCACCATTTGCTCTCGCTGGTGTAAACACAATAGTATTTGATCTACTTGACCCAATTTTCATGCTTAAACAGGTTGGTTTAATTGTTGTTGCCGAATTTGACAAATCAGCTTTAAATGATTGATTTCTTGGACTGTGCTGAATGGAAATTGTTTAGGATTCCGTTTCTTTTTATCATCTACTTTCTCCCCCCCCAAACCCTCCTCACACACTACACCCTCCCACCCCACCAACAAATTACCAAACCATCCTACTTTTCTGCCTAACAATTATGGGTCAGCTACAAAAAAGCATACTACAATGCAATGATTTACCCATTTACATTATTGCACTACTGTCCACAAGCACATTCCTTTTCCTTTCTCTCCCCTCGTTATTGTCGTGTCACTACCGTTGAAAATAATGCATCCTGTAATCAAGCACGGGGGAACAATACGTGTCTTCAGATCCGACAGGACAGCTCACGCACATCAACGGAAATATGAACATACAACAAGAAATTGCAGACCTTAAACATAAGAGCCGCAACAGGCTTGAGATGCGGCCCAACGAAAATATGTACCGTTAAAGGTGAGGGCACTTACGCTCTATCAGTAATAAGTAAACGTTAGTTTACGGTATAGTATGAGGCAAAATGTGTGTATATACAGTGGGCGAAGTTTGGAGGTGAGAGTGAATAATAAGTAGATTGTTGCCCAGCTGTAACACAACTCTTCAAGTAGTCACCAAATATCTCCTATGCCAAAAGGAAGAAGAAAAACGTGCTGGGAAATGTATGTAAAATGATGATGTCAAGCGTATTTAAACACCATTAACATCACATTATCAACAAACTCTCTCCTGTCTGCTTCTGTAAGGTTACAAATATTGCAGCTAAGGTTGGAGCACACTAACAAACCTGTTTGCACCTGCCACACACTGACACAGTCGTATGAATGAGAGTTTGTTTGTGTAACATACTGACAAATTTGTGTGTGCGAGTTTGTTTGGGTTCTAATGGCACCGAGATCTAAACAGCCGTTGCAACGTAACTTGCTGTGATATACTGTCTAATCTACATCTAATCTACGAGGCGAAACTACGTAAAATGGTAAGAATGTAGGCGCTTGCAGGTGAGAACGAGGGTAGGATTACCCCGGGTACCTGAAACGTCTAAACACAGGGACCAACAAGCGAGTCAAAAACGACACCATCGTCGCTGCCCGGGACAGGCTCTTGAAAGCGAGCTCTTCAAAACTATCAAGTTGCTGCTGCAAACTGTCAACAGACTCAAGTTACCTGTCCAGAAAAGCGTAAACAGGCTCAAGTTAGCCGTCTAGGAAACAGTAAACACGGCTCAAGCTAGCAGTCTGACTGATAGTCGCCGACTGATCCCCGTGCAAGACAAGTTTGTCAAAACGTTCCGCAACTCATGACACCCACATGACAGCACCCATTTATCTCCTTTACCTGCGCTCTTCATCATTCTGTTTCTCTCTCTCTCTATCTCTCTGCCCTCCAGATATAGGTCACACCATTATAAATCAATTAATTTACCCCGGCAGGTTCGCTAAGGTCGACAAGTATTTAGTAACGTTTCACCAGCTTTGAAAAGTCAGCTGATATTTGTATTACAGGTTTCATTCAGGTTCGCCAGACACTCGGAAGAACTTGAGGTTAACCCTAAGTCACGAAAAGGTAATAGCATGAAGGAATCAAGGCTAAAAACTGTAAAACTATTTTTAAGGTGCATTCCATCCACTACATTTTCACGCCAGGTAATAGCGTAAGAATGCTGTGTATTTGGCCTCCAAGAAAATCGTACATCTATGTTCGGTAATGGCCTGTCTTACCTCAAAGATTCGTGGAGGTTCAAACAATTGTTTACGAGGTTCTCAGATCCCGAACCTATGTTGCTGAGCCTTTGGACAAAGAAAAGGTTCAGAAACCTAGGTTCTGGATCTAAGGACCTCGAAAAAAAGTGTTTGAACCTCCACCAACCTTCCTAGGCCCTAATGTTCAGAATCCGAAATAGTACATCTATGTTTTTTTCATTGCATGCTTCCTTGTACTTTCCTCACGGTATTTTTAACTTGAGATTTGCCGACTGCTGCCCAATCCACTCCATCCATCACTGATGAACAGTATACTTTGATTCGAAGCAAGGTAAATGTTGTCGCGACTGCCAAGTCAGTGGAGGATCATGCTACGTCTCAATTAACATGGCTGTGTGTGAATGTACGTAATTAAGGAATTTCCGCAACCTAACTGCAAAGACATCCAAATGATTTTGCAACTACTATCTGAAAACCTAGCAGATAAATCAAACTGTGTAGTCTTCAGCCATATATAATAAGCTTAAATATTGACATGATTGAATGAACGATGTGCAACTTAAATACCATTAATAATTATTTAGGATCTAATAGCATGCTGACCTGCTACATTTTATTTATATACTGGTGTTTATGACACGCTTATTATTAGAGTTTCACCAAACGTTTGCTTAACGACGCAAGCTCCGCCTACGCCGTCCTTAATTAGTGATGACGGCAATCCTGAATAATTATGATCAATGATTTTAAAAACACATCAAAGCTAATGAGTGTTTATCAGTTTATAGTCCCCTCTCTTCCCGTAAGGATTTTCAGAGAGGAGACTTCTAAAGCTAATGAAAACTGGAGGAGAGTTTATAAGACGGGCTAAATAGCAAGGAGGCTTGCTATCGTTCAAAAACTTATAAATGGAGTCACGAGGTTGCTTAACTTTCTCTTTACTCCTAAGTTGATGAAGTTATTTCCCTTTCTCGCCCGAACACGCAATTCATTGAAGCTAATTATTACTTGATGAAGTTATTTCCCTTTTCCCAAACTAGTTCTTTTTGCTTTTTCTTACTACACATAACCTCATGATGACAGTTCTGTTAGGCGGAGGTTGAAGTGGGTTCCTAATTGAAATGAAGAGCTGTCTACTCCTAATCAAGACGGTTAGCATATTTGTGCGTATTCATAACGACTTGCACTAGCTGCCACCGCCGTATCTGCGAGGGTCGCATTGCAACGACATGCTCGGGTATATTGGCTCCAAAGTGGTTTCTGCGTGTGTGGTGGGCAATCCACGCGATTGGGAAAAAGTGGTGGGAATATATCGAGTTGGAAGACGATGGAGAAGGAAAACGAAGAATGAGGAAGCACGAAGGCAGAAAAAACAACAACAAAGAACAAAGGTAGTAAAATAAACAAGCCTCTCCATAATCTACAGAATGAGCGAGGAAAAAGTCTCCTTACTCTACGCCTCACCCCTTTGATTTTTTTTCTTCTAACGGCGCGGTGCGTGTTTGGCATTCCGCAGACGTTTGGATGAAATCCCTCATTATCTCCCGTGAAAGATTTTTGTGCCGTCTCATTATCTCCCTTTCCCCTTGGCAGCGGGACAGCGGCCATTTTGGCAAGTCTTGTTTTGATTTGTGCGCTCTGAGATCACCTCGCTGAGCCAAAAATTAAAAAAAAAATACCAGAGGCCGGATAATGAAAGTCTTTAAGAATTACGACTGGGGAGATTTGTGACTTCCCACTGCAGATTAGGATAAGAAAGTAAGAAAGGTTGGCGGCGAACGTTAACAAACGTATCTGTGAGACCCGCACTGTTTCGGCCTCACCTCCCAGAAGTCTCAGCGAGCTGGCGGCCGATACCCTATCGCCTTACCCCTGAAAATAGCTCCCGGGTAGAAATAAGAGCCAACAAAGGTATCTGAACCGATTACCGCTTATCTAGCGAGGAATAAGCAAAAAACCCGCCACTGTATCAGTCGCTGGCCTAAGTCAAATTATTTTTCTTTTCCCTTCAAACAAAACGATAAATGAATCTAAACGGCGGATTTCAATGAAGGGTTACGACTATGTTCCTAAATGATCAAGAAAGAAGACTATGGGAAACGTAAACAAAACACAAGCGTCGTGAGTACTATCAGAAAAGAGAAAGGTAATGCAGATGGAGGGTGGGAGGGAGGGAGGAAGAAGTAGAAGAGAGAGAAGGAGAAGAGAGAGAGAGAGAGAGAGAGAGAGAGAGAGAGAGAGAGAGAAAGAGAGAGAGAGGGAGAGAGAGAGAGAGAGAGAGAGAGAGAGAGAGAGAGAGAGAGAGAGAGAGAGAGAGAGAGAGAGAGAGCAGGAAAGGGGAGGGCGTGGAGCTGCAAACTATGACGAACCATTACGACAGACAAACAAATTACAGACCGGGTTAACAAATACAATATTAATTTATCTTCCCATTTCAAGTCTCTGTGTATTTCGCGTACACCTCATCATCATCACAAGCTTATAGTCGTACCTACGACAAAGTTCCGTGGTTAAACGTAAACTACCCTACATACTCGGAGTAAGGCTATCCCCGATTGACCTGGAATGCGAGAGAAGGGGAGATAACACTGAAGACACATACACATGTCAGGGGACATCACTTCAACTCTGAACCCCTTCACATGCAGACGCTCTTCTTTTCTTTGATAGGGAGGACAACACTCTCAAGTGCACCGGTAAGGTTAAATGCATAAGACCGAAAACACTCAGCAAATGGAAAATAGTAATAGTAAATACCCTTACAATAATACTTCATTAAGAAGAGCGTAACAAAAGACCTGCAATAATAAGTCACCTGGTTAACAGAGAGTTTGGTTTAAGGAGGGGCACTTCTTTCGAAAAGGTAACTTCACTGCCAGACAGTACAATTATTCATTTATTTTTAAGCTGCTAAAAAAGGCATTGGGCTTCCTGATAACGTCACTAGTGCGAGTCTAGCAAAGGGGTCCTCGATAAAGTCATCAAGAGTAACTCACCGCAATACTCTCCCTTGCTTCACAACAACGCCAAGAGACGCACTTCAAATGGTGGAGGAAGAAGAGGAAGAGGGTTATATGCGAGTGGGGGCGGATAATTGAATTCACAAAGTAAAACGTGCTAAAAGCGACAAAGGCCCACAATTATGAAAAAATAACGAACAGCGAGGAAATCTTGAATAAAGAGAAGAGAGCGCACAGCAAAGAAAATAACGAAAAAAAAAAATTCATGATCTTATGGTCATCAAGCGGAAATAATACAAACATGACGTCCATGACACGGGGACAGAGTGATTTCCCTTTCCATGACGTAACAACAGTTCTTTGATTCATCAAATCAAAGACAATCTTCGCTGAGACGTAATTAAGGTTGAGGTGGAAAGCAGGGAGGAAGGGAGGGGGAGGGGGAGGAAACGGGAATAGTTATAGTGGGATGATTTCAAAATAACCATAATAATAATACTAAGAAGCACACCCTATACTATACTGAAATGGTTCAGTATCCTGTAATTAAATATGTTTGGAAGAAGAAGAAGCAGAAGGAGGAGGAGGAGGCGGAATTAGAGGAGGAGGAGGATTAAAAAAAAGTGAAGCTGTCAACACAATGGGAAGAAATCTATAAAAAAAACTGTGTCCCCGAAGTTAACTGTTATATTGTGCTGATATAAAGATGAACTTTAAAAGGCAGCCGGACAAAAGAACTTGACCAAGGACACTGATACTGATTTAAAAAAAAAAAAAGAGGATGAGAGGAAGGGCAGCAAGAAGAAGATATGGAGATAGAAGATGAAGAAGAAGCAAATGTGAAAATCTGTCTAACGGGGAACGCGTCCTTGATGTGACAAGCGCGGTGACAAGGCAAAGGCCAAAGAAGCTTGGGACCAAAAGCACTTCAAGATCGTCCCACATCCTTCATGCATTCAACCCCGCCTCCAATACATAGTCCCCGTCCTAGACTTTCCAATCGTTCTACGCCTCTCCAATCCTTCGTCCAAATCGAGTCCTAAAATAATCACAAACATCGCTGGTGGCCAGCCCAAACCTAACTTCAACCTCCCTACTCTGTAAGTCCAAGTAGAATCACTGTATAGCTCTGAAGCAAAAAGGCTTCATTCATTTTTTGCTGAGACACACGCGAACGAACGTGCTTGCTATTCAACAGTAAAAAGGGTCAAAATAAACAGCTCGTATAAAATTTGAGATAAATCCTATTTCCTGTCAGTCATCGAGGGGATAATTGACAGAAACTGACGCAGTACGGAAATAAGACCCTATCCTCCGTTCACATTCATGTCGGTACTTTTCCATCAGTTTATGCACGTGGGTTGTCCTAAAGCTTTTGCTCACATGATTTTTCGGTTAGTAGTAGACTTCACGAATGAATCATTGGTTTGACGTGTTCAAATGTTTAACAAAAGGAACAAAGAGTAAGTAAGCAAACTTTAAAATGTGGATTCTACTTTGTTTGAAGATGAATTATTGACCCTAAAAGGCAGCTATAAATTGGAGCATCGTGAAACTTTTGGAAAAGCCCTCGTACTAGACAGCCTCCCAAAATGTAGCACATAGTTGGGAATAATGCATACATCAACTAGGGTCAAAGCTCAGTAGGAAGAGAATGCTGTGACATTCAACCACAGCCCGACACTTAGCACTGTGACATTCACCCAAACACAATTGACATCGGGCGGTACTAAGGTTACTGAACTCTGCATTGCAGAGTGAAGGGGAGACGGATGGAGGGAGGGAGAGATAGAGAGAGAGAGAGAGAGAGAGAGAGAGAGAGAGAGAGAGAGAGAGAGAGAGTTTTCCCACAAGAGATACAGCAGATGGTGACTTAAAACTGAGCTGCTGCACATTAAATGTGATGGGCTGACAAAACAAAACAAACAACAAAACAACACAGACTGTATAGCACAGGAAAACACAGACTGTATAGCACAGGACAACACAGACTGTATAGCAGAGGACAAAAAAGCTATTTTAAAGAAGTGAGCGCAAAAAAGACATAAGAGAAAAAAAATCTAATTTAGTGCGGGTTCAATCTGTTTCGCAATGGTGAATATATTTTATTGCTGATGCACGTGTGTGTGATATAATATATGGGAAACGCATGGATCGAACTTGAATGCTTGAGAAAACATAACATTGCATACAGGACAAGAAAGGTGAAAATGGCCAAGAGGGCAGTACTCACCAGTTGTTGACTTGAAGAATTGTAAGGCCGGTATCCTGAGCTAATTGTTTCTTTTGTTCTTCAGAGGGGTACGGATGCTGGAACACAAAAACAAGAACACATTTAAAAAAATTGACATTGACAAGCAATGCATTAGCTGCATGCAAAACAAGAGCAACTGAAAGCAAGAAGGGCAAAAGGCTAAAGCAAGAGACAAAAGAATAGTTTGATAATGTTAACAGAGCAAAATGAACTCAATCGGGTAATGCGCTAAAAAATAATTAGTAAGGTTTCCAAACCCTCCAATGCAGACTGATTTCTTGTAACAACGAAATCAACGACAATAACGACGACGAGGACACAGCCACCACCACCTTCGTTCCACAACAAAAGAAACATTCGAAAGACAAAACCAGCGGCATATACTTCAAAAGACTGTGAACAAAAACAAGACTTTAACTATGGACACGAACTAGCAATGAGGGGAAGCTTCATGTGGCCGTTTTTGACAGAGACAGATACAGACAAACAACGACAGCGACGAAGACCGATGATTCCCCTATGACAGTCCTTGCCCGAGAAGTCGCTAAGAGTGAAGAGTCACACTGGAGTGACCCTGACCGCCTGGACACTAATGACGAAGGTCGTCCAAGGTCATCAGATTGATGAAGAGGCGTTGGTGACTTCAGGGCCACTTCCTATCCCTGTCAGATGGCGCTGACATGACTGACAATTAGTTAGCTACCGTAAAACTTAACAAAAAATACGAAAGTCTCAAAATTTTCCAAAGTCAACACTTACAGGCCACATGATACCGGTAACGCGATGTTTAATTTTTCTTTACGAAGTTGTAAAGTACTGTCTTTGAATTTTCCTTCCAGCCACACCCTTCTGCTACTTCTGGTGCCGGGTGCTAATAAAAGTCACCTTGCGTTATCAGAGAGGGATCGTAGCTCAGGTTCCACCTCACAACATCACAACTTGTTAAGGGCCAGGATTTTTGTTGTTGTAGCCCTGCGATACCCCCTTAACTGGCACCGCGGGCTTCTGATCATCGCGGCTAGTCGTGACTTTTAAGGGAGCTAATAGCAAACGAAGAAGGCAACCAGCAATCAGGAACATGTCCGTTTATCTTGTACCTTACAGAGCGCAAAGAATACTTCCCCAAATTAAGTGTATGAGGTGGGATGTTAAGATAGCTTCATTAATTAGCGAGAACAGTTTCTGGGTGGTTCATAATCTTTGGCGTCTGACGGCAGACTGCTTCTGATATATCCTGATCCGGGCCCTTAAAAAAATTCCTTTCAACTTTGGGTATATGATGTTAGTGAGAGAGCTAAGTAGTCTTTTACACGCGGTGCACTTCGCCTAATGATGGACATAAAGCGGGGTATGGTGCTAACCCTCTTGTACGATAAAGGTTATAATGTTGCGCGCTCATCCTCGTCTTGTTGGCTAACATGTCGACTTTGTTGTTCTTTTAACCCTTTCATTCCGAGTGAAGAGCTGAAGAGATGCGTCAGTTTACGGCAATTGCCCTTGCCGAGTTTACGCCAATTCTCCGCCGCAGATAAGCTGCGGAGACAAAGCTATCTTTCAGGCTTACCTCAGTAAACACTTTACCGCATGTCAAGATACTGTTTTAATGAAGTGTTTTCAAGCTTGTGAAGTTCTCAAATGTTGGTGCTGTTGATGCCTCTACTTCCCTAAATTCTGCTAGTGGCTGAGGATGATAACTGCAGCGTCGTTTGACCCCAGCGATGACACCTACAGCCCTGCTTACATGACGAACGTGACAAGAGCCTTTGTGAAAAACAATCGCACCCTTTTCTCTTCGTAATGAAGTCTGATGTATGCTACATTCGAGCACCCACTTGCCTCCTGTTTATGGACACAATCTTGCGATATCTCCTTCGCTTTAGAGAAGGCACAATCAGGTCCTATGAGGGGAAGAGAAATGGTGACGGGAAAGGTCGCAGAACATTTTGATGTTACACGCCTATTCAGGCAAAAAGCGCTGCGAAGAACGCCTAAGATTCAAAAGATGCAGAGAACTTATGAACGGCAAATCTGTGATATATTTGTTACGGAGAATACGTGAATAAACCAACCTCTATACTTGTGAACAAACAGGATAAAACTTAAAAGGTGGGAAAGGACAACATAGGTCTCAAAATGTGGATGAACATTATTATTTTTTAATCTCGTATTTTGAGAAGACAACGGAGAGAAAAGAGGAAGGAAAGGGGGAGTGGAACACACAAAGACTAGATACACACTAAAAGATCATAAGAAAATGGCAAGAGGTAATGGATGAAGATAGAGTAAGGGAAGTAGAAAGGCACTATAATGACAATAAGTGAGTGGGGTGGGAGGCATGGGTGAGGCATAATATAGCAAAAAGGGAGTTTGGGGAGGGAAGACCAAGGTAATCAACTCTCCCTCCCAAAAACTGCCGGCGTAAACGGAGGATGCCGGGCATTAGTGATTTTGGTTAATACTAGCGTAAACTGATTAAGTAAATGTCAGTGCGGGGCGGGGGGAGTCACTCTGGGGGCCCAATGTGCGAGAGGCTTATTAAGCAGTTGGTGATGGGAAGAGAAAGGTCAGGCGCCATTTTGCAGCCCGGGAGAACGAGGGACTGATTACCCAATTCTGCAACCACCACAGGAAGCCAGCGGGCCTCAGGCGGCATCTACACTAGTCATCTCACTCCCAATCCTCTTTCTTTTCTTAGTTCATCCCCTCCTTCATTTCATCTTATTTATCACTTTACTTCTCCTGTCCTCTTCCTTCATCTACCCTAATATCCTCAATATCCTTCTCTTAATCCATTTCACAAATGTCGTCGTCATTCTGTTCATCGCCAGACTCATCATCCAACTGTCAGTTTGTCATCTTCATGTAAAACTTATTGTAATAATCTCATCAAAATACGCCTTATCGACAATCTCATCAAAGTATCTTTCAGTCTCATTTTATTCTTGTAAAATTAAACCTCCAAACAAATATTCTCTAATATTATCTCGTTACACACATACCCAGAAAGGCCCTCTTCAGTCTAAAATTCATAATCAGTTTACAAAACCTTTTTCTTCTTATAAATATTCAGTTTTCAAAACCTTATTCTTCTTCTCTTCCTCAGTTTTAACCTTCCAGTCATCTTTTCAATCACTTTCCAGCTTAGTTCACCTATATTCATTGGCTTTCCCCATCTTTATCCTCCTCACCATCACCTCATCAGCAGTCCTTCTCGTCCTCATCAGGTCCCTCATGATGGCCAAGAGCTGGGAGCTCCTTGCGAAGGTCGGTGAGGTCGCGGAGCATCTTCTCCCTAGGTACTTCGCGAGCCGTCTTTCATCAGGACCCATCCGAACGAGGGAGAGTCTAACTGTACCCCAGGGACACTCTCTATCCACAGCACAAAAATTAACGTTGCCTTTTTTTTTCTCTTAAAAGCCCTTGGCTTGCTCCTTAAAAGATCAGTTAGTTTTAAAAAGCGAAAAAAATAATTAAGATGGGGAAGAGCTAGAGAGATTACGTTTAAGGAAAAAAACGTGAATGAAGTAGGTGTGGATTTCAAGAATGGCTTCAACCAATAGTGTCCAATACTTTGCTTTTCATCCTTATATTTGCTATTAATAACAAAACTGCACTATCTTTGTCTCGTCGTATCGTACCTTCTTACAAACAACCATCTGCACAAGACTGGAATCATGTTCAACCAACTAAAGCTAGAACGAGAACAACGCTGGGGTGGTGGTAAATGTGAAATAAAAGCTTTAAATGTTATTCTTCTTCAAACAACTCGCACAAGGCAAGTGAGGCACGTTTTAGCCTATGGTGAATTTAATGAGACAATCAGGTTTAAGTATTGATACTTGTCCAAATAATTCGCACATGCTATTTCGAGAAAGGAACATTCTTCAAGCTATTCCTCTTAAGGCCAGCACTGTTTGTGGACCAAGACCACAGCGTCCTTAGAAGCTGCTTTTATAGATGAATCTGCCAGAAGAGATTAGCCAGGACTTACCAAAAAAAAGTCCTAGGGAATCGCTATAATCTCATACAAGAGACCGCTTTGCTGTGCTTTCTGTTTAAAAACAATATGAGCATTCATGTTCTGGGTCGCGCGATCTGGAGTGACAGATGCTTTTTGCTTTTGTCCAAGCAACAATGGGTTCTTGTGTCCATGGCTTTTGATAATTTCAATTCGGTTATGACCATTTTGTCGTAGTTTACAAGACAACATGCTGAAGTGAACGTTTGCAAGCAATAAAAACATGATACAATTTACGCCGTATCAAGAGATTATTGGCAGCTGAACCTCTCTAGATAGTTTGAATTGCTTGCACAAAAATCTCAGTTGTCTTGTCCTTTGAATTAAAATAAGAAATGCAATGTTGCTACGTGCTCTCAGGGGATAAAAAGCGCGGGAAAATAACCGTAGTTTAAGTTTCTTAAAAATCTCAAACGTTTCCCCGAACGGTAATTTTTCAAAGGATGGAAATATTCTAAAAAAGATGAATGATGGAGTTGGGTATGAGAGTGTGTGAAGAGTAAAGGAGCAGAATAAACGAACAGCAACGAGGTCACTGTTAAAATAAAGGCCCTAAAAACAAGACAAGAAGATGAGAGCAAGGGAGACGACCAGCTATTATTTTGGGTCATCCGGTAATAGCCTCCCTTGGCCATAATGACTAGCGCAGCCCCTTTCGCCTTATTAGTCCCATCAAAGAACCTGTCACCGGCCCTAACGCTGGGTAAATAAATGTTGTTTTCACAATTTACCACCTCCAAACTAGCGCACTAACTTCCTTTCCGCCGCAAATTCGCTCCCTTACCCCTTCCTGGGAAAATCACCTCCTAACCTTCTCTCCACGACAGACAGGCCTCTTCTAACCTTCTTTCGTGAATGCTAACAAAGCCCAGGGCTGCTGGCTCTCTCCTTCCTCCAGACTGACCTCAGTCCTCATCCTAAAGCCATTTTGTGTACTCCTCGCTGCGAAGAAAGAGTCTCTCAAGTTCCTGGCGCCCGAGATACCACGATTAGTGAGACTCAGCCCAGTAGATGCTCCACCACTTCGTCTCCATCTTCCTAGCTAAAAAAAAGACTTATCCCGTTGTTGACACCAAAAGTGACCCTTTCGGTTCTTGGGCAGCGAGAGAGTTAAAGAGATTAGTGAGGACAACACCACCCGAAAGCTACTCTCCGGGGAAAAAGAGTTAAAGCGATTAGCCGGACCACGGCGACAAGGTCGAAGAAAGTCGACTGGAAGCCAAGTGGATAAGTAAGTGTCTAGCTGGACAACAACAGACCACCATCTACAACGGAGTGACCGTTGCTGATGGCCAATGCCTACGGAGGCACGGCGCAGACTACAAGACAGGAGAGTGATGGAAACAGAGAATCTGGTATTAAATGAGCCACGGGTTTAGCACGTGGACGGTGGAGCTTGCCTCCACTGGTCCCTAATACTCTTACAGCAAAAAGATGTCGTAGCGCCGTTGATGGTGATGATGATAGACATGAAAGCTTGGATAGTGTGACAGACACAGTCAAAAGATTGTGTAGAGGAAGGAAGACTGCAGAGAGAAAGAGAACAGCAACTGCGAAGATTCATGGCAATGCCCACCTATCAAGAGATTCATGTCATAGAATAAAGTTAACCAAGAGCGCACTAGGTATTATGACCATTGAGAAAAATATCTGTAAAATAATTAAGGTACTGGTTGTTGTACAGAAACAGGATTATGACGCACAGTCAAATCGCTCAAAAATCTAAAAATGCGAATCAAAATCAACCGAGAAACACACAATTCTAGAATAGACATCGCGTCACATCTTGTAAATTGCAGACGCTATTAGATTGTAAAATCTCCAGTCCTATCAATTACAATCACATCGCATTTTGTAAATAGCAAACGCACAAACACAAAATAAGGCAAATATTCCCAGTCCCGAATCATATCAATGGCAAAAAGGCCCCTGCTCTATCAATGGAACTATGCAGCTTTTATTGGCACATGAAGCAGGAACATGGTTGGAATGGCACAAGAAGAGCGGTTTCTCGTCTAGCAGTTGGTGAGTTCTGTTGCTCATTTGGCACTAGGAGGCCGCGGAAAAGAAGAAAGCAATCAAAGAGTGACAACGGGAAGAAAAGCAAGAGGGATGATACCTTTTGTTGCCCTGGCGCCCAGGGCCGTGTAGTCAGGTTTGTTTTCCTCCATCACTTCTCCCTCCTCCTACTTCCTACCCGCCCTCAACTCCTCCCTATTACCCCAGAGGGGTAGAGGAAGCAGAAACCAAACCCCTCCCACGGCCACAGCTGGTCTATTGATAGCAAGACGTTTAGTTCGCTCTCTATTACAATCTCTCTTTTTGTCTTCACAAATGTACAAAGTTTCATCATTTTCCCCTCATTTAAAATTCTCTTGCTTTGCAAAAACATGTCATCTATTCGATATGTTCGTTTGTAGATCTAAATCTTGAACTTCTGTGTTTCTATTCTGCCTCTGCTTCCTGTTCCTTTTCCTGAATGACGGACCCTACTACTATTCTTAAGTTCCGCAACAATAAAAGTAGCACCACTACTACTGCTACTACTACTACTACTACTACTACTACTACTACTACTACTACTACTACTACTACTACTACTACTACTACTACTACTACTACTACTACTATTACTACTACTACTACTACTACCTCACGGGAGACGCCTGTCATCTTATCACTCATTCTCTTCTTTCGTCATCTTCTCTCCGTTCTTCCTTTTTTTTCTCCATCATCTATCTGTTGGTTTTCTCACTTCACTCCCCCCACCCCCACTCATTATCCCACTACTGTTTACCCCAACATCTTCTCTCTGCCTCTTCTCCTTTGTTGATCCTCTTCCGAGGGTGCCAATGGTAAGGCTGTAGCGTGGCCGTGTGACTGTGGGATTAGCTCTATTTGAGCCAATTGTTTAGCGCCTCCAATCGCCCTCTTTCTCCCCAGGCATGCCGGGAAAAACAACCCAAATCGACACCCAGATTAGCTCCGATGCCGCTTATTTCAAAGACGACAAACCCTGGCGCCTGTTCTGCCTCGAGTCTTCGTTTTTTGTGAGTGGGAAATACAGACAGGTAGACAAGAGACAAAATCAGTAAATCATGGAAGACACTCTCAAGATTTTGGTGGAAAAATGAACAGAAGCACGGAAGCGAAAAAATAATTGAAAACAAAATCCCAACAAAACTACATGACATGTTTAGAACGTGCAAAGATTTGCTTCTGATATCTATACTTTAAAAATGTAATAAAACGCACAGCGA